>CM039634.1:13372224-13742224 GCA_022457165.1 Juglans mandshurica
TATAATATATTATATCTAATTTATAATAAAAATAATTTTATAATTTATCATATCACAACAAATCACGTTACCTTATAAAATTATTACTTGGAAAGGTTAGAAATGAGAAAAAGACTGGTGGCCTCATTTGTTGGCTGGGTATGCAAGGAAGGAGTGTTTTGGGCTTTGGCTTTGCTTCTCGTTTAGAGAACATGAGCATGAGGAGTCTGAATAGACAGCACGGCTGCTGAAAGCTCTCTCTCTAAGGACCAGTACGTTGGGTCCCCACATTAATGCCCCCGTGTGACGGACAGACAAAACAGATAGACAGGCATATGAGAATGGCCCACAATGCCTTCCGGGCATAAGAAACCTTTGTCTAATGGGTGGCCCATGTCGTGCAGAAATGTCATCAAAACCCTCTTTGTCCCACGTTGGGGAAATTTTGAGCTCAAACTTTGCTCACATATATGATCACTTTTAGCATTTGTGATTAGGGATAAAAATCGAAACCAAACTGACTAGTTTTATACATGTTTAAAATCGGCCAAAACAGACCGATAAAGGGGGAGAAAACCGGCATGTTTGATTTCAGTGTGATTCCGATCGGTTCATCTGTGTCCTGTTAGTGGCGCGATGAGAGATAATATCGAGAGAATAGAGGTTGCATTGTCGTGATGAGAGAGAGAGAATGGTGGCACATCGCAATGAGAGAGAGATATGGTAGGTGTGATGAGAAAGAGAGAGAGATTGGTGCGTTGTGAGAGAAGGGAGAGAGAGTCCGAGAAAAACGAGAATCGAGAAAAGAAGAGGGGAGAGGGAGGGTATTAAATCCTAAATCCAAACGACGTCGTTTGGTGTATTAAACTAAATGACATCTTTTCATTCTCATTTTTTTTCTAAATGGTACGTGTTTTACCTAAGATATATATTATATATATATATTATATTGGCCAGTTCGGCGGTTTAAACCTAGTTCAAATTGGGACTGAATCAGCCAATATCTGTTTCATCAATTTTCTACTGCTGGCAGACCGATTCTCTACCGGTTTCGGCCAGTTCCAAACTTCAGCAGCTAGTTCATGTGAATGATGGCTGGTTCTATCTGTTTCTGTACAACCCTATTTGTGATCATAAAGATGTTTGCTTAAATGTACTTAACAGCTTTGAACATGAATTTCCAGTTTATTAATTACTTTTTTTTAACAGTTTATTAATTACTTGAATGTAATATTGTTGGGAATGAAGGCAAAGAAGGTCTATTCTCTCGATTACATCCAAAGCAAAATAGTGAGAACTAACCATCGACCAAAAGAACTAAGTGGTGATGAAATACTTAAAAAAATTTACATGGTTACATTTAATCTTGGAAGCATCATCAGCTGTCCATGCATACGTAATTTAAAATCTATATTATTTGATCACTAAATATAATAAATTAAATATAAATGAAAGAGCATAAATAGTTATGTAAGAATTAAGAAGTTGAAACTACTCAAATTTTTTAATATTTCAAATAATATAATATTTATTTTTTACTTAAAACTTAAAATATTACCAAGTTTATGGATATTCTAACATAATAATATATGACAAAGCTCATAAAATTCCTAACTAAATATGTCATAGATTGCAGTTTTCCTAATCATACACGCAGTACTGATTCATTTGCTTAGACGGAAGTCTTGCATAAATCTCTCACATACTTCGAGCCTTAATAGCTAGGAGAATTTGCACGAGCATATTGACAGATTGGAGAGCTCTTGATCTGCTCATGTCTACCAAAATCATATGTGCTATGAATTGCAGTTTTCCTGCTCATAAGCTGCATTAATGAGGCTCATATGGATGGATATGGTGTTATGCAACACATCAAAACTCATGTAAAGACATCCACAAGAACATCATGCTGTTTGTCTGTCTCTCTGACAAACATGGTAATTCTTGATTCAACTTTTACAAAAGATCAAGCTTTGGAATATATATGAGCATGGTGAAGTATTTTTTCCAGCCCATCCTACTCTTCTCCTACAAAGCATCCTCAAGAAGTGGAAAAACATGTTTCATTTTGATCTTTTGCCCATCCAGATGTTTTTTCTTACCTTGGCAATGGCACCACTCTGAGCTGAAGCAATATTATTACCTTTTCTTGCCATGAAAACCGTCTGATCTTCTTTTTCTTCCTTTATGGTTTGAGCTTTGATCTGCACCTTCACCTTGTGTTTTTGTTTATCTGATTTCTTCTCTAAACGATGCTTGTTATCATTCTCTTCCTCCTCGTGCTTGAAAACAGCCAAGGAATGACTTGGGCCTGAAGAAGCATCAGAAGCCATTGAATCGTCACTATCATCATCTCGATTACCATCATCATCATCATCATCATCATCATCATCATCATCACCATCATCGCCATCATGATCCTCATCATCATGAGTACCGTTATCACTATTATCATCATCATCACCATAAATGGGGGAGCCAATATACATTGTCCACCCAGATTCACTGCTGTGACATTCTTCTGTACCTCCAAACATTTGGGAAGACTCCATTGCTGGAAGCAAGCAAGAAGAAAGAAACTGAAGGATACTAACCAAAAATAAAACTGGGAACTAATTAATAAATGGCAAACTGGGGATCAGCTGTTTTAATTTAGATCCCTGAGAAACCACTGATGCTTTTCTGAGCCAAACAGATTTCACCACAAAGAACAGATATACCCATAATACATTATGAAAGCTGCTACATTGAAAGCACAGTCAGCTTTTCTTTGGCAAGATAAGGATTATATTAAAATAAAAGGTATTACAGACACTAGAAAGAGGGAAAACCAACAAATATACCAAACAAGTTAATATAGAGCAATAAAAGAAAAACAAAGTCCATTTAATACAGCCAGGATAATTCTCACCACACAACCATCTGGAAATCTAAATAACCATAAATTCTCTGATTTTCACTGAGTAAAAGACAGCTAGAAGCTGTCAATGAAAGTGAAATGGACCTTTACACAGGGCAAAAAGACAAAACTGGTGGGTTGTTTTCTATACCTTCAGGTTTTATATAGAAGATGAGAACGAACCTTAATAAGGGGGGCTTTAAATGCAAAGACAGATTGGCTCAGTCTACAAAACTAGAGAGAATAAAGGACCCATGTTTTCAAATAAGACACCAAGACCTCATTTACTACCTAATTAATTCAGCTTTCACATCTCTACTTAATTCGTAGTGAGAAAATGAGAGTAAGTAGGCCCTTTTAACTGTGATACAATACAGAGAACCCAACTGGAGTTTAGGCATCTGAGAGGGACATGTCAAGTATCAGTCTGCTACAGCTTTTCTGTCGTCCAATTTCGCTGGTGACTGTTTCCTGAGAAAGCAGGGTCATGTCTTGCTGTTGGGGGTAAGAACAAGGATTTTCTTCCTAAAATGTTTATTTGCTCTTTCACACGAGGAGAAATTGGCTTAAAACTGCTTGGAATCCGGCTTTTTATGTTCACAATGGTTTAAGAGCTATCTGTGGAGAAAGATCTTCCTTCCTTCTGATGATCTCTTGTTTATTTTAATGTGTCCTATCTTATCTACATATCCATACTTGCCGTACTTAAGCTCAAGAATAAAGAAAATGATCCCTATGTTGACTGTTAGGCTAAGCCATAACACTTAAAAAATGATCCCTAATGCTTTCCTCCCCTTTTGCTTTCATATCTTATTTCTTAATACAATGTAAGCTAGAATACAATGTAAGATAGGGGTTGCTTCCCTATGTTACTTTTACACTCTTTTGCTATGGTGTCTTATTTATTAAGGAAAAAGATTCTTTAAATTTTGTTATGAGTTGTGTAAGTACCGCACATTCTTTTTTAAAAAAGAGTGAGATTCATTATTAAAAAATTAATTTTTCATGTAAATTTCATATTTACTGACTTTTTCTTAAAATGAGTGCACGACGCTTACACAATATATCATTTCTCATAATATATTTATCATGCTTACACAATATATACGACGATAAATATCATTTCTCAAAAATTTATGGTAATTTTAATTGCACATTGTGTGTGTTGCCAAGGAGTAGTTCTAATGGGCGAAATAATAGCTTGATAGGACATAACTTGCTAGGTCATGAATTGACGTCTCTATTAACATGTGAAGTGACTTTTGACTCTTTAATTAATCAAACACGGAAATCAGATCTTTCACATTAATTTACATTGTATATGGCCTAATTTGGATAGGGAAAAATAATCCAATATCTAATTAGTGTGAACATCTTGTACATATATCTCTCAAAATTAAACTACGAGTCCATACAAAGTATTACAAAATATATGTATCCAATATACTAGTTCTAGGCCTTTTCACATTGGGCAAAACATAGTGCATTATTTAACCTAACAAGGATTAAAAAAAATATGAATATTTTCTTCGTCTTAAAATTTATCATTTTTAAACAAATTTGTTGATGTAACATATTTTAAGTATCTGTTCATTTAAGTGACCGACGTATGAATCCACTCAATACGGATTTTATAAATTGGATTAGAACTAAAACTTGTCCACCTTGACAAATTTGATCTTACACCACAGCTGCCTAAAGAGATTTGGGGTGAGTATATATAGCTAACTTGGCTGGTCTTCCAAAGTTTAGACATTATTGGAGTTTTTAGAGTTTGGACATGTTGTTTGTAAGTAGTATATTGTCTGTGAAGTATTCTTTGAATTAAAGGAAAATGCTAGTTCGCCCCTCGGATTTGATTGTTAGTGTATTTTATTTTATTTTTTTTATATGTTTAAAAAATTTATGACTAGTGAATTTGGGTGTTTTTTTTTTTAAATGTTTGAAAAAAAGGTAAATTGCACTAGCGGGCACGATTGCCAACAGTAAGAGCTGGACGACATAATAGCACTGCCCATAGTTAAATAGTTGTTTAGGGCTTGGTTGAGATTTTTGTAACGCCACAATATTATTTTGCACTTAATATTAAAATATTAATCCTCTGCGAGAATGGTATAAAAAATAAATTTGAGAATCTTGATGGAGTACGATTGCCTATTTTTCCTCATTGATAAGGGCAAGAACAAATTGAAGTGTAATTGCTTTAATTATATGCCTAGAAGTTTTTATCCATGCGCTGTCTAAAGAGTTGTAGGCATGTTTTTGGCTGTTCCTCACTTAGACAATTCCTTCCTACGGTATGAACAGACAGGGTGAGACCAATGTGTTGCTCTTGCTTCTTGTCTTGGATTTCTTGTGGGGATCGCATCCTTTTGAATTTGTTCTATTTTGACCTCGTTTACTTTTACAGATGAGATTTTTGACCTCGTTTATTTTTACAGATAAAATGAAAGTTGAATAGATGACTAGTATCACGTGAGGCATTCAAAGGCGTGTGATCTTGTAGTAGGTAAAAGGACAAGTATTTCAAAGCTGGAGGCAATAGACTTACGTCCTGATTCAGCCAAATTTTCACCTTGCACGCACGTGCTTTTGTAGTTAATTGTTTTTTATTTTTTTCGCAAGATTCACGTGGGGATCATCATTAAGTATATGATATATACTTAATAGCCAACGTGTAGTGGTCAAATGATATAAGTTATGCCATTTATTATTTTGTATAGGAAACCTACAGTACTAGATCGATCATGGTAGCTTATGGAAATATTAAATATACATGAATTACGCTATTATATAAATTATATAAAAATAATAATTAAAAAAATAGATTTATAAACCCGATAATTGACGTACTAACAAACATATCATAAGATTTTCGTCACATGATCAGTTAGCACAAAAATGTATTTATACACTGACTTATAAGTAGCAAAATTCTTTTAAATTTTATTATTATTAGAGTTATGCTACGCTGATCACTTAATATGGAATTTTTTACCGTTTTAAAAAAAAATTAAAATATTAATATTAATTTTTTTTATGGTACCTGAATATATCATGAGTGTGTTAGGTGCATCAATAAGATCAAGACTGTAAAATAGTATTATCCACTTATATTTGCTTAATAAGAGAGAAAAAAAAAAAAAAAAAAAACATTGCCGAATCAGCTACACGTAAAAAACTATTGGCAAGACTTTAGAGTTTCCTCCAAGCTCGAATTAGAGTTTCTACCACACTAATTAAAGCTTTATAAAATAAGCTGCGATATTATATTGACAAACAAGACAAAGATAAGACAAGTAACGTCAACATTATTAGCTTGCATTCCCTCTTTTATTCATAATATATTTATATATTTATTCTGGTCAAGGATATAAATAATTTGGTGATCAGGTAAAGTAGTAAAGTACTAGTACCATAATGCATGGCTGAAATTCCCTTTTATAATTAGGTCAGGTAGAGTTCTTACCTAACCTCTAGAGTTTAAAATAAGAGATAGATGAAGAATATTAGATACAATATTAGAATGTGTAAGTTTTGCATACTTTTTAAAAAAAAAAAAACTAGTAGAGTTAAGTATTAAAAAAATAACTTTTTCATGTGAGTTTTAGACTTATCTATTTTTTTTTAAAAGAAGTGTACGAGACTTGCATATTCTAAAACTGTAAATATCATTTCTCTTAAAAAATAATAAGATTTTATTGCTATAAATATAGGGTTTTGAAAAAATAAAACATGAATGGATTCGGATTGTACTGTTAAGAATGTCTGGGCTCCTATTTATTTAGAGTCTTGGATTGCATCTTCTATCCTTTTTAAAGGCACCAAATAAATAAGGAGTCGGCGGCGGAGTAGTCCGCTCAATTTGACCGATAGACTAAATGTATATTTTTATTTTTATTTTTTTTCATTTTTTAATATATTTAAATATTTTTAAAAAAAATAAAAAAATACACCAATATATAAAAAATCACTTTCTTAATCATTTAAAAAAATTAAATACACAAACGGTTAAATTGAGCTGGTATTTGCCATAAATAAGACCCACTAGAATCTTTTATCTCCCCCATCCAATATTGCCACATCCTCCTCCCGCCTTTTACATTTTTACCCCTCAACCAAATCAGAAAAACCTCCTTCTGTATTTTCGTCCGCTTCTCATTTCATTACTTAAAAGCTTTCCACAGAGAACTATCTATTGTGGAAAGCTCAGATTATTCCTTTCCTCAAAGGGCACCAACTAGTTGGATACGTAGATGGTTTGGTGCCTGCTCCTCCTTCCATCATTAAAGACAAACCCAATTCTGAATATACAAAATGGCTCTGTCAAAATTAGCTTATCATCTCCACTATCAATTCTTCACTCACTGATACAATCTTATCCCAAGTTCTTGAGTTCTCTTCGTCCAAAGAAATCTGGTCACACCTCTAAACCATGTTCTCGGCCCAGTCTACTGCACATATAATGCAAACACAGTACAAACTCGCCACTCTAAAAAAGGGGTCTGAAACAATTACTCAATGTTGCCACTGTGCATCATCTTTTTTTTCCTCTCATAGCGCTGCCGAAAAACTCTGCCTTCCTCAGAATTTATCACTTATCTTCTTGCTGGCTTAGGTACAGAGTATGAGTCTCTTATAACATCCATAACCACCAGACCAGATCCACTCTCATCCTCTCAGGTTTGCAGCTACTTACTCAATCATGAGTCTTGGTTAGCTCATCAAATTGATTCCCTCCTCTCTAGCAGTCCTCTTCAAGCTCATGCTACTCAAACTAGAGCTCTGTTTTCCCCTTATTGTGGTCGTGGGCGTGCTCCTCGTCGTGGCCGTGGCATGGGTCGCAACTCTTTTCCACCTCAGAATACCTTCTCTTCCTCAAATACCTCACGTCTAGTGTGTCATAAAATAGGTCATACTGCGTTTTCATGCTACAATCTTTTTAATCAGTCTTTTCAACAGTCTCCTCCACCCTCATTTTCTGCTAACTCCACAGCTCTTCTCCCGTCTCCTTACTCTCAGAATTCGTAGTTCCCAGATATTGCAGCTACAAATCATTTCACTGCCGATTTCTCTAATCTGAATCTAGAATCAGCTCCATATCAAGGAGGATTATGTCAATATTGGGGATGGGTCCTCTCTACCCATTTCTAATATTGGCACTGCTCAACTCAACACAACTTCTGGCAAATTTCTTATCCATAAACTTTTACATGTTCCTTTAATTACTTGCAATCTTTTATCTGTTCGTCAATTTTGTGTAGATTACTCTGTTTATTTTGAATTTCACTCTTCTTTTTTTCTTGTGAAGGATCTACGAACCCAGCAGGTAATCCTCCAAGGCCCTGTCAAGAATGGTCTCTATGAGCTTCCCACCACTACTAAGTCCATTTCTTTGTCTGCTTTCATTGGTGAACAGACTTCCTCACAAAACTGGCACTCCCATCTTGGCCATCCTTCTCCATGCACTACCTCCTATACCATCCGTCAACATCAACTTCCAACCACAACAAATGATACACTTCTCCCTTGTTCCGCCTGTCCTCAAGCAAAAACACATGCCTTACCTCATCCGCCTTCATCCTCTTGGTCTACTTCAGCCTTTCAATTACTGTCTTTAGATGTTTGGGGACCAGCGCATGTGCTATCCTCTTCCAGTCATAAGTTTTATCTTTCTATTGTTGATGACTTTACAAAATTTATTTGGTATTTTCCACTTCATGCTAAATCAGATGTCACAACTATTTTCTTGGCCTTTTTACGTTATATTAACAATACATTTCCTCCAATATCATTTCTATTCAGACAGACTGGGGTGGTGAATTTCGCCCCTTCTCCTCCATTCTTAAGAATTTCGGCATTACTCATCGAGTTACATGCCCATATTCACATGCACAAAATGGAACGATTGAGAGACGTCATCGACACATTGTCAAGATGGGCCTTGCCCTCTTCTCTCATGCTTCTGTTCCCTCCAAATATTGGATGGAGGCCTTTCAAACTGCTATTTTTTTAATCAATCAAATGCCCACTCCCATTCTCCAAAATATATCCCAATTTCAAGCTTTGTTTGGTCATGCACCAGATTATTCCTTTTTTCGTACCTTTGGATCAGCATGTTGGCCTAATCTTCGGCCATTTAATCGTCATAAAATGGATTTTCGTTCAAAATTATGTGTCTTCATGGGATATACTTCTGATCACAAAGGCTATAATTGTCTTCACATTCCTACTGGTTGGACATATATTTCTCGTGATGTCACATTTGATGAAACTCAATTTCCATTTGCTTCACTCGCTTCTCGCTCGAATTCCCCTGGCATTTCTCTTCCCTCACTTATATCTCCCTCATACACGCCCTTTTCTCTCTTACGTGACCCACGGCCCACTACTTCCTAGCCACATGACTCTCCAATCTCTCCTTTACCAAGCCCACAACCCCTTATACAACACTCTCAAAATTCTCTTGCCTCTCACTCACCAAACTCACGGCCCAGCTCACATCAAAATTCTCCTGCCTCTCACTCTCCAAACTCAAGGCCCAGCTCACATCATTCATCTAACCTACCCGAAACACACTCCAGCCCGACGCCCATCCCTTCTTCAACCTATGTCTCTCCTGGTTCCAACTTAAACACTAATCTACATCCCACGCCGTCCCCTTCACACTCATGGCCTGAGCAACCTCCTCCTTCTTCTCTCATTGCCTCTCACCCAATGATTACCCGTTCAAAAGCTGCTATCCATTGTCCTCTATTACGGTCGGACGGCACCATTCCATGGCCTCCACCGAAGCCTTCCACCTCCCTCACTATCTCGACTTCCTCAATTGTCCCTGAGGAACCTACATGCTATATCGAAGCCCATAAATTTCTTGAACGGCGCCAAGCCATGGATCTCGAATTTCAAGCCCTCCTTCACAATATCACCTGGTCTCTTGTTCCTCCATCTCCAAACTTCAATGTTTTAGGCTCCAAATAGGTCCTAAAAACCAAACGACATGCTGATGGGTCTCTTGAACGGCGCGTGGCTCGCCTTGTTGCCAAGGGATTTCATCAACAAGCTGGACTAGACTATACGGAGACCTTCAGTCCAATTGTGAAACTAGCCACCATTCGACTCCTCATCTCCCTTGATGTGCAAAACCGCTGGCCATTACATCAACTTGACATCCAAAATGCTTTTCTACACGGGGTTTGTTGATTCTAACTTTCCTACTGGGTTTGTTGATTCTAACTTTCTTAGTCATGTTTGTAAACTGCGAAAGTCCATTTATGGTTTGACACAAGCTCCTAGAGCTTGGTTTTCAAAACTGAGCAATAAACTGTTAGAGTTAGGTTTTCGGCCCTCTAAGTCAGATTCCTCTTTGCTTATCTTCACCACCACAAATGCTACTATTTATGTTCTCATATACATTGATAATATTGTGGTAACTGCTAATCATTCCATTCTCATTACTGATTTCATCAATGGTCTCAAATCTTCCTTTCCAGTTAAAGATCTAGGTGCCTTACATTATTTTTAAGGTATTGAAGTACTTCGCACGTCTACTGGTTTGTTTATGTTTCAAAATAAATACATTCATGATTTGTTGTTGCGTACAAATATGCATTGGTCAAAATTAGTTTCCACTCCCATGTGTACATCGGTCAAACTCACTGCATTAAGTTGAAATTCCTTTGAAGATCCTCAACTCTACATTAGTGTTGTAGGAAGTCTTCAATATCTTCATTCACTCGACCAGATATTTCTTTTGCCGTCAATAAAGTTTGTCAATTTATGCATTCTCCTCGTATTCCACATTGGCAAGCTGTTAAAATGATACTTTGCTATCTTTAGCTTACTTTTAGCTATGGCTTATATTTTTCTACATCATCATCATTCACTCTTAAAGCTTTTTCTGATGTTGATTGGGCGGGATGCCCAGATGATAGAAAATCTATTGGTGGGTTTTGTGTTTATCTTGGAAATCATCTTGTGTCTTGGGGCTCTAAGAAACAACCAACCGTTGCATGGTCCTCTACTGAGGCCGAATACAAAGAAGTGGAAAATACTGCTTGTGAGTTACTTTGGTTACAATCTTAGTTGAAAGAACTTGGTCTTTTTCTTGCTGATCCACCAACTTTTTGGTGTGACAATATAGTGCCACATATTTAGCTATTAATCTTGTTTTGCACTCACACACTAAGCATGTTGAGCTTGACTATCATTTTGTGCAAGACCAAGTTGCAAACAAGACACTTCAAGCTGCCTTTGTCTCTAGCAAGGATCAACTTGCTGATATTCTTACAAAGCCCCTACTGCATCACAGTTCTCAAGCTTACGATCAAGCCTCACTATTTTACTAGTGCCGCTTGCATCGCGGGGGGATATTAAGGCATACCATGGACTTGCACAAACAGAGCAATTCACCTCTCAGTAATTCTGTTATACACGTCACTACCCAGCTGTCAAGGCCAACCGAATGCTCTGGAATTATTGTCATCTTGTAAAAAAGACTGACTCTCTTGCTTATAAATACTAGTGTAAATGATACAGGAAATGAATGAAAAAGTAGTATTTCAGAATTGCTCTCCTCTATTTTCGTTTCCCTGTTTGTCATTTTTTCAAACACATTACAAGCTTTATTAAACTCTATTGCTGCCATTCACGGAGGTGGCAGCGGCAGCGGCTTGCGTATTAGAGGGCGAGAGAGAGAGAGCTACAAGGGCTGAGGGAGAGGCTAAGGGAGGAGGGGTTAGTTGGCCGGTAAGGCTTGACGTTGTGCCCGTGGGGCTGTTCATGGTGGCGGCGCGAGGCGTTGTTGGGTGGAGAAGAGGGATTACAGGCTGGGTTTCGGCTTGAGGGTAGGCGACAGCGTGGGGGAAAGGGGATAAGGAGGATCGAAGGTGGAGGGTCACTGGCATGAGGTGACGTTGGAGGTGGTGATGGAAACATGCGGTGGCGCGATGGAGGCGAGGGAGAAGAGAGAGTCACGGGGAGGGGGTTACGACATGGGGTAGGGGGGAGAGAGAGAGAGAGAGAGAGAGAGAGAGAGAGAGAGAGAGAAGAGAGAAAAAGAGAGAGGGGATCTAGGATTTTAATCCTAGCCCTAGCTTAACCTAGTTCCAACGGTGGATATTAAATCCGGCATCCAATGGAATGGAGCGTAGCCCTCACGCGCGGGACGAAGTTTCTAGATTTGTTGGCGCGTGGCCATTACGCGCCTCCGAGGAGACCTCTGCTAACACCACGCTTGGCTTCTATGGACTCCATGACTCCGAGGCTTCCAAGATTGACCATCGGTTTTCCTCCCCGAGTGACGAGTGCCCTGCATGCGCCACTGCCGACGCATCGTGCACTGTTTATCCGTTTTGTTTTTCGGTTTCTCTGTTTGTTCCATTTTTAGTGTTTTGCTGGTATTCATTTTTCTGTTTTTATGTTCTTTTGTTGACCCTAGTAAGGTGTTAAGCCTTTGGATCGGACGCAATCTGGGGCAAGAGCTAGTCGAGAGTAGTGGGCGATGTCATGGATGGGGATCGTACGGTCAATGCTCGCGCGTAGGTGCTGCCTTCATAATGGAGGTTGTTTTGTCCGTGCGTGAGTTGGGTGCTCATGCTGTCAGGGCTCGAGATGCCGATGCTTGAGGTAGACGTGACGTCCGGGGTCACACTAGTGCTTGTGATTCTGTAGTTTAGTTGTTAGTTAGTAGTTATTTAGTTGTTAATGGGTTTTATTTGTAGTTTTTTTGTTTATTTTAGTATTTAATAAAATAGAAATAAGCTATTGAATTTGGTGTCCATAGTTGTGTCCCATACCTTTCCTCCCTGGGAGGACAGAGAGGGCCTTCAAATTTTGTTTTACAGAGCGATTTCTCTATTAGGAGAGTTCGTTGAGAAATTAAGACAAAGTCTGCCACAAAGAAATTTGTTTGTGGGGAAGCCCCAAAGCTTATGCGTAGTTTGGCTTATAGTCTGGATTTTTTCATGTATTGATAATTCACAGTTGTAACTTTGGTTCATTAATAAAACGAGTCTCTTTCCTTCAAAAAAAAAAATGTTTGGCATGCCTTTTCATGATGGTAATACTACATGCAAGGAAAATTCCATCGTGTATAAACATATATGTACATATAATTTATCAAAATTAACTTCTTAGTTATGATCATTTTCACGGTAAATAGATACCATAGGATTTTAGATACCCACGCTTGAATTGGTTTCATTAATAATTTGTTTAGCTTTAGAGTTAATACAAACCAATTAAAATTAGTATTATAAGAACAAGAAGTGACTATAATTACTAAGTCATATCTTCCACTACTACGTTGCATGTGTTCAATTTGCCATCCTTCAAGCCTCTCAGAAAAGGAAAATTGATGTGTTGGCGATCTTTGTAACTGTAAGAAAATCAAACAATCACTACGAAAATAAGATAACGTTATTACACACACATGTATACACACATATGTTCACAGAGATATAGAATTTTTTTTTTTTTTTTTGAGTTACTCAACCAGTAACTAAAGCATATCAATGAATAGGCTATAACGAAAATACCTTATCCACCATTAATAAAACATCAATATCACAGTCTTCAGGAAGTTGGTAGGATACCCTAATTTCTCTTCCAAGACGGGTTGGTGCATGCTTTCTCTACAATATCGGTGCAAGTGATTTGAGATGCAAGTGCAAAAATAATGAAGTTAATGATGCTATATATGAAGATCTATGAAACTAAATTAAACAATAAATTGTATGCTATTCAAATTACCCAATCAATTTGTTATCACAAAAGTCAACATGCAATTGAAATAAAAATTGTCAGTGCATGGAAATTAAGAAGGTCATGTAAGATGCACAATCATGATCGAAAATCCCTATGGCTATAAGTAAAAAACTAGTGGAAGACTTTTGTAACTAGTTTGGCTACCACATTTGGTGTTATAGTATTAATGGAAAAATCGTGATCTGCAATATTATAGGATATTGGGATAACTACGAGTACACCATATATATGTTGTCGTGTGTCTTGTTTGCCCAACTGATATTTGTTTTAACTTTGACGTTGATTACTATTTCAAATAAAACACTACAAGAAAAATAGGTTTTTGTGGCCATTTAATTGCGACGAAAAGGTTATTTGTGACCAAAACAGACTTATTTTAACTGTAAATAGTCATTTCGTTGGAATTAAATGGCCACAAATAAGCAGTTTTCTTATAGTGAAATATTAGATATAGTTAGCATAGGTTATGAAAATCATATGGAAAACACTATAGACACAAAGGGATTCCACAGGAATCCCACACACTGATGTGTGCCATGTCTCCCCTATTTTTTTTTCTTTTCCTTTCTCCCCCTCCCCTGTTCCCGCCCCCTGCCATCTCCCCGTGCCCACTCCCCGCACCGGCCATGGTGGTCGGGGACCACTTCCGAGTGGATAGAAGATGCCGGCAGTCCGAGTGGCACCGTCGGCATGGAGCGCCGATAAGGGAGAGAGGGAGGCGCTTTACTGAGGTGCAGTTGGGTTGCGACGGCGATGCTGGCAACGGCGAGAGGGAGAAGCCGTGTGAGAGGGGCTCAATTTCGGGAGGAAAGGGAGAGGGGCTGCACTGTGGGGGGCTGGGTCCGGTCGGGAGGTCACCGGTGAGGGGGAACGGCCACTAGTAGTGGCCGGCAAGCGGCGGCGGCTACGTTGCTGTGGCTGCAAGACCGAGTTAGGTGAGGCGCGAGTTGGGTGAGGCGCATGCCTGAAGCGCACGACTGATGGGGGAAAGAGGAGAGAGAGAGAGAAAGGGGAAATGAAGGGTTAGGAAAATTGGACACGATAGTGTACTACATTAATGTGTGTGGGATCCATTTGCGTCTCTAGTAGCCCTCAAATCATATATATCCATTTATCATCATGTTGCAATAGTAGTCCTGTTCCACCAACATTAAACTTGTCCTGTAATCAAGTGAAGAGAACAAGGAACTTACGACAACCATTTCTCTAAGTATTTGGATTAGCCGATTGTGGTCGAGGTCTTTTTTAATGCACAAACCCTGATCCTGTACTGAATTTGAAACATAGAGTTGTATCCCCCACCCAATGACGTTATTCATTCATTACTGGAGTTTTGAGAGTTGTTCTAATTCAAAATCAGTGACATCTTGATCTGCATGGAGAGAGATAGAGATGAGTAGTAAAGGGAGATTGTGTGAAGGTGACTTTTAAACTACTTTATATTTGCAATATTTTCATCTAGATATCAATGCTACTGAAATTCCAATACCTTTCAAACAAACTCAAATTAAGGACAAACATTATGTGATTTTTACTCGTTATTAAGTGATTCTATTAAAGGTAAATGATTAATGGTCTTGTAATAAGTATAGTCCAATCCTTACAGATTATGTCAAATCTGACTTCATTAGCATTAAATAGAAAATGGTTAATTAATGGTTAACGATCAATGATTGTGTATTGTAATTAATTAAATTATTCAAATAGATTCAATTATAAAAGAGAACAAAAAAATATGCAAGTATACCATATTAAACTGATTTTATCAATTAGAAATACTTCCAACAACTAACAAGTGTCTAGTCCAACGATTCTTTTTTTTTTTTTTATAATAAAGATCACATTTCATTCATAATAGTGAACATACAACTATGACTTAAAAAAGTCAATTACAAACGTTAATAGCTCCCCAGCACACTTTCGTGGCTGACATGGTCTAGTTCAGACGACAGATCTCTAAAGACCTAAGTCTAAGGGATCCGTCGTGCACATCTCTGTCTCCGACAGAGTAACAGTAATCAGGTGACAAAACCCATACCCCGACTACGCAGAGTTGGGTGCACCAAACCCCATACACCGACTACGCAGCGATTCTAATGAATACAAATGTGATCTGCTATATGGAATCTCCCACTAGCCAAACTAAGTGATTCTAATAACTATAAACGATTAACGGTCATATATTAATGAATACAATTCAATCCTATTTGATCATGTAAATTTGCATTCATTAGCAAAAAATAAAAAATAGTTCAATTATAAAGATGACAAAAATGTGAATGTGTGCCATTCTATATCGATTTTATCAATTAGAACACTAAGTGATTCCGATAACGGTAGCCGATTAACAGTCTTATATCAATAAATACAAACGAACATAATAGATGTGAATTTAGTTCTATTAGTAGTAAATAGTATAGAGTTAATTGACTGTCAACAATCATGGTTAATTAATCGTGTAGTGGATGTTTGGATTGATTTATTTCTTGACAACTGTTTGAATTTCTAGTGCTAATCATGGTACGTTAAACTACCACACTATTGCATATTATTTGAAAGAAAATGAAATCCATCACAAAATTACTGTAGCACTATGTAAAACAAATACATTTTCAACTTCGAAAACAATGCTTCATTACAAACAAATCATATGAAAAGTTAGGCAAGGGGAAAAAACATTATCGTATCTCTCTGCATGTATCTCCTGGCATTTTCTAATCACTCCATCAGCTTTGAAATCGGTGCATTCCACATGTCAATCAAATCTATCTTCGGCACTCGAACAAGTGAACGAATTAATGGCTGACTTACGAAGTGCTGTAAAAATTTAGATGCATGAGATTTGTAAAGTGAAAAGTCATTGATAAAAGAGTACTACAAAGAAAAGTCTATCTGTCTTATCAACTTTACATAATCATCCCCGATGTGTTTGCTAACAAAGAAAATTTGTAACTGCAGTGTTTGAGGACAAAGCATGCAAGCAATAAACATGAGCGATTACTTCATTATAAGAAATAAATTTTTAAAAAATAATAATAACTAATCTTAGAAATATGAACTTTGTAGATTTACTTACTAGTCAATGATATCATGGAATATCATGTATCAGATTATTTATCTATTTTCATGTAAACTCAGAACAACCACTTCCCTTGTGCATGCAGTACTGCAACTTCAAGGTTACCTTTAACCTAAAGTTGCATGTTTTGCAGCATTTGATGTAGATTTTGAAATATGATGAAAATAGGGTACCAAAAAACATTTTCATGTTAATATTGAAACCAAGAAGTGCTCAAGAAGATAAAGAGCATTAGAAAAATCTTTATTAAGTGATGTGTATAAAATGAACTACAACTTATATATGCTCACTTACAGACGCGGGAAAGATAAAACTTAAATATCAAACTAAGTCTAACAGAAAACTCTATAACAGAATAAAATGAAGCTATATTATCTCTAATACCCCCCTCTCAAGCTGGAGCATGTATGTTAATCAAGCCCAGCTTGGAAACCAGAGCAGAAAATAATAGAAAACCTAATGGCTTAGTAAAACAGTCTGCCAACTGGTGATGAGAAGATACATGAAAAAGCTTTACAATATTGGCTTAGACTTTGTCACGAATAAAATGACAATCTATTTCTATATGTTTTGTTCTTTTATGAAACATAGGATTAGATGCAATGTGAATTGCAGCCTTGTTGTCACAATAGAGGGCAGCAGCTTGAGGGTGAGAAACTTGTAAATCCTGAAGCAATGAAAGTAACCAAACAAGCTCACAAACAGTATTAGCCATGGCTCTGTATTCTGATTCAGCTAAAGATCGTGAAACAATGCATTGCTTCTTTGATTTCCATGAAATGAGAGAGTTACCAAGGAAAATACAAAAGCATGTGACAGATTTTCTGGTATCTTGACATCCAGCCCAATCTGAATCAGTAAATGCAGTCAAGTGAAGATTAGACTTGGAAGGAAAAAATAATCCTTGACCAGGAGATTCCTTAATGAATTGTAGTACTCTTTGAGCTGCATGAAGATGAGGCAACCGAGGAGAATCCATGAATTGGCTTAAGGTATGAACTGCAAAAGTTATATCTGGTCTTGTGATGGTTAGATATAACAACCTTCCTACCAATCTCATGTATGAAGTTGGATCTTCTATAAGAGGTACATCATCTCGAGAGAGCTTTAGATGTTGTTCCATTGGAGTCTTGACAGGTTTTGATCCTAAGAAACCAATATCTTGTAGAATCTCTAAGGCATATTTCCTCTGAGAAAGAGAGATTCCTGAAGTATTCCTTGCAACTTCCAACCCCAAAAAAATACTTTAAAGACTCAAGGTCTTTAAGCTTGAATTTCTTGTCAAGAAAAACTTGGAAGATATTCACAGCTGCCATGTCATTGCTAGTAATGAGGATATCATCCACATATACTAATAATGCAATGAAACTAGTACCTTGAAGCCGTGTGAAAAGTGAATAATCTGATTTACTTTACTGAAAACCAAGCTCAACAATGGTAGAAGAAAACTTGGAAAACCATTGTCTTGAAGCTTGTTTTAAGCCATACAAAGATTTGTTCAATCTACAAACCCGTGTATCATTTTTGTCACCAAATCCAGGAGGCAAAAACATGTAAACTTCCTCCAATAAATCTCCATGGAGGAATGCATTGTTGACATCTAATTAAATTAGATGCCAAGCCTTAGCAGCTGCTATGGAAAGGAGACACTTAACAGTGACCATTTTGGCAACTGGGCAGAAGGTATCAAAATAATCTACTCCTTCTTGTTGTGTAAAACCTTTGGCAACTAACCTTGCCTTATATCTCTCAAGTGATCCATCAGATTTCAGCTTAACTCTATACACCCATTTGCACCCAACAGGACTCTTTCCAGGAGGAAGATTGGTTAATGTCAAAGTATTATTTGTTTCTAAGGCTTGAATTTCTTCAGCCATAGCAACTCTCTAATGAGAAATCTTAACAGCTTGGTGATAGAATTTAGGTTCAGTGAAAGTGGAAATGGCTAAAGTGAAAGCTTTGTGTTTAGAAGCTAAAAAAGAATAACCAAGTGAATGAGATAAAGGGTATGACTTACCTGATAAAGGACCAGAATTCCCATGGAAAGGTGAGGAAGAGCAAGCCTGTGAGGATGCCAAATGGCAATGAAAATCTTGCAAGTAACCAGGTGGTTTGTGTACTCGAGATGATCTTCTGGGAAGAGAAAGCTCTTGTGAAATTTGTGGTGTATTGGAAATAGAATCTGTATTAGAATTTAAAACAGGTTCTATGTGAGGAGATGAAACAGGTAAAACAGAATCTATAGAAGAGGGAGATGAGATAGAATCTTCCTGATCAGGAAAAAGATTAGAGGGAATAGATTGATCAGAAATTAGAGTAGGAAAAACAACATCTGAAGAAACAGTGAAATTCTGATTTAATGATTGGAAGGGGAAGATGTGTTTATGAAAAACAACATCTCGAGAAACAAAGATTTGATGATTATCAAGATCATAAAGTTTATATCCCTTGATGGCAAGAGGATATATGAAAATACATCTCCTAGCTCTAGGAGCAAATTTGGATATGTTTTGAGCTAATGTAGAGGCATAGCAAAGAGAACCACAGATCTTTAAGTGAGAATATGAAGGGAATTTTTGGAAAAGTAGTTCATATGGAGTTTTGTTGGCAAGCAAAGGAGATGAAATTCTGTTGATCAAATATACTGCTGTAAGTATACATTCAGACCAGAATTTTAATGGAACATGAGATTGGAAGAAAATAGCACGAGCAATATTAAGAATGTGTTGTGTTTTCTTTCAACCATTGAGTTTTGTTGTGGAGTGGCCACACAAGACAATGGATGAACTATTTCTTTGGAAGAATAAAAATCAGACATAGCAAATTCAGTGCCATTATCTGTTCTAAGAATTTTTATGGAAGAATCAAATTGATTGTTGACCATGTTTATGAAATGCTGTAAATGCACCCGAGTGTCAGACTTATATTTTATCAAATATACCCAAGTGCTTCGAGAAAAGTCATCTACAATGGTTTAAAAATATTTAAAACCATCTAATGACTGATATGGAAAAGGGCCCCAGATATCACAGTGTATAAGTTGAAAAGGTGAAGAAGAGCTATGTTCACTGTGAGAAGGAAATGGTAGCCTTTTATGTTTAGTAAGTGGATAGATTGAACAAGGAATTATATTATTGATTGAAACATTAGGTACAATAGAAGATAACAATTTGATTCTGGAAAAGGAGGGATGACCCAACCTTTTATGCCAAATATCAAATTCAGATTTACTAGAATGAGAAACAAAAGCTGAATTAAAAGGTAAATCACAAGGAAGAGTACTAAGATCATCTAGTTTATGCAGTAAGTATAGTCCCCATTTGGCTTTACCCTTCCCAATCATTCTCCAATGGGTGAGGTCTTGTATAAAGCAAGCATCACCAGAAAATATTAAGCAACAAGAGGATGATTTGGTTAGTTGACTATAGAGAGGAGATTGAATTTAAAAGAAGGTACACAGAGGACATTATGTAGAATGAGTTGTGGAGACAAATGAATAGAACCAATGTGTGTAACTGGTGCTGAAATGCCATTAGGCATTTTAACAAACGCATTATGTGCAGAATGAAAAGTTGTGAAAAAACATGTGCTATGGACCATGTGGTCCGTAGCACCAGTATCTACAATCCAATCATTGGAATTAATAAATGATGGAGATATGGTTTTAATGGAAAAAACAGAAGAAAAAACAGAGTTACCCGTAAGATGATCAATTGGAGAGGTAACATTTGCTGTTTGAGATACATGTGACTCGGAATTGAGAAGAGTAAGAAGCTTTTGACATTGTTCTGGTGTGAATGGAAAAGATGAATCAGCAGCAACTTGATGAGCTGAGGATGAAGGAATTGAAGATTTCCCTTTGGAGTGATATCCAGGAGGATATCCATGTAACTTGAAGAACTTGTCAATAGTATGTCCTGGAAGAGAACAGTGAGAACAGATAGGTCTTTCTTTGCGAGGAAAAGCCTTAGTCTGATGAACAGGTTTGGATGTAGATGAGAAAGCAGCAGATGGAATGTGTGAGCCTAGCACAGATCCAATGTCTCTTTGGTGTTCTTCTTGAAGAACAAGTGAAAAAACCTTGTTGATAGGAGGAAGTGGATCAATTAGGAGTATTTGACCACAGACTTGAGAGAATGAATCATTGAGCCCCATAAAAAATCGCATGACATAATCTTGCTGGTGCATATCCATCAAAGCTCATAATCCTCCACAAGAACAAACAGGTAATGGCATATAGTTCATCAGCTCATCCCATAGACCTTTCATTTGAGTGTAGTACGCACTAACAGAGATATCATTTTGCATGAGAGATCCAATTGATTTCTGCAACTGAAAGATCCGAGGGCCATTGCCTTGAGAAAAACGTTCTTGAAGATCTGACCACATTTCCATGGCAGATTCAATGTAAATTACACTGGTAGCAATCTCTTTGGAAAGAGAGTTGAGAAGCCATGACAAAATCATGTTGTTACATCGAGTCCAGTGGTGAAATAGATGAGAAGTGTTTGATGGCTTAGCAAGAGAGCCATCAACAAAACCTAATTTGTTCTTGGCAGTAAGGGCCATGATCATGAATCTACGCCAAGTGTGATAGTTTTCACCAATGAGAATTTGTGTAACAAGAACAGATCCAGGGCTATCTCCATGATGAAGATAGTAAGGACTAGAAGAATCTGAAGGAATTGATGAGGAAGATGAGGAATTTGCAGATGAAGATGCAGAAGAAGGGGTAGTCATGATGTTTTGCACGGGAGCGTATTTTTCAAACTGATACCATGTTAATATTGATACCAAGAAGTGCTCAAGAAGATACAGAGCATTAGAAAAATCTTTATTAAGTGATATGTATAAAATGAACTACAACTTATATATGCTCACTTACAGATGCGGGAAAGATAAAACTGAAATATCAAACTAAACAGAAAACTCTATAACAGAATAAAATGAAGCTATATTATCTCTAATATTTCAAAACCATGAAACTCTTCTTGGAGAGAGAGAGAGAGAGAGAGAGGCACAAACCCACCAAAAACTAGATCAAGCCAAAAGCTCCACACTTTATATATAAAGCTTTTATAAAATTTTCAAAGTAGGAGAAACCTAGCTAGCTAAATTACCTCATGATCCAATATTTCAAATCGCATGAGGGAACTATGTTGGCCCCTTTCGAAGTAACAATCCTTCCGACATCCCGATGCCAATGGCACAAGAATCTGTCTCTGTTTCTTTGTTATTTTCATGAGCTCTGATTTCTGAAATGAGCACCATTGCGACCCTGGAGAGAAAGCTTGAGAGAGAGAGAGAGAGAGAGCAACTTGTGAGAGAGAAGCCTGTGAGAGAAAAATGAGAGTGGCCTTCATTCATGTACATTTGCATCTATTTATATTGACAATCCTACATGAAGAAACATACTTGGAAGCCATGTGCTTGTTGACGAGGCACTACAAGAATTATGGGCTTTTGCCATGATTTCTTTTCCGAAGACAGATTGTCTAGATTGTCTCCATGGATAAGCTTATACATTAAACTGTAAGATGACAAAAAAAAAAAAAAAGATTTAAGGTAAGATTGCTAGCCATACTTAATGGAGCACTACAGTTCAACTTGGCAGATATGCCTGGCCTCACCTAGATTATGTTTTAAATGCATAGATACAACTAGCCATATTCACCTTTTACATTTTACTTTTTTACACCATGATCAGAATTAAACATCTTGCTAATTTTTGAAGTGGCAGGCATGCTGTACGTACCTCATAATGCATCAAATTGTTTTATAAATAAAGAGACACAATAGATATTCACCAATTTATTAATGTGCAATTACTTCAGTTATTAATTGATTGGAATTTAAGTATGAAAAATGATAATAATAAGTTATTGTTCTACTATAAATTAGATAATAAATTGGTTAATTTCTAGACTCCCATTTCTATAATAAGAAATTCTATTTGCAATCTCCATTTGGGGACTGCTTATGCAAACTCTTCATTAAATGGCAAAACCGTTAATTGTTTATCGTTAGCATAATCACTTAATGCATCAATTGTTTTTGTCATCTTTATAATTAGAGATGATTTATATAGATTTCACGAGTTGTGATGTATGATCGGTACCTACAATTGAACTTTATCCATTTATTGCATTTAGCAAGATCAAATGCTGACATGTTAAATATAAAAGAAAAGTTATTGTGATATATATATATATATATATATATATATATAAATATAAAAGCTCTCGTTATTTTGATTTTAATGATCATCAATATATAAGTAGTAGCTAATTTTTTTTAAACTCGAATTGACCATAATTATCTGTTATATATAATAGAATCAAGAGTTCGGATGAGCTACTCCTCCTCGAACCTCTCTCTCTCTCTTTATAAATTTTGAATTTTCATTTTGATAGATGACAGGCCATAATATATTATAGAAGAGCAATGTTACGTACAATCTTTAAATACGGACTGCATTACAAACCTAGTCAATTTTATCTTTAATTTTTTTAAAGTTACAATAATATCCTTATCAAAATTATATATATATTTTTCCATTAATAAATATAATCCAATCTTAGTATATTATATCAAATCCAATTTCATTAGCATTAAATAGAAAATGGTTGACGGGTAACGATCAACGATCGTATCTTTCTACGATCTTGACTAATGAATACAATCAAATTCGATCGACTAGATCACATCAATCACAATTTTGTTAGCATTATTAATGGTAAACGATTAACAGTCTAATATTAATAAATGGGACGTGCTACGTCCACCGCTCCCAGCTCCCGCTAGGAGCTACCGTTAGACAAATTTTTTATTTTTTATTTTTTTTTGCTTTTTTACATGTATTTTTTAACACTTTTAAATATTTAAAAAAAATAAAAAAAATCACAATTTTATTAAAAAACATTTCCTTAATCACTAAGTAAAAAAAAATTAAAAAATCACAGCGGTAGAAATGAACGATAAGAATAACATTTTCCTTAATAAATATAAATGAATCGTTAGATGTTAACTTAATTCTATTAGTAGTAGTAAATAGTATATACTTAATTAAGTACCGTCAACAATCGTCTCTTGTATTGTGTATAGACCTTGTGCCAATATATATACATATAATGATGAACAATGTATTAAAATTCAAGTAGTATTAAATGTTAAGTCTTGGAGTGGGTATTTCCATTAATTTACTTGATGAATTAATATTCTCCTAACATCATATATAAAATCTACCAAATATTTTCTTCAGACAATATTATTTGCATATCATTTGAAAGAAAACAATATCCATCACTATTGTAGAAATATATAAAAATAAATAAATATATATTTTCATGTTTAGAAAAATGTACTTAATGCATTGAATAGTTTAATCACAATTGAATCTTGTAGGAAGATTATAAATTGGTTTCTGTAGATGGATTATTATATTTTCCATAGGAATATACTCTATAATTTTTGACAAAATAATGTGAATCTAAATTCCTTTAAATAAAAGTAAAGTGTGGTAGAAAAACTTAAAAATTCCCAAAAGTCAAGGTATCTGTATTTCTTCTTTTTTTATTATTTGCTTTTTTCCATCTGTCTTTCTTTTATTCAGTTATAGGATTTAACATTATAACATGCACTGAAGTGTTTGGCCTAGCTACACTCACGATTAACTCAAAGAAACAAGATCATAATTGTTGACGTCGTGTTTCGTAGGTCTGGGCAACTTCACGCTCCCAGTGTAGCTATGCGAATTATTTGGAGCTCCCAACAGTGTTCCGGTGCGGTTGTACGGTAGCGACTCTTACATCCATGGCAGTAAAAATAAGTGATGTGAAAGTAAAAAGAGACAACACAAGATTTACGTGGTTCGGCAATATGTCTACGTTCACGGGATTTGTGGAGAGAAGTCTCCAATATAATATATATCTGTTTACAATCACTCACAGATCCTCATGCCTCATTGTGTAGAGAAGTTTGGAGCTCTTCTTGTTGAGGGCGATATCTTCCTTGAGGGGTTGCTTGAATAAGAAGATCTAATTAAGGGAGAGCTCGGTTCCTCTCAAGAGTAAAAGTCGCTCATTTGTGTCTCTCCTTTTATCTGGTTGTATACTTTATATATGTACGCATTTGTTGCGTGTGTTAGCTTCCTTCCTTGGCCTACTTTCTTTATGGCCTGCTCTGATACTTCCTGCCATGATATGACTTTATCCTATTGGCGTGTCTGACTTGCTCTCCTTGATCCTTTCCTATCTCCCTCTGACATTCACAGGTCTCATGTCTCATTCACGTCTCTTCTCATCTCTTCCTGGTCCCCCCTTTTTGTCTTTAGTAATGGCTTGGTGGGCTGGATCCTAATTTTATGGGCTAGTGTATTTTTTTCCCCCTCTACAATAACTATATATACAGAATAAGGCGGCCGGCTAACAAAACTAGAAGAACTTGTTGATCAATTTGAGTGTATTTGCTCAATTTGATGATTTTATTTTACGATGAACTTAATAGATGTGACGTCTCCAACCTCCGTTTGAGATTTGGGGAATGTTTGGAAATAATTCTCATCTCATCCCGTCTTATTGTATATCATCTCATCATATCTCATTCACTTCCCAAACATCATTTAAACATAAACACTTTCAAACTAATTATTACAACCCTTTTAAACTAATCATTACAATTTTCTCAAATTTTCAAATAAAAAGAAAAAATAATTCAACTTTCAAATCCCAAAACAAGAATAATATTAAAAAAATTATATTCTAATAATATTTTTACTTTATAATTTTTTTTATTCAACTTTGTTTCTCTAGCTCCTTCCCCAAAATCTAAAAAATACTTAACTTAAACTATCTCATTACTATTCACAAACAATCTTTCTAATATTCATAAAATTCTCATCCCATCTCATTCCTCAGCATCCACTTAACGGAGAAATCGCATTAAGGAATTGGAGTATGATCTCCATAAACTCCTCCAGGTCTAACTCCCTACTAATCAACTTCATCCAAGTGGGATTGTTCTTCTTCATAACTTCATGTCATAGTTTCTACCATTTTGGGTGTGAATGGTAGTTGGGACTACCAAGATAAAATTTTTGCAAATCTCAAATAAGTTATTGTGATACCCCCAGGTTATCGCTTGAGATGTAACGGAGACTTGGAGTGTCGAGAAATGCAACACATGGTTATATACCCCCATTTATGACAAATAATATGCAATGTATCCTAATATGCAACTAGCAGTATGCAATAATTTTGCGGAATAAGGGTGACTTATAAAAATTTTATGTCAGAATTAACTAAATATCTCAATAGATCAATTAACTATCAATAGATACTACCTTACTTAAGAGAGGTTCGCATAGTAAGGCATAAGTTCAAACATAAAGTGAACCTCCTTAGTAAAAATATTGTATCAAAGTCTCTCAGTCAAATCAACGCTCTCATCCGCTTTATGATGTATAGAGCCATCACTATAAATACTAAAATCAAATCCAGCCTCCTCTCAGGGTCGAGCTCATCCTCAACCATCTAAAGCCAATAGTTCACCCTGTTCGTCGTATGCTGGTCCTGACACAACTTCTACCATTTTAGGGGGAATGGTAATCAAACTACCACAATTAGATTCCTTGAAATCTTAGTAAGTTAAACAACCAATATACACCGAAATAAGATATAAATGATTAATGATAAACATGAGATTCATGCATGATATGTAGAAAAATCCGTATCTATCTCCCATCTAGATTCCTCAACATTTTATAAAAAAACTTTAATGCACATTTTCTTATAGAGAACATTTTTCACTTCATCATTTCAAAAACTTTACATTTCATCGTTATTAAAGTCATCATTAGCATAACGTATGGTATTGCCACAACTTCCCTATATGCACTGTGAGTACCTGTTGATGATTATAGTACAACTCATGTTGAAATTACTTTATCTGCAGACATCGTAACCTAATGCATTGGTATCATAATATTTCATCATAACATCATAACGTATACATATACTAGTATTAGGTGTCATATACGACTTCACTTTGGCATTCTTTAAAAATAATTCATTTGAAATCCGTTGATGGTTCTTTATCAACCTAAGGGTTACCACACCATTTTTACTCACTCCAAAGTGGACATAGGAGTTCCACTAAAATAATTCATCATCCTAGCTTTTGGGGTCGTGACAAAATTTATTTTCATGCAATGCTTGAAAAATATATTTCATGACATGTGTGTATATCGTAAGCTTCATGAAAAATGACATTTATAGATGCAATATGCTAAAATGGTGAGAATTTCATATGTCATGTAAGTAAGTAATCAAACTTTCAATGATGTTTCATATGATGTTTTATACTCAAAATGACATTATAAAATGAATCTAGTACTTATACAAGAATCATAAATAAATTATCTAAGAATAAGTTATAACTTACTAATTTTTCGGGTACTTAAGAAAATGGTGCGGCTGTAATAAAAGTTATTCTAAGTTTATAATTATAAAACTAAGAAAAATGTTCATAATCAAAAGGGTTCAACCAATGATATTTGAAAAATTGTTCTACATTTTTCGAAATTACCACTTAGGCCTTAAATTTTAACTATTTATATTTTGGCCCCAAGTTTCACAAATCTCATATTTCCATGTTCTAAATCCATATATAACCTTAGAATTACAAGAATTTCTAAATTCATCCAACCACTGGCATGCATATTTGGGCCATTATGTGATTTGAAGCCTATAATCTCTCTGGATGCATGTGTGATCAAGTTTCATCAAGTAGCAAACCTTAAATTTGATCTTGAAACTAGGTTCATAACTTAGATTTAGGTCACACGAGTTTATCCCAACACTTATGCATTGAATAACACCAAATCATCATAAAACCTTCCAACCGAGTGCATGCATGATGTTTCTAGCTTCTCTTTGCCAGTAAAAGTTTTAAAACCTAAATGAGTCTTGGATTACAATCCATAACCTGGTGATAACGGTTTCTAAATGTTTATAAGGCCATCCTTGAGGAAATAGATCATGATATGCCAAGGTTACTATCATACAAGTCGAAACCAAATGCTTATATGATCAACACAAGATAATGGCTTATATACCTATCATGACATGTTGTTTTCCTCAAATTTAAAACTTCAACCAAATGTTCAAGATGTTAACTACACTTAAGATAACATATAAAGACATGTCATGGCTAAAGTTTCATACCAAAATAATTTAGACATGCAAAACTTCAAATCTAGCCTGAAATGCATCACTTCAAGTAAAACCTTTTATAACTTAATCAAATCCTCATTCTCATGTCATAATTCAAAGCCTAACGGGTCAATCTAAGACCCAAAAAAATATAAGACAAGCTCACTTACAGAAATCGTGACCCTTGAGCTCTCAACACTCAACTCACTTTAAGAACCTCACTCAAGCTACTCGGCTCCAACATTTTCTCATACTTTGAGTGTTTTTCCTCAAGAACATTAGAGGAAGGCTAGAGAAAGTCGTGTAAAGAAATGAGGGGTGAAGGGAGGTATTTATAGGACTCTATGGAGGGGTGAAGAGTACACGGAATGGCTGAAGGGTGTGAGGTGATTGGTGGTTGTGGGCGATGGAGGTGTTGAGTGCATTCTTTCCAGTTGTGGCATGGCTTGGTTAGTTGAATAGTGGCCTAAAACTTCATAATTACCTCAAGGTCAAGTGCTAGAAGATGGACATAGGTGCAGGGCTGAGTAGTTCTAGAATTTTAGACAAAAATCACTAGGAAATACAAGTGATGGTCGACGGGTTTGGGGTTTCAAGGTTGTCCAGATTCTGAGTGTCCTTTGTCCCATTCCTTTTGTTTTATTTGAGGGCATAATTACCACCATTTAGTGGCTTTCTCAAGTGGGTAAAGAGGTGTATTTGAGTGCCAATTGGTTGAGCTTAAACAGAAAATGAAAAGGAAGCTTGAATGTGGAAGGGTTTTGGTCAATATGAGCTACTCCACCTATCCCTTTGCGAATCAGTTTTTAGGCTCATAGAAGGGGATTAGCCAACCTTGCAATTGGCTATTTTGGAGAAAATTTTCAGAGCTAAAATTCAAGGGTATTGGCATGTGGAGGGGGGTTCCTTTTTGGTGCAGAAATATTTTTGAAAAAGTCATGGGCAGTTTGGCTTGGTCAAGTCTCATTTCCAAGATGAATAGTTGGGTTTTTGGCTTGATTTATGGGACTATTTTTGGCCAGCCCTTAGGTCTTATTTTTAGGGGATATATATCATAAGGTTTGAATGGTGCATAAATCTACTTGAGAAACTCGTGGAAGGGGCATTGGTTTTGGTGGCTTGTTGAAGGGCTGCATGGTTTTGCACCAAGGGTGCTGATTAGTGGGTTGTTGTGGCATTGACATGCCTTTGCTTCAAATGAAGTGGGTTGGGTTAATTCTAACCTTCAAGGGTTGTCTAAGAGTGATGCAAAACAATTGAGAAAAGGCAAAGATTTCAGATCTAAAATTATGAAGAAAAGAGTTTCAAGAAAACTATGCAAGTCATAATGCTTGAGTTACTATTCATGGAAGAGATGAATAGTAATCCTCAACCCAAGTTAGAAGCCTTACCATTGTGGAAAGAGAACCCTAGGGATGTGTGATTGGGGCTTGGGTAAGATGGAAACCAAAGGTATGGTGTGACTAATGGTATGATGTAAGTTGGTCTCTAACCTACTCTTCGATGATAACTATATGATGATGTATAAACAAAACATTCATGTATAAATGTTGATTTTGAGCATGAACTACCTTGCATTTATCTCATGAGTATTTGGATTCTATGAGGCATGTGATGTTTTACATATTCAAGCATTTTGAAAAATTGACAGGTTCAAAAGTTATGATAATTCATGCAAAGTTTGATTTCTTAAGTAAAAACACATGTCATTCAATATGTTTGTCATATGCATAGCAAGAAAAATAAATATTTTTATCACGACCCTAAATGTTAGGATGGGGAAGTATCCTAGTAGAACTTCTCTGTCCACTCTAGAGTGAATACAAATGGAGGGGTAACACATGGGTTGACGAAGAACAATAAACGAGCAATGGTTGGATCCTCTTTAAAGGATTCTAAAGTGATTGTCATATGTAAATGGTACCTAGGGCTAGTGGGAACAACTATGAATGAAAGTATGAAAGTTTAACTGTGCATATATGATGAAATAAATCCAACAGGTACTCACAGTGCAAAATGGGAAGTTATGATGTTACCATATGTTAAGCAAGATGTTTTGGAAAGAAAAGAAAAGAAATGCATAACTTTATTTCTTTGAATAAGTGTTCTCTATAAGAAAATGTGTTATATTGATCTGGAAGTTATTCAGAACCTGTTTCTACAAAGAAGTCTGAATAAACGAAAGAAAAGTATGTTTTTTGCATTTATGCATTTCCTATTTATTATTTATCGTATCTATGTTATCTCATTGTATGTTGGTTGCTAAATTACTGGGATTTTCATGAAATCTCACCCCTTTATTTCTAAACTACCACGACAGAAGTTGTAGCAGGACCATAGGATGGATATGGACGTGTGTCAACTGATTTGGACCATAGACAATGAACTGGACCTGGATTGGCAGTTAGAGATGATGCTCATGTTTATAGAAATGGCCCTGCGTATTATTCAGGTCATCAAACAGATGCTCTAAATAAGAGTCTTATAAAGCCCCCTAACCAAGAAAGGAATAAAGAGATATATGTAAATCTCCATTTGTTAATGTTTAAAATGTAAACAATCCTACGAGGCTAAACTATGGTTATCAAATGATTATGAGGTTATGTTTTAGATATTCTAGTGCAAAATTTTTATGAGCTTGACTTTTCGTTGTAATTATTGCATACTACTAAATTAGTAGTAGATTACAGTGCATGTTATGAATGGGATGTGTGACCAAGTGTTGCATATTTTGACACTTCAAATCTCTGCCAAAACACAAGCAGGGGTTGGGGGTGTCACAAGAATCACACAATGAGTTTAGTTATAACTATTTAAGGATTTTAGTATTTTATTTTTTTAGAATAACTACCAAGAAGCCAATAGTGGTATGACACTTGGCATCATTGATGGGCTAAGCTAAAAGGCTAAGTGTTGGATGGATTTAGAAGTAGCCCAAGAATGGCTTACTTAGGGCCCTAACTCAAGACTTCTGCTCTGATACAATGTGAAATTACCACTTGTCCAAAAAATTTAAGCTGATGAGAAGATGTAGGTTTAATTATCTGCATTATATTCTTAACACTACGAAACAATATGTTTAAATTCTAATCAAGTTTTCTCAATAATTTCTATATAAAATAATATGGGCTATTAAACCCATGATCGATAGAGATTTGTAGGTGAAGGAATAAAATTATACATCAATCCATATTTTTGGTGTCTTGTTCATTGGTGTAGGAGAAAATGGGACTACATACCTGCACTATTTCTGATATAAAGAGGCACAAAACTACTGATGATCAAAAGCAATAAGCTAGAGATTTCAAGCTTGTTGTATGTCTATATATGTTGAATCAAAGACAAAGAGATGGGATTTGCAAGGAACAAGGGGCGATCATCTCCAGCCATGACAACAACTATTCTTGGCTCAACCTCTTCCTGAGTCCTCATTTTGGTGGTGGTTCCAGGCTTATCATTCGACGGCAAGGCTCCTGCAGGAGGCTGTGCGAGCATGCGGCAACGAGAGCAAGCAAGGACGAGCACCGCAACGGCCATGACTAGGAAAACAAAGGCAAGACCTAAGAAAAGGTATGGGACTGGAGAGTCTGAGGACCATCTCAAGATGGCATACCTAGATATTGTTGGAGTAGTACTTGCTGCTGTTGAGGCGACCATCCTAGCTAGCTTGGATTTTTCCTTGATCTCCAATGAAATGGGGTTGCTCGATCTTCTTAGTATATTGATCTCATTCATATATATTGTACTTTTTGACAGAATTAAGATAAGTTTCAGTTAATGTTCAAAAAGAGGATTGCATCGCCTTTTCTCCAAACTTCTTGTCGGGAATCTATAACTTATCTGCTAAGTCATTCTTGAGTACTGCATAAGAGAAATAAACGCACAAATATATAGAAAGTATTTAAAAAATTTCGAATAACATTAAATGATTATTAAATTTTATGAGGTCTACTTCATGTATCTATATATCTTTCGTTTGAAATTCTCGAATTCAGATAAGGAACTGAGCATGTATTTTACTATATGATGAGATGTTAAATGGTAGAAGTGTTGTCAGAAATCTACTTATCTGCTAAATCGTTCTTGAGTATGAGAGAAATAAACACATAAAATAAGTGATAAGGTATTATTTAACACTTGGTTCAAACAAATGGGAAGTATTTAAGATTTTCAGATAACATTAAAAGTGGTTAACAAAATTCTAATAAAGTTTGGTTCATGTATCCATCTGTCTTTTGTTTGAAATTCTCGAATTTAAATAAGGAATTGAGCATGTATTTTACTGTATGATGAGATTTCAAATGGTACGAGCGGAAGGAATAACACATTTATTTTGCTTTGGAATAAGCATATATATATATATACATATATATATATAGAATCTATGGGTAAACAAGAATCAGATTCGTGAAGAAATATTTCTCGGTCACATACTGAGTACGTAATTCAATAAGTGGGAAAAGGAAGATGGAATATTGTGGTTTTTTTGTTAAGAATAACTACACCTATTTTAAATTTTTTTTTAATTTCTCCTATACAAGTATTTGGTGTATAAATGATAAGTAGAACAACTCAATTAGTTTAACATAAATAAAATAATAAAAAATAATTTTAAAATATCTAAAGTGTGTGGTGTACGTGGGATGATAAGTAGAATCTGTCGTTTGTTAATGGGCCATTACACAAACCCTTTCAGCCTATTCCGAATCCTTTCTTTTATTCAATCCGATTTGTTTTTCTGGAAAAGGAATCCGGGTGTTGATCTTCAAAGTTGATCGGATTCTTATTCCTTATATGGATTAATCTTACTTTAAATGATTTATACTTTGTGAATGCAAGCTCCGACTATTCTACTCGGTTTGTTGGAGAACATGAGTACTTCCAATAAAAGAAAAATGGGAAAAATTATTTATCTTATATATTATAATTTTATAAATATTAATAAATATAAAGTTATTTAAATTTACGAGTTTATGCGAGTTGAGTTGAGTTGAGCTGAGTTATTTAATAATTGGTTATTATATTGTATTTACGAATGGCTAATTTAATAATCGAGTTGAGCCAAATTCGAATTTGTCCAAATCAATCTTGCATGTCCAATAATTTTATATGTTTTCATGAACTCTAATTTCCATGGACCAATTTCGAATTCTCAAGTATGATGCTTAGATTATTGAATTCGTATTCGTTCTCAACTATAACATATTTGGAGTATTGTTACATCCACAAACAAATTACATAAAAATAATCTTACAAATTGATGTGGTTTCATCTAATACATTAGATCTACTTTACAAGTAACTTTATAATCTGACGAACCACATCAAATCACATCAGTTTATGAGATTGTTTTTGTGTAATCCCTTTATGGTTAGAGTATTACCCTGTGTGTAATGAACCCCACTAATTGGGTCCGGCCTAAGTCAAATAGTAGAGCTGGAGAAGTACTTCCGTAATGGGCCAAGCGGATGGGCTCATATTATGTAGTCTTTTATTGTTTAGTTGTGTTCGTAGATGGGCCGGGAAAGTGTTCCTTGGGCCATTAGTGATATTTAGTTTGCTTTGTTTAGTTGGTATTCCATAACTGGCATTCAGCCTTTTTGTTTGTTGGCCCATGGCCTTTGACGTTTTGCTAGTCTCTGTTATCTTGCCTAGCAGTATATGAGCCATGAGGGGGGGGGGGGGGGGGGGGGGGCGCAGATAGGATATTTATCAATAGAATTAATAGTGGAGATGGATATTCGTCCTATTGAGCAGAACTATTTTCCAACCTTTTGACAAGGTGTCATGAGTTCTTCATTGATCTAAAAGCTTTGATTTAATTAAATCTTTAATCCTTAGGATCGTAACATTTTGTTGTGCTAGTTTCGAGTCCAACATTTACGACGGTCTACGCATTCGACATACACTAACCAAATAATAGAATATCTTCTTTCTTTTTTGTGACTTCGTCACTCATTTATCATTTTCAATAAAACTATATTCATATATCGTACCAAATCATTATAATCCAATTTATAGTTACTCCTTTACATGACTCGAACTAATAATATTAGCTTTATCTAAAACAAAAGTTAAAAACCTTTAAATTTTAGTTAAATCCTTCACTCTTAGGATCAATATACCACAATGGTACAAGGAGATGAAAATAAAGCTTGTGCCTTATAAGAGGGAATTGTTCATTCCTGAAAATGCTCATGAAATTGAGGTCGGGAACTTGTCCACAACGTCAAAAATATTAGTCTTATATATATCCGACATAAAATCCATTGATATATCCCCTACAAGTGTATATTCTAAGTTTTGTTGGCTTGAGGCCAATCTCGCAGTTTTTAAAAAAGTATAATTATAGGCTTACTACTTCCTATCACTCATTTACTCCTCCTTTTATTTTTTTTTAAATTTTTTTATTTTTTCTTTACTTAATGATTAAGAAAGTGACTATTAGTGAAATTGTACATTTTTTTATTTTTTTTCTTAATGATTAAGGATGTTAAAAAAAATACTTAAAAGAAAATAATAAAAAATTTCAAATACACTATATGAGTAAAAAAATTTCAAATTTCAAGGAAGTGACTATCATTATCCTTTAAAAAATCCCCTTATATATGTCCGCAAGAAATTAAACTCCTTCAACTTGGTGCAACATCTTGTGAACCAGGCTGTGAAATGGCTGAAATTTCCTTCCATTCCAGTCTCATCTTTCAGTTGTAAAGTCGTTATCCAATGAACTTCACAAGCCATGCACTTCCATTGAAATATGGTAGTGTCGATGTTCTGTTCCAAAACTATATCTAGACTTCATAGATCATTAAGATTTAATAGAGAAAAACAATACGATTATTAAATGTATGTTAATCACTCTGGTGGACAATCTTAGAGTTTAGCTCATCTTTGAATGCCGGTGAAAGTCGTCTTTGGGTGGCCACTCTTAGGTGGCCGACGGCAGCCACCCAACCGGGCAGCTCAGATCGAGCAGCCCATGTGAATGGCCATCGTTAGCCACCTCTTGGGTGACCCAAATTTAGACTCTTTGAACACATATATTTCCTCTTTGATATTTCACTTTATTGGTTTCTTTTTTTCCTTAACTTGTTGTAGAGATTTGTTTTTATTTCTCATTTATCTCTTATTATAATTTCTATCAGTTTGTTATGTAAAATTGTATTTATTATTTAAATTATGTGAGCTTACTTTTTATAGAACATATATATGTTGATCATGTTTTTTTTTTTTTTTAATAAACGACCAACTTTCTTCATAAAGCTCTATAAAAGAGAAAGAATGCACTGAGTAATGTCCTCCAATACAATAAATGTATCAAGGATGGCTAGTGCATTTTTTTCCATGAGCAGCTTTATTCTTTGCCCTTCCCGTGTGCTTCACTGACCATGTATCAAAAGTTGCCAATATTGTTCTTGTGTCTGCCATAAGCATCCCAGTGCAAGTGCCATGTTCTTATGAGCTTTGGATTCCATTGACCACTTGCATTGCATCACCTTCTAAGATAATGTTCCCAAAGCTCTACAAAATATGGTGGCTTGAAGAGCAGCATATGATTCTGCTAGCAGAGGGTCAGGATAAAGATCTCTCTTCATTCTCGTAGTTGCAAACACAGCACCTTCCCCGTCACGTATAATGACACCAATTCCCACCTTAGAGCATTAATAGTGGCTTAGCCATTCTTTAGTTAAACTTTGACTAGAAAATTTACTTTTTCTAATTTAGTTAACCACTTTTTAACAACATCAAATGACAAACTCTCTAAATCTATCACTATTTTATTAAAATATTGATTTTGAAATTTTCATTTATTTTATTTCTAATGGTAATTGAAATATTTATTCGTTATTAAAAAAATGCACATTAATTTTCTAACTTTCAAATTATTCTAACGGGTATAATTTTTTAATGGTTTTATTTTTCCCTCACTTTTATATTCTTCCAACGGATATGTTTTTCCAACGATCATATTTTTTCAACATATTTTTCTAACAGATATATTTTTTAACGATCGTATCTTTCCAACAGATATATTTTTTTAACGGTCATATTTTCTAATGTTTAAATTATTCCAACAGATATAATTTTCTAACGGTCTTATTTTTCTAAGGGCTATATTTCTCCAACGATTATATTATTCCACTATAAAGCATAGCTGAGTTTTATTCACTTCAACTCAACTGAATTTGTAAAATCGTTTTTTTCATTTTCTCCCAATGGATTGTTCGCTTTTTCGAAAAATGTCACTTCTCAATTCAGATTCTAACAAAGAATTTGACATAGCGAAACATCTTTTTAAGGAAGAAGGTTCAAGCTCACGTGGTTATTCTAAAAAATCACACAGATTCAAAAGGTTGCTGATCTGCCAATCTATCCTCACGAATTCTTTCGAATGAGTCATTCTTTTTTTCTTCGTATCCAATCTGTAGTAGAATCTCACGAACCTTATTTTTTCCATTGATGAGATGGTTCTGGTAGGCTTGGTTTTTCTTCCCTTTAAAATATTATAGCTGCTCTTAGAGTGCTTGCATATGGTGTCACAGCTGATTTTATGGATGAATACTTGAATATTTGAGAGACTATTGCATTAAGAAGCCTAAATTTTTTTGTTAAAGTAGTTGTTTCAATTTTTTGTAAAAAGTATTTAAGGAAACCCAACAATAATGACATTGCTAGATTGCTTGCAATAAGACACGTGGATTTCCAAGTATGTTAGAGAGAATCAATTGTATGCAGTGGAAGTGGATAAACTGCACAACTGCTTGGCATGATATTTACTCTAGTCATATCCACGAACCAACAATTGTTTTAGAAGCAGTGGCTTCTTAGGATTTATGGATTTGACATACTTTTTTTTGGATTACCTAGGTCTCATAATGATATAAATGTGTTTGATAGATCATATTTTCTGACTTTGTTTGAGGGTGTACTCTGACTATCAATTATACAGTTAATGGCCATAACTATGCAATGAGGTACTATCTTGCTTATGACATATATCCGAAATAGGCAACATTTATTAAAACCATCTCAGCTCCCCAAGGAAACAAGAAAAAAACTTTGTTGCAGCCCAAGAGTTAGTAAGGAAGGATGTGGAGTGTGCTTTCAGATTGCTTCAAGCACGATTTGCTATAGTTTGTGGTCCTGCGTGCTTTTTTCACATTGAAATCTCAACAATATTATAATGGCATGTATAATTTTAAATAATATTATCATTGAAGATGAACGGGCTGACAATATATCTGAAGAGTTTAAATGTGAACAGTTGGCAGAAAGCACATATGAGCAAGTTTCACCCGGTCCTACAACTGAATTTAGTGAATACATTCAACGCCATCATGATATTAGAGATAGGAATGGCCATTGTCAACTCCAAGCAGACCTCGTAGACTACTTACGACAACTATATAATGAAGCATAGGATTTTATCACGTATGATTGTAGTAATGTTTTATTTTTTTTCTTTGTACTATCATTTCCTTGAAGTATGTTTAAAAGAATATGTAACCATTTCTCTCATCCAAAAGAATGTAGTATGGTTTTTTTTATTTACTCAAATCCTGCAATGACCTTTTTAATGATTAGTCAAACTGTAATAATTTTTAATTATCGTTTTTTTTGTTCTATCATTAATAACCTCATATGTTTAACATAAATTACTCATAAAACATCAAATAAAATATATGGTTCAAAACATCAAATAAAAGTTACTCCACAAAAAAAAAAATTAAAAAATCAACAAACCAACAAACAACTAGCACCTAAAATAGATGACAATTAATGCAAAAAACGTGACAACTAGTTTCTCTTAGCATGACTTGTAAGAATTTTCATTTGTTGTTGAGGATAGTATTCTTGTAGTATTGGAGGCATGACACTTGTATTAGTCTTCATAATTATTTCTTCTTGCCTAAGACTCACTTCCTCTTGCCTAAGACAAAACATCTGCTTGTCATGCTCACGTGATTCTTGCATAAGCGCGATTTTATTCTTTTTCATTCATCTCATTTAGTATCACGAGAGAATCCAAATCTGTTATTTCTTTAACATTATCCTTAATAGTCAAAACCACATATCTTCTTTTGCTTATTAGTAGTACTTGAACAAATAACATAATAGTCAAAACCACATCTTCTTCTTTTTTTGCCCACTAGAGATTCTTGTGCCAATCTTAGAATAATTCTTATGGAATCTTTAATATAATAAATCAGAAGTAATACGTTTTTATATTTATAAGATTGAAAAGTATATCAAATTAGATAAAACATACATTGGCATGAAACTAATGAACCATAAAAGAAAAGATGAAAAACATACATTGTCTTACTCATTAAAACCACTTTGATGCATTCCTTCAACTTGTGTCAAGCAACTACAAAACTTATTTACGGCTTGTTGAATCGTTGACCACCGATTCATTAGAGATGTGTAGTTATGTGTAGTATCAAGTTTCTTGTTTTCCTTGAAGTATTTATGAATTTTTTTCTATAATATTGCATGTTTTTTATCTTTTCCTTGCACCGCATCTAAGGAAACTTCAAGCCATCCCTCCACAAGCATCAAATCTTCCTTGTTACTAAAATTTATACCTCGTTGTGATTTTCATCCAATAGGTTCAACCTCAATAACCTCAACTCGGGGTGGAGATAGCTGTTGTTCATTTATCTCATTTGTGAACTCTGAGAAAAACTCATTGTTATTTAGAAGATTTGTGAAGTATGAATCTTGGCGAGTTCTTGAATCTATTCCCATTAAAGATGTATAGTAGGCAAGTTGAGAATAGAGAAAAATCTATATTAAGTCTTTAAATCAGCAAACAGCATACCACTCTTTTCTGCAATGGTAATACAAATTTCAGGGTAGAAATCAATGGTCCAATACCTATACGCAAAGGAGTCACATATAAAATTAGCACACTTATATGGCATAGATTGACTATCTCTTACTTATATGGCATAAGTACATTATCAAATCGGGTAACTATAGATTGTGAGTCCAAGCAACCAGAAGAAAATAATAGCTCTGAAACAATGTTTAAAACGTAAACTCGACAAGTCAATTTTTTTATAACAAAAAGCGTTCACTAGTTTCACAAACATGCTAAAAGGACCTTGGGTCACCAATCCTTTCAGACATGCATATATATTGAAGGAAAAACTCTTGGTCCCAGAGATATAATCTTGAACTACCTTACTACCCCAATGATTCAATTTTTTTTTTTTTTATAATTGTTGTATGCTCTAGGTATAACGATAAATAATCACACCAGAGGTGGAAGAACAACTACAAAAATCATATTTCTCTCTAGAACATATTAGAGACTCTTCTCTTGCTTGGCATGCTAAATTCTTAAAAAAAATAGAGATAAATATAACATACCGAATTCAACTCACAGTGTCTAATTTCAATTCCAATTCTACAATACCTCAATATAAAACAATACAATCAAACCTCACGAGGGGAGTTGATCATGGAGGGCATGGTCTTATTTTTCTGCACGCATGGGCATGGGCATGGGCATTAGAAAATAAAAATTATATGTTGCACTCATCAATAGCAAAAAACACAAGAAGACAAAGTGCTCCAAAGAAGAAGAGAAAGAAAACCCCACCAAAGTGCTTGTTTTATTGTTGTTTTCTTAAAAAATAAAATCCTGGGGCACAAGAAAGTGAAGAACGTGATGCCAAAAATGGGTTTGTGTTATATTATAAGAATTTAAAGCCCAAACACATAGCATAGAAGAAGAAGCAGTAGTTGAGGTGAGGTCAATTAGGTTTCTTGAGCTCTGCAATTATTGGAAGCAAACAAGGAAAAACAAAGAAAAACAAAGTGAGGAAGAAAAATGAAGCAAAAAGTCGTGGACGGCATGGGCTTACCTGAAGGTGTTCGGCGACTATTTTTGTGGTTGTCCGATGCTTTCAACTGTGAACTTCAAATGTGTGTTTTGCCCAGATGGTAGCGCCAGAAATCCTTTGAGTGGGAAGAATATTTTATGTAAAACAAATAAATGGCCAACGATTTTGGTTGGCTACATTCGGCCAATCAAAATTCAAATGTTATAATTTACTGTACATTTAGAGAGTTTGATGTGGGTTTTTTTTAGCTAACTAGCTAAATCTTGGCTAAATTTTAATTATGCCTAGTTCACTACTAGTGCTCTTACAATGTATTTTATCCAAGGCAGCATCTCAATTTAGTTTGAAAACTCCCTAAGGAGGAGCCTCCCAACTATCATTCAGAACTTCTTGTCTAGCATCAGAACTGCTAACAGGTTGTTTAAGTTATCTGAACTCTTCCAACAGATACTTGGATCGTTGTACTCTGGTATTCGAATGTGTGAAAGTGTCCTTGAAAACAAATTCATTCCTTCTTTTTCAGATTTTCCACGATATCACAGCAAACTCTTCCATTTCTTCATTGGCTAAAATAGCATTGTCTCCACTATGTCCTTGAAAGCCTGCCTTTGCATGATACTTTTTCTTAATCTTGTTTGCACATTGCCCCCACACATCTCAGGTTGAAGTACATTCCCAAAGAACATGTTTTATTGTTTCATAATCTTGGTTACATATAGGGCACATTGGATTTTCAACAGCTCTGCTTCTAAGAAGATTGGTTCTATTGGGGAGGGCATTTAAATAGGCTCTCCACAAGAAGGTTTTGCTTGCATTTGGAATGGCCAGATGCCATATCTTTGTCCATTCTTCCTTCTTTATCTGCAAATTTGAATATTTGCCTTTGATTCGATCTTTAAGCTCTCCTTTAAGGTGATAGGCACTTTTTATAGAGAATGAACCAGTGGCAATGCCTCTATAGATTAGTTTATCATGTCTGTTACAGGGGCTAATGGGTATAGTTTTGATAACACCAGCTTCATCTTTTTAAAAAATTACATCCACCAAAGACATATTCCAATGATTTGTTTCTTTGTCAATTAGATTAGAAACCTTGATATCAACATGGAGGAATCTGGTTGAGCATTAGGGTTTGAAAGAATTTGGTTGAGGGATCCACTTATCAGACCAGATACTAATAGATTCACCTTTCCTATTCTCCAAAAAATACATTCTTCAAGAAGAGGCCTTGCAACCATGAAACTTTGTCATATGTAGAAAGGTCTACTTCCTAGCTTTACTTTTGAGAATGTAGTTGCCAGGAAGTATTTTTCCCTGAGAACCTGCTTAGCTAAAGAGTAAGGGATTTGAACAAGTCTCTAACATTGCTTTGCTAGCTTTAATATATTGAAATTTGCAAAATTCTAAACCCGAGGCCTTCTAAGTTATTTGCTTTCCTCATTTGATCCCAACTCACCTAATGAATTTTATTCTCCTGAGCTTGCTGACCCCACTAATAGTTCTTCATCAACTTATTAAGCTCTTGTAGTAGATGCTTTGGAAGCTTGAACATTCCAATGCAAGAAGTGGGAATGACTTGAATAACTGACTTAAGCAATATTTCCTTGCCTGCTTATGATAGGAACTTCATTTTCAGTTAGTCAATCTAGTTCTCACCTTATCAAGTAACCTTCTAAAAGTGTTGGCTGTAGATCTACCCACAAGTGCTGACAGGCCCAAGTACTTTTCATAGGAATTAGTAGCTCTGATGTCTACTATGCTGGTGATGATTTTTTTGGTTTCTTCACTGGTGTTCTTGCTAAAGAAAATGGAAATCTTATCTTCATTCAGCCTTTGACCCGAGACTTTCTCATATGCATCCAATAGATTGAATAGTCTGCTCCACTTCAAACAACTTGCCTTGCAAAAAAGTAAGGTCAGTCATCAAACCAAACTCTTAAGTGGTTAATATGAACTTGACCCCCAACCAAAGGAAGGTTAGTCATCAAACCAGACTCTTAAGCTTTGTTAAGAAGATTGCTGAGAGCTTTAGTGCATAAGATGAAGAGGTAGGGTGAAAGAGGATCATCCTGCCTAATCCCCCTATATGGAGTAAAACTTTCTTGTGGGATTCCATTAATGAGAATGGAATAAGAAACTGTAGAAACACACTGCATAATGAGGTCGATCCACCTTTGAGAAAAAACCCATCTTCTACATCACAACCCTTAGAAAACTCCATTCAATCATGTCGTATGTTTTGCTCATATCAAGTTGTAGAGCCATGAAACCCTCTGTACCTTACATTTTGGTTTTCATTGTGTGCATGGATTCGAAGGCCACTATCACATTATTAGTTATAAGTTTGTCAGGAACAAATGCACTTTGGATAGGGGAGATGATATCTAAGAGTAAAGACTTTAATATGTTTGCCAGCTCTTTGGCAATGATTTTGTAAAATACATTGCAAAGACTAATAGGTATGTATCGGTTACCTTTGAAGAAGTTTTTGTCTTTGGGATGAAAGTAATGTACATATCATTTAGGCTTTCTGACCATATTCTACCATTAAGGGCCTCTAAGGTCTGGTTTGGTTTCAAAAATCTTTCAAACCTCTCATCTCATCTCAACATCCAAACACCATTCAAATACAAATATTTTTCAGTTTCAAATTTTCAACTTCTCAAATTTTTCATCTAATTATTACTTAATTATTACAACTTTTCCAAACTTCCAAATAAAATACAAAAAATAATTCAGCTCTTTCAAATCCTAAAACAAAAATTATATTAAAAAATTATTTTCTAACCCTCTTTTAACTTTATAATCTTTTATTCAAATTTTTCTCTTACCTTTCCCAAAACCCCATAAAATTCTTAACTTAAACAATTTCATTACTATTTACAAATTATATCACTACTATTTATAGATTTATTGTCTCATCTCATCTCATTTGTATAATCAAACGAGGCCTAAAACAATAGAACACACTTCTGGACGAACTGTTTCCAAGTAGTTTTGGTAAAAGACAGCAAGAAAACCATCTAATCCTAGAGATCCTAGAGGATTCATATTAAACACAACTTCTTTGACTTCTGTGGCAGAGAATTCATGAGTAAGAATAGCATTTATATCATCTGTTACTATGGGTTCTAAGGACAACAGACATGATTCTATACCTTCTGGCGTGGATGTAGAGAACAACTCCTGGAAACAATTTGGGAACATGTTACTAATCTCCATTGGCTCTTTGGTAGAGTGACCATCTTCATTTGTAATTTTGTGGACACTGTTTGTTTTTCTCCTCTGACTACACACTTGTGGAAAAACTTAGTATTTTTGTCTCCATCATTTAACCAAGTTTGTTTAGCCATTTGCTTCCATTTTGTGTCTTCCACTTCTAGCAACAGGTCCACCTCCTTTTGCAGACTTTTAACCTCATTGTTTAGATTAGGGGTGTAAATTTAAAGCAAAAAACTGGTTCGGATCGGTTGGTCCGGTTTTGAACCGGTCCGGTCCGGAACCGGTTCCTATTTTATGAAAACTGGCTGGATCCGGTTCGGTTCCGGTTCTGTAGTTTCCCGGACCGAACCGGACCAGTTGGAAAAATATATATATAAATTAATTTTATATATTATACAAAATATTTATATATATAATATATAATTATATGTTAAATTTTTATATATAATATATATAATTATATATCATATATGAAAAAATTTCATATTATAATTTATAAATAATAACATAAAATGTTAATCTTAAATATGAACATTTGTAATTTATTTGATCATATGTTATTAATATAACTATATATAAGATAATATTGTTATCATTTATAAAATAAAAGGTTAATCTTAAAGTTGAAAATTTAATTGATCATATGCTTTAAGCATAATATATATATATTAAATTATTAATAACATTTTATAATAAGAAGTAACATTTTATTATATGTTTTTTACATTTAAAAAAACTGGAAAATCGGACCGGACCGGAAACCGGTAAAATCGGAGTTACCGGTTTAGGAGGATAATCGGGACGTAATCGGTTTTGAAAAATACAAAACCGGTACATACCGGTTCGGTCCTACATGCCTCTAAAATGGCTCTTAAACTTTCCATCTGACTATATGGCCTTCTGGCAACACCAAACTTCTCATTCTGTTTGAGAATTTCATTGAAATTCCCGACACACAACCAGGGTATATTCTCTTGAGGCTTAAGAGCTTGAAGCAAATTCCAACTTTCCTTTCTTTTAGTTGTAACATGATTTCCATAAAAGCATGTGAACAACCATTTTCTCCCTTCTTCTGGCAATGTGATAATTGCATATATGTGTCAATTGGTAAAAGATTCCAGATTCACTTCCAAGTGGGATTTCATAGTAGAGCTAAACCCCCACTCCATCCTCTATTGTTAACAACAAAACTATTTTCAAACCTAATCTTGTTTATGATCATTTCCACTTTTTCCCTACAACACTTAGTCTCAATAAGAAAAACTAATTGTGGGCTCTTTGTTTTTACTAGAAGGTGAAGCTCACGAACTATCAGAGAGTTCCCAAGACATCGACAGTTCCAACCTAAGCAATTCATTGTTGGTGGTGGAGCTGCACAGCAGCCTCCACCAATCCATCTTGAGTTATTTTCCTTTTAGAGCTGAGCCTGGGTTTTGACTTCTTGGGAATAGGATTGCAATTTAGAACATCAGAACCAGCTACAAAGGAGCTTTTCTTTATCTTCACACGTGGGTATTCTTTAGTCATTATAGCCTTATCAACACTTTTAATAGAAAGACCCCTGGCTCTTCTTTTTCTTTTCCAAGTAGAGACTTTAGTATGTTGATCAACTGAAATATTATAAATCCGATGGAGATAGACTTATTGGTCTACCAGAACTTTTACCTAAGGATAATTTCTTTGGATTAGGAATTGGGGTAGGATCTCTCAATTCAAAGTCCACTAGAAAAGGAATATTCTCCGCAACCTCATATCTGATTGAATGTGTAATAGCACAAGGGGAAGGTTGACTTACCTTAATAGGATCATCGCTAGTTTGGGGAGAAAAGACTTCCCTCTCTTTTTTAAATATCTTGGTTTCCTGGGATTCAACTGAGGGAATTACTAAATCTTCTCCCCTGACTTCATTTGATTGCGCCTCATTCCTCTCTGGTTGGTTGGACTTTCTTTTCCCATCATTTATGCTACCTTTCCCACCATTTATGCTACCCTCCTTATCGGATCTCCATTGCCGATAGGAGGTTTGAGTGGTAGATTCTGATGTGCCCCCATATTTTTTTGCCTCCATACCAGAAGAACAGAGGGAAGCAGCCGACAACCATTGGCCATACTATTCTTGAGATTGGAGACTTGGATTTTATTTGATACATTTTCTATCCTTGTGCTTCAAAATACCACAATTGGAGCAGAAGTTTGGTAGTCTTTCATACTTGAAACTAATCCACATCTATTTGCCACCAATGTTCAACAATCTACCATGAACCAGAAGCTTTGATATATCAAGATCTACTCTAATTCTCATAAACTTTCCCCAGCCGAGGCCCTCATTATCAACATATACATTGAGTACATTGCCAATAGCTGATCCAATGAGAATACCCATCTCTCTTGTCATGCCAACGAATGGAAGATTATGTAATTGAACTCAAGAAAGTACGCATGTAAATTGAATCTTTGTAAGACTTTCTCCTTATCATAAAAGGTGTTGAAATTCCAACAGAAACATGTTCTCTCCCACCTCTTTAAAAGTAATCCAGCCATCAGAATTCCAAATCTTGGCCAAAGTTGATTTGAATACTTTTTTATTCACTATTTTCTCATTAATGATCAAGGCGAGAAGACAGTGCTTTCCTCTTGTCTATGAGATTTGGCAATATCTTCTAGTAGTGTGATCTCTTGTTTTTCTTCTTCTGTGAGTTTCAAGCCTTCCCACAATTTTGTTATTTTCGCCACCATTCCGAGAAACTCTTAAGACTAGAGTTTAAGAGACAGAAGCTTTGTTAGAGCAAAGCAACAAACCCCACCCTTCAGAAAAGAAGAGGAAGAAACATATGTTGACCACGTTAGGAAACTTTTTTAATAGATGGCAATATATTTCCCTTTTAATTATTTTTTTCAAGAAAAAATATTTAAAATTGATACAATTATTTATCTTGGAAAACTTGCAACTTCTTGGCTTATTATATATCTAAAACATTTTATTAATCCTCCATTTAACTATTATTCTTTAATCATCGTTTAAAATAATTTAAAATAATTAATAAATAAGTAAATATTAATACAATTATTAAATACTAAGTAGCGATTATATAAAGATGATGATTATAAAATTAATAGATAACGTTTTCTTATAAAATATTCCCAAAACTTTTTATAAATAAATATTCACATAATATTAAGATATTGCCTTTGATATTATTTCAATTTTCCACATTTCTTTTTCATGAAATACTTTTTGAAATTCAACGTCACTTCATAAAAAAAATAGGATAAATGATATTCGGCTATGCACAATTTTCTTTTATAGTCTTTTTAAAATAATTATATTTTAAATGAATGGTATTTATAAAATAATTATAAAAATAACATATTTCTTATAAATATTTTTTATTTTTAAACATAATTAAATAAAAAAAATTGTAAAAAAAATCAAGTTGCTGTGAAAAATATATTCCACTTGTCAATGGCCATACCGAAACAGTGCTCCTACGTTCCATACTTCCACGACTGCAGCCTCTTTGTAATTGGTGGCAGCCAAAATCTGTACAATCTATCTCTAACACGTACTCTTCTGTTTCGATCTATGACATCCCACCACGTGGGCTTCCTCGCTCCCCCTCCCTTCCTGTCGTTACAAAAATAATCACCATAGCTACAATAATCCCAAGATCCCCCTGAAAATATCCAGCCCCCAACTACCCATTTTGATTTCAAGAAGCTCCAAAAGCACAGAGGACAGAGTTTATTTTTTCAGTTTATAGAGCTTTGTTTGCTTTAAAGAAATCGTATTCACCGACTATCCGTTTTGGTTTCAAGAAGCTGCAAGAGCACTGTGGACAAAAAGTTTCTCTGTTCAGTTTGAAAAGGTTTGTATGCATTAAAGAAATCATTTTTCTTTGTTTTAGTCAAGTTCGACTACAATGATTTTCTTTGTATTCTTGTCCTGGGCAAGTCTAGTTTCAACTGTATTTCTGTTCAATTGACTACTTTGGCATACAGTTTGATTAAGGTGCGGTTTGTACATTAAGATGAGATGCGATAATGAAAGTTGAAAATTGAATAAAATATTGTTAAAATATTATTTTTTAATATTATTATTATTTTGAGAAAGTTAAATTATTTATTATTTTTTGTTTGAAAATTTAGAAAAGTTGAAATGATGAGATGAGATGAAATATTTTGAGAGCCTAATTCGAAAGAATATGTGGGTTGAAGAACTGACTGTTATGTGGATTTTCTCTACTCGCTTGCTTGGTCTCTTATGGGATAAAAATGTTATTGGATGTCAGTTAGTTCTTCTTCTCTGTTTTCTTTTTTGTGTGTTTGTGGATGGGTAGATTTTAGGAATGTGCGTCTTGAGACTTTGTTGCATACTGATAGTTTTATGGACGAGAATGTGAGTTTTAGTATTGTCTTAGACGTCTTCCGAACGAGGTATGATAGTTTTTTGTTTAGTTCATTAATTGCTTTGACACCTGGTGAAAACATCCATTGCAAGATTCAATTTCATCTTGATTAATTCAAGATGACTTAAAGAAATGCATCTTTTCAATTCACAAGATCCATCTGTTTCTTTAAAACCTTTCAATGTTCTTGCGTTTCTTAATGTATGTGTTTCCTTGAACCTGCAATCTAGTGTTGAAGGTTGCATTTTCTAATCCCAGCCGACTAGGTCTAGAAGAACTCTGACTCACTGATACAGGAAACAGGATGAAAGTCCCAATAGTATTCATACTAGTCTATGGTGCATGTGGAAGCTTCATGCTCCCTACATACTCATGCACTCTGATAAGTATGCATCTCGATGTTCAATTTTGAACTTTTACATCGTAGCCTTATATAATATTTCATTATAGTTTTGAATTATGCCATCTCACTAGCAGTTTGATTTTGTATGTTTAAACACATTTTACTTTTGACTGTTTTGTTATATCTACTTAATATTCTCTCTTCGAAAATATATTTTGGGTTTTTAGATGGCTCAAGACCCTTCTTCTGGTGCTGAATCACCTCGGCGACGTTCTGGTCTTTTGCGGGATCAGGTCCAGCTGGTTAAAAGAAAGGACTCTGATCGCCACGAAATTGTCCCAATCGAAGATCTGCTGTCATTTGAGAAAGGTTTCTTCATTGTAATTCGCACATGCCAGTTGCTGGCTCAAAAGAATGAAGGCTTAATATTAGTAGGAGTTGCAGGTCCTTCTGGAGCTGGGAAGACTGTGTTCACTGAGAAGGTGCTCAACTTTATGCCCAGCATTGCTGTCATTACAATGGACAACTATAATGACTCTAGTCGAATTATTGATGGGAACTATGATGGTAAAGTTGAATCTCTTCTGATTTATTACTTGAACTTTTATAGTGGAGTGATCAGCATTTTTACTTCTGTGGATTTCGAGTATGGTGTTGAAAATCCTTACAGGCATCAATTTTTCATTAGTTTCTCAAGCAACTGCATTTTTCATTCTATCGGATTCCCTTTGAGAAGACGACTGAGCGAGTGACAACCAACAATATGCTTTACTGTTTCTACATATGGTTGGGGATCTCCTTAATGACTAGCAGAGTTGGCTGTTAGGTCTTCATAGTCTTGACAAAGAATACTAGTACACATTACATAAAATTGAATTTTTGGGATATCTCTAAGCATACTATGGGCTATTCAGATTAGTATCTGTCTAAGCAGTTAATCCTGAACATAACTTGCATTATTGATCTTAAATCCATCTTTATCATTCCTCCCTCCTCTCCACCTCCTCTTCATCAATCCCACTTTCTTGATTGGCAAATCATGGATACATAATTAACATTCTCATTCACCAAGTACTGTGGCTATTGTATTCATCTTTGAAATTTTTTATAAATGGATTTTATTCTATTCTCTTGTTATGTCAGAAAAAAAATTGAGATTCATTTAAGTTGAAAAAAATTTATTAAATACTTTTGGTGAAATATGCTGCAGACCAATGAAATTTTGATCACTTCTATCACAAAATGTTATACATTTTTGTAGCTGTTCTTAAAATATAATTTTTTCTTCTTGTTTTTTCTCCTGAGGTTATTATTTGCTTATCATTAAAGATAATGATTCAAGATGAGAGAAGGATTCATGGAAGATGATCTCTAATTATTGTCATGTTTTGTGACAGACCCACGCTTGACAGATTATGACACATTGCTTGAGAACATACGTGATTTAAAAGCAGGGAAACCTACTCAGGTCCCAATATATGATTTCAAGACTAGCTCTCGCATAGGTTACAGGTTGTGTCTCGCTTAAATCTCTCTTTTCCATTGGACTATTGTCTAGGGTCAGTGACATCTCCACTTATTCTGCCTACACACACAGGGAAATAAGACAGAAAGAAATAAAAACTAAAAATGTTTTCACCATCAAGGTTTTTATTTAGAGTCTTACTTAAAATACCTAGTGTTTCATAAATTTATAATTTAAACCGGCTCAATCAACATGCATGGCTCATTTCTCATTGCTTGGTCACACTGATTCTTCTTATAGGACAGTTGAAGTCCCTAGCTCCTGCATTGTGATAATTGAAGGCATCTACGCCTTAAGTGAAAAACTGCGACCTTTGCTAGATCTTCGTGTCTCTGTCACTGGTGGAGTTCATTTTGACCTTGTCAAACGGGTTTTACGGGATATTCAACGTGCTGGCCAAGAGCCTGAAGAAATAATTCATCAAATCTCCGAAACGGTATTTTCACTGATTCTGTATTAGATATTTTGCTTACAGACTTTGACAGAGTTTGGAACTAAGTATTGCAATTTTAACTCATCTATAATTGTTCTCATCATTTTTTTTCTTTTACACAGGTATATCCCATGTACAAAGCTTTTATTGAGCCTGATCTCCAAACAGCACATATAAGAATCATCAATAAGTTTAATCCTTTCACTGGATTTCAGAACCCCACTTATATACTAAAGGTGAACCTTTTATTAATCAACCTGGAGTTTTTATGGTTAATTTGTTTTTAAGTGAATCATGATTTTGTTTGTTTCATCTGACTCTTGCACCGAGTGCTTTGAACTTTTGTAGTCAACAAGGGCTGTGACGGTGGATCAAATCAAGGCCATTATTCCTGAAGAACATAAGGAAACTACAGAAGAAACATATGACATATATCTACTACCACCAGGTGACGATCCTGAAGCATGTCAATCATATCTGAGGATGAGGAACAGGGATGGCAAGTATAATCTCATGTTCGAGGTAGGGATACTGTAAAATCATGCTTCTTTATTGCAGGGATTATTTATTTATTTTCATACTTTTAGGCTTTTCCTGTTTTGTCCCTCCTGCAATTAGTCAACTGTTGTACAATGGATAAAATATTGCACTTCTTATAACACTACATTATGAAAGGATATCAGACATCCAGTGGTTAGTTCATATTTTCTTCCACCTTCAATCAAGAAAAAGAAAAAAGAATCTACTTGTTCCGTCTTGATTTTAGGTTTTATTTTATCATACGATATTGGATGCTATCACCTGATTCATCATTTTATTAAACTTATTTGCTGCATTGGCTGTATCTTCTCCCCTTCACCTCTTGCTTGAGTGCATTGTTAAAGCCTCTGTACCAGATTTCCAGAGGTAACACATCACGTCACACCTTTTGCTCATGAAGAGTGTAGTCATAGATATTATTACAAACATGGAAGCTTGTATGTAGCATATACGTTACATTATACCTAAAGGCTCCCCTCTCCCCCCGGTGCATGTACTTGTTTCATATGAATTTAATAAAATTAAGTAGCTTTTAGTGAATATATCTTGATACTCTTTTTTCACTCTTCCTGCAAACAACATTGTGTAAATTTGTGTTCTATAATGAGATTGTAACTTTTAAGGAATTTTTGAATTTTTGGATATTTTGCAATGGTGAACACTTAATAAGAAATTATGTTGACTTTGTGATTCCCTTTAATGTCATAGAACATGAACAATCAATATTGTAAAGGGATAATGTTCTTTAGTGGCTGATGGAGTTTGCTTGAATGTTCTCCCTTTGATGATTTAAATTTTACAAAGGGACCTATGAAGACTGAAAAGTGCCTGAAACTTTAGATTTCTGACAAATCCTGCTTCTTGTTTCCAGGAATGGGTTACAGATAGTCCATTTATAATATCACCTAGAATCACTTTTGAGGTTAGTGTTCGCCTTCTTGGTGGGCTCATGGCCTTGGGGTATACAATTGCGACCATCCTGAAACGGAGGAGCCATATCTTCTCTAATGACAGGGTGAGCGTGAAAATTGATTGGCTAGAACAACTTAATCGGAAATATGTTCAGGTATTCTACCGATTACTTCATTCCGTTGTTCGAGTTGACTTGGAGCCTATTACGCCAATTCCCTTCTTTATTAGCGTTGGGTTCTTTTGTTTTGTACCTAATGATTATGCACTAGTTTTCTGCTTCAAATGTTTCTTAGTTGAATTTCCAAAGCTAGCATTAGTCTTTATTTTTCCTTTTTCTGGTGTTAAGGTTCAGGGAAGAGATCGTTTACATGTTAAGTATATCGCAGAGCAGTTGGGTTTGGATGGTTCATATGTTCCTCGAACTTACATAGAACAAATTCAGTTGGAGAAGCTTGTTAATGATGTCATGGTATGACTTCCAACTGAGCTTGCAGATATCTGACGTGTTCATGGTCCTGATCTGATGAGTTTGCAGGCATTGCCAGCTGATTTGAAGACAAAGCTTAGCATAGATGATGATTTTGCTTCAAGCCCTAAAGAAGCCCTTTCACGAGCCTCTGCAGATAGGAGAATGAAGTATCTCAATCGGTACTCTCTAGTTCTAGCAACAATTTTATGCTTCAGCAGTCTGAGATGGGAAGAAGCTCACATGTTCTCCCTTTGGACTATTTATATATTATCAGTTTTTGGCTTAAAAAAAGGCCCGAAACTATTTAAAGTTTATGAAAGTCTGCTCTCAAAATACTGTTACATTTTTGGCAGATCACACTCGTACTCAAATCGACGGGACAAGAACCTGCCCAAGCTGACAAAGCTTTCTGTTAACAACAGAAGGTTTGATGGGAGAACCCCAGAATCACCTGCAACACTTGCAAATCCAGTGAGTATATGTCCGATTTTAGAGTTATCCGATGCTATTCTATTGGTATTTTCTTTGACAACTTTTGAGCTTACCATTCTGTTGTCTATAAGCTAGAAACTATAATAGAAGGAAGGAGGGGCAAGATTATATCAAATTTTCCCGTATGTCCTTTTGCCTTTTTAGTATAGAGGAGTTGCAAGACATGGTATCACCATCAACCAATACCGTTGGTGAAAAAATATATATCTTTGCTTCAGATTGGTTTCTGTTTCCTTTATTGCCCTTTCCTGGTTCTGTTCTCTGTATTGCCTTCATGCATCAGTTTACACGGCATTAGTTTCGCTCATCAATTTATTTTTGGTTTCATTTAGGGAGTTCTCACTCAACTCTCAGAACAAATTTCTACACTGAATGAGAGAATGGATGAGTTTACATCCCGTATTGAAGAATTGAATTCAAAGATCTCTATCAGGAGAGTTTCAGCTAGTCAACAAAACTTGTCTCTGCAGGCTGAAGCATCCAATGGCAATGGACCCACTTCTCTTTTTGCGACTGGCTTGGGGAATGGTTCATTGACTGGGTCGATAATGCCCAACTCTTCATCTTCTTCCCAATTGGCTAGGGAATCCCCACTAATAGAAGAGGTAACCTAAAGAATATCATCTCCATCTTTTTACTTGGTGAGGGGCAAAACAAAAAAAAGAGATAAAGGACTGTTGTGTCACATAGCACTTGTAAAGTTTCTGTAAAATAGATTAGGAAATTATAAACTGAACCGTCCTGAAAACAAGAAAAAATAGAGATTATTTTATCAAAAATTAAAAATACTCAATATAAGATCATCTTTTATTATGTAAATAAAATAATTATTTTTAAGTGAGTTAGTAGTTCTCTCAACCAAAAAATGTTGGAAGTTCTGGTTTTGAAGATATGAAAAAGAAAAAATAGAGAAAGTAAAAGGATTAGGAAGAGGGGTTTGGATGATAAGATGAGTGTATCAAGGACAGACTTTGCAAAGTGGAGCGGTAAAGAACATTACCCTGTCAGTGTAGTACTAAATTATATACCTTTTTCATGTGGGTGTGAATAACATTTATGAGATTACATTGATCTTGATATATTATTATCGATTCTTTCTGATCTTGATATATGCTTTTTGGAACACTAGTCAGTAGGAACGACATGTAAACTATCCCTAACAAGTGAAAGAATGGGCGTAAATAAATATGAGATTCAATTCAAATTGCAGTGGATGTCTGATCAAATACAAATTCAAGATGATTGTCCATAACTGTTTGTATCTATGCCATAATTCAAGTTTAATATTCCATTGCACACTTTTGATTATGGTACCTGTTTCCTGAACAGATACTTCTTATTACCCGGGGACAACGGCAAATCATTCATCAACTGGACAATCTGACCACTTTTCTCCATGAGTTCAGGGGAGAGAGATCACAACTTGGACGAACAGATCATACAAACAGAGTGATTGATGCCGATTCCATCAGCTTCCCTCTTATTCTAACTTTGGCAATTGGTGGTTTAGGTATCCTTTTATTCAGAGGTTTGGCATCTGAAAAATAATCTTCTTGCCAAGCTCCTCATTTTTCAGCATCCATTGACATTTACACGATCAAACTTTAGGGTAGAGAGAGAGAGAGTGTGTGTGTGTGTGTGATTTGATCATTGATAGTTCCATAGTCCCAATTCCTGGCACTACTTGGGCAAATCAAACTAGTATTATCCTTCCTTGATACCTTTTTTCTTAAATCTTCCTTTGTAATTGTTTGCAACTCTGTTTAAAATAAAGGGCAACTATGTAACATTTGAAATTCAAATCATCAAATATTTTGTATTTTTTATAAAATGACGTGTAAAACAGTTAGATAAATTTCATTACTCAAAGTGCTCTCCCTTACAGCATTAGCTTTGAAGTATCCAAAAAAAATTCAACATTTTTCTATTTTAAATAAGAAATTATATTTGCAGTCTTAAAATGTGCAATTTTCATGCACTCCTGTGAAAAGAGTAGTTAAATATGAGACTCTCATGAAAAAAAAATTTAATTATGAACTATATTATTTTTCAAAAGTTGTATGCGGGGCTTGCATAACCTAAAACTGTATTTTAGATACAGTATACTTTTAAAAACTAATGCGCATTTCTTTCTTACGTAAAGTAACTTTTTAATTTAATTTGAATGCATTAATTTCTTAAATAGCTATGGAGAGGTGCATATACTTTGAAATGTTAGGAAAGTTTGCCGCATTTTACCAAAACGGTATCCATAGAAGACAACATATTAGGAAAGAGTGATTACCTCATTGCTTTGAAGAACTTAACTCGATCCTTTGCTCCAAATATATTTGTCAGCAATGACGTTTTGAGAGAGAAAAAATTTCTTTCTAGCCCTCGCAATCATTAGAATTCAATTATCTGATTATATATTAAAGAGTGAGAGAAAGGGTTTCATCGTGCGTTAAGATTTGGTTCATTATGTATAATCTATATTTTTAACGATGGATTTTGTTTTTTTAAAATGAGTTAATATGATTTGCATATTCTATGATTGTATCTAATATTACTCAACTTAGCATAATTAATTACGACAATATCTTGGATGAAGAAGAGCATTACTTTTTGGATACATCTTTGATCAACCACGTGGCTTTCTCATTTGTACAGCACTTTCATTAAAAAAATAAAATATAAAAAGAAAAAAAAAGTATAAAAAAACCAAGTGGATATGTAAGTTTTTTGTGACTACATTTAATATTTGAGAAAATATAAATACAATCCTACTGTCCATAACATCCGCATTACATCCAATGTATTAGGTGAAAAAAAAAAAAAAATTTACCTGTGGTGTGGTGCGGCTTCCGGCTCCAGCATCTCTCTTAATATTTTCTTACTTTTTTATCATAACAAGGCAAGGCATACAAAAAATGTGTAGATGGTAGACAAAATGATTCCATATTTTTTTCTCTCCATATGATTTGTCCTTTCTCAATTATTCTTGCTGTTAGCAATTCTCTTAATTAGTATTATGGGGTGTCGATTTGTAAGGATGAGACTAAAGAAGTTGATCCTCTTGGAAGTAAAATCTTTTGAATTATCAATGAAAGGTGGTCGATGGGTTCGCATTGTTGAGAAATGCAGTAAGGCGGTGAAGGAGCTTGTATTGGGTACCCTCACTGAGAAATGGGTAGTGAAGACATTAGAGGAGTGCTCTCGGTCGAAAGAGGAGTTTATAAGAATCTCGTGATGGCAGTAGTGCCTTTATAGCACAACGCAACACTAATGTATATGGGAGGTATTTGACAGTAATAGAATGTAGTGGAGGTGGGAGACGAGGTATCCTCATCATCCCTAAAGAAGTGGAAGGGCAAGGATGGAGGAAGATGGCCCTGGAGCTTAGGGAGCTATATGATAGTACCTCAAACAATGCAATGAGGAATAGTATTTCAAGTGTGCCCAATAGAGAAGAGAGAGAAATAGAAAGAAGAGCATTACAAAGAAGAGAAGATGATAAAGAAAAGTTTACAATAGCATAGGAGAGTATGGTGGCAAAAAGATTGTATAAGGCAGTGCTGGAAGGTCCGACAAGGGTGCAACATCATAACAGGAGCAAAAATGGAAATATGGAGGGTCAGTTTGTATACGTTGGACAGAGTATACAAAACCACCAGAAAAGGACATGTTTTGAATTTGATGTGGTTTAAAGCTCCAAGGCAAACATGTAAATGGCAATTGCCGATTGTGCAAGAAGCATGTCCAAGGACCTTAAATATCTGAAAAGGCATTTGTTGAAAGTGAAAAAGACAATGAATAGGCTTATAAGGAGAGTGGTCGACAAGATGAGCCATAAAATAGACTTGGGCCAAAGGCAAATGGGACAATTACAGAGTTCTAGCTCTTTGGACTCAAACTTGGGCTCAAGAATACAAATGGGCCACAATATTCATGAGCCAAGAAAGAGAAACAAAAAGTCCATTGGCGGGTCAAACCTGGGTTGGAAACTGGGTCGTCGTCCGGAAAGTCGACGCCAATGACTCTTGGAGACAGGGATGCACATAACTCATCGCCGGAGCACAAGGAGTAGGTGGGTGGCACCCCGGCAGATTCTCTGCCGATGATAATGTCGGTGGTAAATGTAATGGCCATAAAACGCACACCCGTCACAGGAAACTCATAGGAGCCAAATATATATCAGACAGAGACATAATAGAACCGACTGATAGAGGTATTCGAAAAGGTGGCTAGTATCCCAATGGATGAGGGGGCGGGGGCGGCACCAAAGCCTAGAAGAATAGATGCTGGACTGGTTTCTAACGCATAAATTATTGCCCAAACTGTCCAAACCTAAGGGAACACTTATGTATCAACCCAAGATGTGCCTTTATGTGGAAATGGAAGGCTTTTTTAGCCTGGGAGAGGTTCAAACAAAGGTAGGGCTCTATGAAGGGCATATCACGAGGGAAACATAGTTTACAGATAATGTGATAGTTGTGTTTGAATTGGTTGGCGGCAGAGGAAGAGCATTGGTTGTTGCTGGGTCCTATTTCCGACAACTTGGATGTGGTACAAACAAACCCCCCCCCTTCTTTGTCAGTGAAGAGGGTTATTGGGATGAACCAACTCCATTGTCTTCCCTGCATCAAGTCATAATAGTAGCATCCAGGTCCTCGATTGGGTTATCTACAAGGCAAAAGAAATTGAAAATTGTGTAGGGATTTTGTATGATGGCTTCGAGGACCAATTCATAGCTCTCCTTGTAGCTATAAAGGCATGATAGACTCATTCTAGCTCAACTGGGAAGCTCAATTCAGTGAAAAATAGAGCTAGAGAATTAAAAAGGATTGATTAGACAATAAATGATGGAGCAAGAGAGATGAGCTCGAACTGTGGAAGATTGAATGGAAGGGCAATCGATGGTCTTCTAAATCTGTTTTCCAAGTGTAGAAGCTATCAAAATAGTACATGGATAAGTTTCATGGTCATTTCCACAGGTACAACAATATTCACGTAGAGCAAATTTGTATTGAGTTACGTTTGTGTGGGGAATTTTTGTTTGTAAAGAACTGTTTATATAGCTAAAGAGAAACAAAAAAAAAATGGTTATGTACTGATGTGGAATTTATTAATAATAAGGATGGTTTTGATTTTTTTGGATGAAACAAAGTTTAAGAATGAAGTGGAATTGGTTTTCTGATTGCTTGTCAAATTAAAATAAATGAAAAATATGAGTATTAATAAAATAGGTGCAGGAAATGTAGAGATTGCAGAAATATCAAAACCAGTGACACAAAATGTCAAACACTTGGGCTACAAGAATGTTTCCTCATTTTCCAAACTCTAATTAAGTAGTCGAACTCTATAACTCAATGAAGATTTAAAACCAGATTTCTATTCCTAAGTATCTATAGAATGCAAATAAATCTACCATGAATACCATCCATGAAAACCTTGAAAATATTACCAAGTTTTTGTTGTGCCTTCCGTCAACAGTAGAACAAGAACAAAAGTTTCTGGGTTTGACTTATCTCAACAAAATCAACTTGCAAAACTATAGAATGGGTTTTTATCATATCAAAATCACTTTAATAACTAGCTTAGAGCAAGAGAATCCATATCTTGTAGCTCAAGCTGAAAACTTAGCTTAACATCATTCTTTCAGGGAATAGAAAATAAAACAAGTAAACTCAAACTCATAGAGGGGTTGCTAGGTGCAAACACCAAGCTACAGAAGAGAAAATATTCTCAGAACAACTACTGAGAAATAAAACTTCCTAAACAAAAGTCTGAAAAAAATGCAAAAAAAAAAAAAAAAAAAAAAGAACCATCCCCTAAACGTAAATCGCAACTCCCTTTTATACCCATGCGTCTTTTTTCCTTTTTCTTCTGATTGGCTGCTTTCCCCCATTAAACCATGATCCTACGCTGCGTTACACCATGATCCTACACTGCATTAGACCACGATCATGCACTGCGTGCGTCTCTGCCAGCTGCGTGAGAGTCTATTGCGTCTGCTACAATGGATGATTTTTTTTTTCATTCCTTTTTTTTTCTTGTCTTTCCTATCCTTAGCCACATTCTAGAGTCTTCTTTTTGGTGTTGCACGTTCTAGTTGAGTATTTTCAAGAATACCCATGTGCTTCACTTTTCCAATAATGCCCTACAATATATAAGTAAGATATGAGAGGAGTAAAATTTGGAGGATTAATTTTGGTGTGGATTAGCTACATTGTAACTCTTTTCAAGTGCAAAATATCAGAATTTATTAATTGACTCAAGTTTCATAATTACTATATAATTAAGTGCTTAACTCAATTTTTGGTTAAACATTTTATTCACTTAAACAACTTAATCATGCAGTTTTAACACTTCATAAGCAATGGAGAGTTTTTATAAAGCCAAAAATTGTTTCATGGAATGTAAGAGGGTTAAATGAGAAAGAAAAATACCTCAATGTTAGAAATTAGCTTCGTAAATGGAAAGTAGATATATGGTATGCTTGCAAGAAATGAAGCTTAAATTTATCCCCCTTCGCATTATTAGGAGCTTGTGGGGGTTGTAGTCAAGTTGGGTGGTATTACTTGCCATCCAATGAAGCATAAAAAGATATCTTAGCGATGTGGGACAAAAGAGTAGTGAAAAAAATAGAGGATTTTTTGGGAGACTTTATGGTGGCTTGCTCATTTAAGAATATTGTAGATAGATACTAGTAGGCTTTCGCTGGTGTTTATGGACCTAATCTAGATCGCACACGAAGCTTATTATGGGATGAGCTAGTTGGAATAAGCAGCATATGGGACTTACCTTGATGTATTGGCAGCGATTTCAATATCACTCGATTCCCGAGTGAAAGATCAGGTGGTTCCAGCTTTACCCCAACAATGGTAGCCTTCTCTAACTTCATATTTAAACAAAATTTATTAGACATTTCTCTTGCAAATGGCTCCTTCACTTGGTCAAGCAACCAAGAACACCCATCTTGGTCAATGATCGATAGATTTCTAATATAACCAGAATGTGAAGCACACTATCTGGACCTTATTTAAAAGAGACTCCACAAGTTGTATTCTGATCACTTTCGTATCTTCCTTGATTGTGGAAGTCTTCATGGAGGCCCAAAATATTTCAAGTTGAGAACATGTGGTTCAATGTAGAAGGATTTCTCGACAGAGTTCAACAATTGTGGTCTTCTTACTAATTTCATGGAAACCCAAGCTATATATTGGCTTGCAAATTGAAATACTTGAAAAAAGATCTTAAGATGTGGAATGAGCAAGTGTTTGGTGATGTGGAAGGCCAAAAAATACTCTATTTGAGGAACTCAAGGAACTGGAGGACACGGAAGGGGAGAGGGAACTATTTGAAGCAGAAAGGACTTGTAAAATCCAAGCGACTGCAAACATTGAAAGAATTTTTCTTATTGGAATAAATCGTGGAGATTAAAATCGCGAGTATTATGGTTTAAGGAATGTGATAGATACACCAAGTTCTTCCACTGGGTGGCTAATTCACATAAGAGAAAAAATGCTATAGACACGTAGGTGATTGGTGGGGTGGCTTCCTCCAACCAAACTAAGATCACATATCATATTGTCAGTTACTAAGAGAATGTGCTCTCGGAACAATTTTCTTGAAGATTGAGATTAAATGGGTTTGCTTTTGAAGTTCTTGATGCGCAGGGAACAGAACAACTCGAAAGGCCGTTTGAGGAGTTAGAGGTCAGGCAAGTACTGAAACGCTTGGTAGGTGATAAAGCTTCAGGTCCGGATGGTTTCTCCATAGCTTTTTTTCAAACATGTTGGGAAGTGCTTAAAGACGACATGATGGATTTTTCATGAATTTTATGAAAATGGAAGGTTTGAAAAAAGCATAAATGCAACTTTTATAGAGGTTATACTGAAAAGCCTGGTATTGTAGAGGTAAAAGATTATCGTCTCATTAGCTTAGTGAACAGGATGCACAAAATTCTCTCCTAAGTAACAAATGGTTTGGATAGTAGACTCAAGTCGGGGCTTTTGTGCAAGCTGGATCTGAAAAAGGCCTATGATCATACCAATTGGAGATTCTTACTCTACATGGTCTACTTGGATCCATCATTGTATCTGTACGACTTGTTTCTTTATATTGGTGAATGGCATGCCAAAATGCTTCTTTAAAAGTTCATGAAGATTGAGACAATGTGATCATTTTTCTCTGCTACTCTTTGTTTTTGTGATGGTAGTTTTTAGTAAGATGATTTCAGGGGTCATGGAGGGTGGGTTCATATATGGATCCTTAGTGGAGGAGGCAACTACTGGCTCTCTCAACATCTCTCATCTATTATTCGCCGATGATACCTAGTTGGAAGAAGATGTATTTATTTAAAGGTGGTAGGGTCATCCTAATCAAAAGCACTCTCTCCAATTTGCCAACTTACTTCCTCTCATTATTTCTCTCTCCGCTAATGTTTATGAGGCGAGATAAATGATGAGCTTAAATTTTACTTCGTGAAATGGGCCACATTATGCTCTCCCATTATAGAAGGAGAATTGAGTATTCAAAACTTGACATCTTTCGACAAAGTCTTGCTTGGCAAATGGTTATGGAGATATCACTATGAACAGGGGCCTTGTGGAGAATTGTCATTGAATTAAAACATGGACAACCATGCAGAGAATGTTGTTCTAATGAGGTGAGTGGGCCTTATGGAGTGGGCTTGTGGAAGCATATAAGAAGAGGCTGGAATACATATGCAAGAAATATCCACTTTACTGTGGGTAATAGATCCAAGGTCAAGTTTTGGCATGATGTATGGTCTAGCGATAGGGCACTCAAGGAAACTTATCCACAAATTTATGTTCTAGCACGGATGAAAGAAGCCTCGATTGTAGGCCTACTAATCATCTCCAATGGGATTTTCCAATGGAATCTTACATTCCTTAGACAAGCACAAGATTGAGAAATTGATGTTTCTTCAAAGTTCTTTCACATTATGTATTCCACCCATTTGTCGGGGAGAGTGGAAGACAAGATTTTTCGGTGCCCCTCTAAGAAAGGGATATTCATAGTCCTTTCTTTCTTACCAAGCCATGTCCACGCGCAACAAAAATTCATTTCTATGGAAGAGCATTTGAAAGACCAAAGACCAATGCACCTCTAAACACAACATTTTTTGTGTGGACAAATTCTTTGGGGAAGATCCTCACTCTAGATAACTTGAGGAAATGTCAAATCATAGTCACGGATTGATGTTACATATGCAAGAAGAGCGGAGAGTCCGTTGAACATCTACTACTTCATTGTGAGATTGCCATGACTTTATAGAATGAAGTTTTCACTCGGTTGAGACTGCTTCGAGAGGCATTCAAGGCAAGTCTCAAATGGTATTCATATGGAAGATAGTCTCAATATGCCTATGGTAGTACATTTGGAAGGAGAGGAATGAACAAAGTTTTGAAGATCATAAGTGGACAATGGATAAGCTTAGAAACTTATTTTTTTAATACTTTACTCTATTGGTCGATTGTAAATGATTTTCATGGCATGACTTTTCATGAATTCCTTATATCACTAAACTAATACGCTTAGGTGTTGCTCTTGTATATGTCTCATATACTTGAGCTTTAGTATACTCTTTTAATCAATAAAACTTTGTTTATTGATATTTTTTTTTATCATAATTGGGGTCACTTATAGATTATGATGTCGTTTTGAAGAATATGAGTAAAATGCTAAGACCGTAGCTCGCATGATCGATGACAGAAAGATGTGCATGGTGGAGATAAGAGAAATGAACACCAAGGCAAAATGAGATAGAAGTGAACAACTTGCTCTTGAGAAGAAGTTCGAAGATGAAATTACGAAATTAGATCTTGCTGGCATGAATGCAATGCAACAAGATTATTTCCAAAGTCTTCAGAATGAAATTTACGAGACTTCAAAGAATAAGTGTACAACTACATCTACATCTGAGGATCCATCCACACCTTTTGGAGGTGTGTAATTTTTCGTCCAGCCTATGTTGACGTCGTAATTAACATTAGTAGATATTTAACGACACTTTGCCTAATTCTAGTGGCTGCCCAACAGTAATTCTGTAACTAGATGTGGTTTAGGCACTTTTAGTTTTGTGATTGGGCATTATTTTTATTTTTGGTGATGGGTTGATTTTTGGTAATTATGCTGATTTTGTGATGGGCTGAAATGTTATTTACAAAATGTAACATTTTGCGATTGCCCATAGTTCAGTATGACTTTGTACTGAAAATGTAAAATTAGATGTGCTGATTTTGTGATTGCCCTTACTTCGGTCTGATTTTGTGTTGAAAATGTAAAACCAGATGTGCTGATTTTGTGATTGCCCATAGTTCGGTCTCTATCCATTATCTTTGTTTTTAATTTTTGGTGATGGACATTGTTTTAATTACCTAATGTAGATTGTAACACTGTTTTGAATTGAGGAATCTTAACACTGCTGCTGCATCCGAGTGGATCTGCTATTCATGAAAGCTTGGACTTGTTTCTATTACATGAAGGGTAGTAGTGAAAGCACTTTTTGTTTGGGTAAGTAGAAGTTCTGTTTTTTTTTTTTCATCCAAGTGAAAGCACTTGGACTAGTTCTGATTTTGTGATTGCCCATAGTTCAGTCTCTATCCATTATTTTTTCATCCGAGTAGATGTTCGGTTTGGATATAAAAATAGTTTCATCTTATTTTATCTTATCATTATAAATTTTTACACAAAATATAATAAACAATTCAACTTTTTCAAATTTCAAAACAATAATAATATTAAAAAATAATATTAAAATAATATTTTATTCAACTTTTAACTTTTATTTAAAACTATCTCATCTCACTATCCAAACATAGCTTAGAGGTTATTTTGTGAAATTAGAACACTGCAAGAAATTGTGGAATTGGATTTGTTTCTTGCATCGAAGTCTTTTTGGTCTACCAGATGAAAATTTAAGCACTTTTTTTTCTTTACAAATATCCATTACTACACTAGTTCAAAATAACTGGATTTTTGTGAACCAAGAAAATGAAATCATAAGGTAGAATTGCAAAATATGTTAAAAATAATATTATATTAAATTAGAAATATTTTATTATTATTTTGATTAATATATAAATTTTGAGTGAAATAATTAAGTAGTTATTTAGATAGTGATATGAAATGATTTTAGATGAAGTTGAAATTCGAATAAAATATTATTTTTTAATATTATTATTATTTTAAAATTTTAAAAAACTAAATTATACATTATATTTGAAATGAAAATTTTAAAAAATTATAACGATAAAATAAAATAAGATAAATTCATCCAAACCACTCCCGAATGTAAAATCACTCGGCATGCAAATTTTGATTTTGCATTGAGTCGACCCAGAGTAGCCTGCTCTACTTAACAACACCTTACATTTGAGTTTTTTTTTTTATTCACAATTTTTTAATATATTTAAATATTTTTAAAAAATAAAAAAAGTATATCAATATATTTAAAATCACTTTCTCAATCATTAAATTAAAAAAAAAAACGAGTGGTACATTGAGCGGTACCATTAGGAGTGTAAACTCAAACTGGAAAATCGAAAAACCGATCCGGACCGGACCGGACCGGACCGGTTTTGAACCGGTCCGGACCGGACCGGACCGGACCGGTTTTGAACCGGTCCGGTCCGAAACTGATTTTTAAAATGTAAAAACCGGCCGGTTCCGAGATTTTTTGGATCGGACCGGATCGGTTGATTAAAAAAAATAAAAAAAAATATTTTTATATATAAGTTTTATATAAAATATTATATATATAAAATATTAATATATATAAGTTTTATATATAATGTATAATTATAAATTTTTATATGAAATTTATATATATAATATATATAATTATATATATTTATATATGAAATAATTTCTTATTATAATTTATAAATTATTACATAAAATGTTAATACTAAATCACTAAAAGTTTATAACTAATACTAATATATAACTTATAACTATATCAATAGTCTAATATTAATACTATTATATAGTCTAATATATTAATAAAAGTATAAAACATTTTTTTTAAATCAGTTTTTTTTTTAAACAAATTTTTAATGATAAATTGTGAAATTTATATTTAAAAAAAATCAGAAAATCAGACTGAATCGGATTGAAAACTGGTAAAATTGAAAGTATCGGTTTAGGAGTATAATTGATACTAATTGATACTTAAACGTTTTTGAAAAATATAAAATAATACCGATTCAAGATTTTATTCAAAATCAAACGGAACCGACCGGTTACACCTGGTACGAGGCGACAGAATAGCGTTTCTCTTTTGCATTTGCATGATCGAATGGCAGTGCCTTAAAGCCTTCGCTTTTTCAGTGCGTCGTACCCTGATCCATTGCCATAAACTTCGAAACCCCTTAACCTCTGCCGTGTCCCTTTTTCTCATCCGTCCGTCGCTGCCATCATCTGCCGCCCAACGCTTGCCAGTCTCGATTATCGAAGGCTAAAGCCCGCTGCCATCATCTGCGTCTGCTTCAACGATTCGAATCGAGGTCCATTTCTCTCCCTCTCCCTCTCCCTGTGTCTACAACTAATTTGGTTTCACTAACCATCTTTCCCAATGGTTATGTTAATGTACTCGTTTTTCCTCGTGTAATATCAGAATATTGTAATAGTGTCCGACATCCGCTTCGTTTTATGGAGTCGGACACGGAGCCGATTCTAAGGGTATCGAAGTTGGAGGCCCGACTCGGCCTCCTATTAAGTCAGAGTCGGTGTCGGTGCACAATTCAGCCTGGGCAAAAGCGATCCTAAACAAAAGCACTAAACCTGACCAACCCCTTGACCTTTTGGTGTTTTTGAAACGCATTCTTATACCATTTTCTGCTTCATTGCTAAGTTGCAGACTATCTTCCTGAGTTATCAACCATGCCTACTATCAGCGTGGGAAGGGATCGACTGTTCGCAGCCCTCGGAAAAACTTACAGTGAGATTGATGATTTTTTTGTATGTATTTCCTTGCATTTTTCTCTTTTCGAAGGAAATTTGATGAAATGGTTATGCTTTTTTTTTTTTTTTTGGAATATCACAGCGCAGGAAGAGTTCGAAGACCTTTGCTTCAGGTTCGGTATCGAGCTCGACGACGTCGTAAGCATTTCGTGCACTCTTTGTCCTCTTCTCTTTCTCTCTCTCTCTTTTCTTGTTAATATTAATGATTTCGAGATTATTGGTACTTTTATTGAGAATATATTTCATTTGGCTGTCCCAGACTACCGAGAAAGCCATTATTAGAAAGGAAAAGCATTTGGAAGAGGAGGAAACTGGCGAAGACGAAGAAGTTATCTACAAGATTGAGATCCCTGCCAATAGGTATTTTACTATTTCATATACAAAACGTAGTTGTTCTTTTTTATAAGTTTTTTTATTGGCACCAAGTGTCCTAAACAAATCCCTGACTAATTTTGAGGGTGGACAAGCACTCGGCAATGAGTTTCTTGCGATTGCACTTCGGGTAATTCAAAGGGCAAACTCGAGTACACCGGAAAATTTATAAGTTTTCAGTGATAGCAGAGAATTTACATTTACTTATTATTAATTATAGGTTTATTAGAATATTAAATTTTCAAAAGTAGCTATAGAGTTGCTACAGAGTTTATCTTTATATTTGTTCAGTTTGATTGGTTTTTCCTCTTAAGTGCTACAAATTTTTTTTTGTTCTCATTAAATAGTTTTTTGGCTTTGCTTATTATATAATTAAGTCGATTTAGATTGGGTTCACATGTTACATTACAGTTTTTAATGATCTTTTATACTCTTACTTTATTTTTTTTAAAGTTAACTGTACTTTCTATTTCTTTTTTCTAAGTTGTGCAAGTCACTTTGCTTATTTATGATAAGTTTATTTTAATATAGGGATCTAGTAAACTTTTGAGTTTCTTAACTTGGTTTAATTGATTGACTTTTTTTTTTTATCGTTAAACAAAATTTTATTGTGCATAAAGTAGACAAAGGTCTGAGTATACGAGACATATACAAGAGCATCACCTATGTATGCTGGTTTAGCGATACAAGGAAGTGTTCCTTAGGACTTATAATGTCCTTTGTTTTTTTGTAAGTAATTAATCATTATTGATAAGCAGAAAAGGCTCAACTCAAGTACACGAGTATACAAGAGACACACCTATTTAGAAGGTGAAAAAGATACAGGAACTTATAATTTCCTTTTCTAACATTCATTATTGTTTTTGCTTCTTGCATACTATGCTCTACTTATCAACAAGAAAACTAGAAACAAAAATCAGGGATATGCTTAAAAGTTTCTCAAGTAAAATAATTTCACAATCTTACCTATAAAAAATAAAATAAAAATAAAATAATAACATTTTTTTTGCATTGCCCACATTCCTTGACTTAACGCAGTTGAGTGAACTCAATTTAGGCCTCGTTTGGAAATCCATTTCATCTCATCTCATCTCCTTCCTAAACATCACGCAAACACAAACACTTTTCAATTTCAAATCTTCAACTTTTTCATCTAATCATTACCTAATCATTACAACTTTTCCAAAATTCCAAACAAAACACAAAAAATAATTCAATTTTTTTAAATTCCAAAACAAAAATAATATTAAAAAATAATATTCTAACAATATTTTAACTTTATAATATTTTTGTTCAATTTTTTCTCTCTCCTTCCCAAAACTCAATAAAACATCTTAACTCAAACCATTTTACTACTATTAATAGATTTCTCATCTTATCTCATTCCCCAAATGAGGCCTTAGAAAGACTATGAACTGAGAGGAACTTCCATTTATTATTTTTCAATACCCTATTCCTTTGGGAAGCGTTTATAGATTTTAATGGGCTGAATTTTCATGATTTTATTGTATCTTTTTCTATTTCTAGTTAGGTGTTTCTTTTGTAATGTCCCATGTATTCAATTTTAAAAAGGCATATACCCTTTGTGTTTTTCTAATATAATATTCTATTACCTATTAAAAAAATTTCTACTTGATTATTGCAAAAGCAATCCCCGAATCTTACATTCATAACTTTTGTTCAAGTTTTCAATTTTAAATTTACTCCCTAGATTTCATAATTTTGTCAATTAGGTCCTTCCGTCATATTTGCATTAACTAAACTAATGGAAGTGCTTTCATGGCTTGCCACATTTCCCATTGGATAGGTGCTAAAATTCATTTAAAATATTCTAAAATCATTTAACAGATCCAAAAATTAAACAGGAATGTCAAAACTCATATGAAAACCTAGTTTTTAAAAATAAGTAAAAATAAATCAAAACAAAGAATGAAAAATAAAAGCCCAATATATTCTAGAATAAAAACATTAAAAAATAAGAAAGGCAAAAATATGTGTAAGATCATACAAAAATATATGAAAATATAAAAAAAGTAAATAATATTTTTTTACAAGTAAAAAATTATTAATACAATAGGCGTAGCCAAGTACACTAGATGTATACAAAAGAAAACACCTAGCTAGGGAGCAGAAATAGATACAAGGAAGTCATGAACATTAGCCCATGTAGTGGCAGTGCTGGCTAGTTGGACAAATATAGAGGCATGCAGCAGGTTAAAGTGGTTTGGAAGATGATTCCTATATGCATAATGTGGTGTTTGTGGTAGGAGCGCAATGCGCGGATGTTTGAAGACAGAGAGATCGCTAGAGGAACTTATAGCTTTATTTTACAGTACTCTATGTACCTGGGCCATTGCTGTTGATCTACATGACTTTCTTGTCTCTTTTGCTCCTTCTTAATTAGGGCATATAGTTGTTCTTGTATTTGTATCGGGCTTTGCCTAATTCTTTAATAAAATTTGTTTACTTATTAAAAAAAAAAAATAGCCCATGATAGGGAAATGATCCGAACAAAGCCCAAGAGGGAGAAATGAGAAACCTATCCATTCTAGACCAAACCTGATTGGATGGCCATGTGAATGATCATCCAATCTCTTGCTTGGGACAAAGACGCACCTCCCCCGATCTCTCACTTGGGAATCGGGTAAGGTTGAAGCCACCAACAATGCACCAAGGCATGTCCCACCAATCTAGGTTTGGCCCATAAACTCTGGTAAAGGCCCACTTGAGATCATCTACCACCTTTTTTAGAAAAGCAAACCACTGTAAATTCCCCAACACACTCCTCAATACCTGTAAACTTTGAACAATCCTATGAGAAATATACCTTAGTCCCCGGTTCCAAGTTAAAATCTTGGGCTTCATAACACAACTGGTTCTGCCCTCCCTCTATTCCTCCCTCAACTTGGACTACCTCCTTTAGGGTCGTAGTTGATTGCCCAAATAAGATGCTTTAACTCATTGCTCTTCTTAGATCTTGATTTTGTTCCAAGTGACCTGCCTCAATTCCAGTGAGTAGTGCTGTGAATTGGTCCTCAAATCCTTTGCATGTAATCCCCACACTCTGCTATATCTCGTTAATCTTTTGTAAAACTCAATCCGATGATGAATCAACTATATTGTTGATTAGTGGAAGAGATATCAGCGGGACAACATCTTCCACAGACGCAACTCCAAATTGTATACTAGGCCCTAAATATTCCTCCTCACAAGGAACCAATGACAACCTCATCATTTCCTCCGCACCATCTCCTGCATACTAATCCTGCACCTCCTCAATAGCGCCATTGTTGTTGTCACTATCTTGTCCAAAGCTATATGTTGACCCACAAGGTGCCTAAAGAGGTATCGAGAAATTGGTTCTCCCCATCATGGGTGTTGGGGCCATTGTCATCATTTGAAGTTCTGGGTTGGTTGCAGACTCAGAATCACCCCCAAGTCTTGGTGTGGGTGCTGTCATTTCGTCATAGACAACATTGATTGGAACTCTTCGCCGATCCTTTCTATGCCACTCTGACAGACCCTAAATTTCCCCCAAGCCTTGGTGTTCACATTTTCTTTGAACTCCGGCGTGGGTGTTGTCGTTTCATTAAAGAGAACACTGATCAGGGGTGTAGCACTCATTGGTGAACTTTTTCATGTCACCCATGGTGGAGGGCAGTCCGTTTCGACAGTCTCTATACTGACCCACTTCGAATATAGATGACCTGATTTTCCTTTTGACTCATCACACTCTCTTGGATCTGGATATAGAAGCTAGGCCAAACCCAACTTTCTTTTTTCCTTTATCCTGTTTTATAGAATTTGGCCCATCTCTTATCACACCCAGCCCCACTCCTTTGTGTAAATGACTTATAATTTAGGCCTATCTTGGGCTCCCCTTTATTGGGCCTTACAACCCCATTACTAGCTCTCGAAAAGAAGTCAAGTTTCGTAGATAACAAGGCAACCGCTGCCTTCAACTTGACAAGCGGGTTTTGCATCTCTTTTAGTGTACCGTGCATCTCTCTTCTAGCCATACGGCCATTGCAAAGCCCCAAACCATCCCTTGTTGCGTTAGAAACAATTCTTAAGCTTTCGGAGGAGTCAGACCTCTTCTGCCTTGGGTTCTGTCCATGTGTGATTTGGAGAGGTTTCAGACCACTTTCACAATTCCCCTTCTTGCCCCTAGTATCAAACTGAGTAACCGAAGCATGATCCGTATTCTGAGCTTCCGCATATGATTGCCTCACCACCATGGATGCACCCAAGTCTTTTTGCTTCAGTTCCATACTGTTGTTCCCATGACCAGATCTGTTCTTCTGGCTTTCCCCCCATGACCCCTTCACCATTAATGCAGAAAAACAGAGCAGTGAATTTGTGTAACTCGACAACAAATTTCTCCCAACCCAGACCTTCATACCGTTCCGGTATGACTAGAACACCCTGCCAACCTCCTTTGCCATATTTGGTAACAGTTAAAAATCTACCATGTACGTTGGAGCGTCGTTGAGCCACGAAGGCTTTGTTTCCTTTGCGCATGTGTTTTATGAATTCCGATTGTCTTACCGCCTGAAACACTACTTCCACAGTAGCCACCAGCCATCCTATACCACTGACTCAGAACTACAGACCTCCAAACCCTTCTGGTCTTCTCCACAATTTTTATTGAGGACTTCCATGCTTCTGGTGAAAACTCAAAAGCCATCGATTCCACCCAAAAGTGCACAAGCTGACCCATAATAATTTGTGATCTAAAATAAGAAAAAAAGGGAATGAAATAGGGAACTATTTCCGGCAATCTAATGATTGCCGGAAATAGCGATTAGTGCACCCATTCCATACGAGAGACTAAAGAAGCAATCTTTTTTCTAACTGTAGAAAACTGGAAACTCCCTCTTTTTTCCACAAGAATCTGCCATTTGATGTGAGGATCAAGAATTTCACATCCCTCTTGTTTCCAAATGCAATTGTTGCGAGTGTCCTAAATAAAAAAGTAAAAAAATGAAACCCCAAAATAGAAAAGCAAAAGAAATGCAAACAAAAATCCAAAAACTAGGTTGGCATACCAAGTGCAAAAAAATGTTTTATTTTTATTTTTATAAACACATAAAACTAGGTTGGCGTCCCAAATGCAAAAAATAAAAAAAGGAAAGTTTTGTAGTGCCTTTTTACTTCATATAATTTAAATAATTTTTTTTTTTTTAAATTTAAAGGCCTTTAATATAATTTCAAGAAAAGTAGGGAGTTACATCGTCTTTCTTGGGCAATCAACTAAGGGTGGTAGCTCAACTAGAGGGAAGTCTAAAGGGAGGACATTGTGAAGACGGGAATCAAGGGTTTGGGGTTGGGTGTTCGGGTAGAGTTTTAGTTCCACGAGAAACAAGGGTTGGGGACCGGTCTGGTGTATTTTGGGTTGTTCATTTCACGGGCTTTTTGGGTCATTTTGGGCAAGGTATTTTCTTGTATACATTCAGTGTACTTGATTTCTCCTTTGATATATAATACTTTTTACTTATAAAAAAAATATTTAAATGATTTTTTTTTTGTTAAAACAATTTGAGAAACTTCATATAATTTCAAATGAAGGTGTACCGTACAAGCTTCTCGTATTTTTATTTTTATTATTATTATTTTTTCTGTCTTCCGTTTTCGTTTGGTTTTTCCTGATGTTGGTGGTGATTCGTGAATGGCTTTAGCTCTTTCTGAAGATTAACGTATCATGGTGCACTAGTTAGTTTTCATTAGATAGGTATGTTACCCATGAAGCGCATCAGTATTGAATCTAAATTGTTTGAGGTGGCTGGGGATGGGAGGTATGTGAACATTACAGAGAGGGGATGGAAAGTTATAAAAAATTTGAGCTTGGGGTTGGGGACAGTACGTTGGTTCTCTAATGCGTAGGAAGAGTGCTTATTGGAAGAGGGAAAGGGATTCTATACCGCATATCGGGATGGGGACAGGGGGTACATTGCTCAATGGTGTATTAACTCCAGGGGAGAATATATGGCATTGGTGGAGTATGGTGGGGGGGGACGTCGAAATTTCATCTTCATCCCAGGTGACAAGGACAGAATGGGTTGGAGAAAACTAGTGGAGGTGCTGAAGGAGGGCAGCAGTGGTGGTGTTTCAAGGCGGATGTTACCATTAACGACGACGCAAAATTCAAACTTCACTTCGTACAACGACGTTCTTCAGGGGGCAGAGAGTTGGTGAGGCCTCGAGACGTGAACAGTGCAGAGAAAGTAGACCTGTTGAAGTCAGGACCTGTCACTTCTTTGAGGGGTGCTCAGTTGCGGGATGGAGGTGGCAGAGTTTTTGCTGGGCTAAAAGAGGAAAATGTGCTGCAGGTTTTGTGCGAAATGGAGATGCAGCTGGGAGAGTTAACTTATAGGGTGGGATGCTTAAAACGCTGTGTTGAATTTAAAGAGATGGAGGGATTGAGTCTGGGCTAGGGGAGGGAAGTTACAGCCCAGCCGAGTGAGCCCAAAGGAAAAACAAAAGTCACGGGCCGCGATGGGCCTCAGCCCACTAAGGCCCAACAGAAAGTTGGATCTTTCTGGAGGAAGAAAAATCCTCGTTTCCAGATGGAGGACGATGGCCCATCAGGGGATGGGGCCGAGCCACCGCCGGCGGTGAAAGGTCGGGCGACCCCGCTGAAAGTCGCCGTGACGCCGATGGATGGCTCGTCGTCGGAAGATGCAATCTCGGAGCATGGAGGAGGATTTTCTGCTGCCTCGAATGTCCACGAAGACCCAAAAATTACACAGATCATAACGATGGAAGTTATCGACGCACAGACAGCTTCGCTGATGCCAATGGCGATGTCTGCGAGTAGTGGAAAGGTTGGGAGTTCCACCTTAGAGGAAGGGGAAATTTCGGGACAAAAAGTGTCGACTGTGGGCGAGCCTTTGCCTTCTAATCAGACACAGATAGTGTCGACTGAAGTGGAGGAAGTTATGGGTGGGCCAAACGAGAGGTTTTTGGGGTCGGAAGTGGAGAAAATGGTCTCACTTTTGGCGGGAGGGGACTCTGTTGATGGACAAGAGATGGGTGGCAATCAGTTGGGTTTGGTTATGGATTCCGTGGGTAGTGAGGAAGAGAATATGGGGAGCCCGTCACCCTTACAGATACTCCCACCGCTAATAGCACCTCAGGCATCAGATTGGGTACTAAAAAAAGTAAAGGAGCTTCATGGTTGGGTGGGAATCTCCTGTGATGGGTATGAAGACCAATTCATGGCCCTTCTAGTAGCCATGGAAGCTGGTAGACCTACAGTAATGAAGTCAGCTGTTAAAAAGGAGAGAGAGCTGAAACGGTTGCAATGCTCCATTAACCATGATAATAAGGAGGGTGCTTCAGGGAGAGATAGAACAAAAGGGAGGGATGTTTCTTCTGTTAATGAAGCCTAAAATAATGTCTTGGAATGTGAGAGGGATCAATGAAGTGAATAAAAGGCTATATATTAGATCCCTCCTCCGAAGTTGAAAAGTAGACATTGTTTGGCTACAAGAAACTAAATTGGCAGTTATTTCTCTTCGCATCATTAGGAGCTTGTGGAGCTGTTTGCAAGTGGGATGGCATTACTTACTGTCCAATGGAGCATCTGGGGGTATATTAGTTATGTGGGACAAAAGAGTGGTGGAAAATAAGGAAAATTTCATGGGGAATTATGTGGTGGCATGTTCGTTTAAGAATGTCATGGATGGCTATCAGTGGGCTTTTGCAGGCGTATATGGGCCTAATCTTGATCGGTCTCGAAGCTTACTTTGGGACGAGTTGGCCGGCATTAGCAGTATTTGGGACTTACCTTGGTGTATTGGAGGTGATTTCAATGTCACCCGTTTTCCGAGTGAGAGATCGGGTGGAGTGGGCCTCAACCTACCCATGGTAGAATTTTCTAACTTCATTTATGAGCAGAATTTACAGGATATACCTCTTGCAGTTGGTTCCTTCACTTGGTCTAACAACCGAGATCTTCCATCTTGGTCAAGGATAGACAGATTTCTAATTTCACCGGATTGGGAGGCACACTGTCCGGAGCTTATTCAGAAGAGACTACCCAGGTTGTGTTCAGATCATTTCCCTATTCTATTGAATTGTGGGGGCATTAGAAGTGGCCCAAGGCACTTCAAATTTGAGAACATGTGGTTGAAGTCAGAGAGTTTTCTGGACAGAATAAGACAATGGTGGTCTTCCTACCACTTCCATGGAACTACTAGTTACAAGATGGCTTGCAAATTAAAGGAGTGGAATACACAAGAGTTCGGTAATGTGGAAAGCCATAAATCTGTTCTAATGGAGGAGCTTAAGGCTTTGGAAGGTGTGGAAGAGGTGAGGCTTTTTTCTGAAACCGAGCGGGCCCGCAAATCCCAAGTTGTTGCGGACATTGAACGACTGTTTCTATTGGAAGAAATATCATGGTGTCAGAAATCACAAGCGTTATGGTTGAAGGAAGGGGATAGAAGCACCAAGTTCTTTCACCAAGTGGCCAATTCACATAGGCGGAACAATGCGATAGATACCTTATTGATAGACGGGGTGGTCTCATCCAACCATACCGAGATCTCAAACCACATTGTTCATTTCTATGATACATTGCTTTCGGAACAATTTGAGTGGAGGCCGAGACTTGACGGGATGGCCTTTGATGTCCTTGACTCATAAGTTGCGGAACGACTCGAAAGGCCTTTTGAAGAGGTAGAGGTCCGGTCGGTGATCAAGGGTATGGCGGGTGATAAAGCTCCAGGTCCGGATGGTTTCTCCATGGCTTTTTTTCAGACGTGTTGGGATGTGCTTAAAGATGATATCATGGGGGGTTTTTCAGGAATTTCATGGAAGCGGGCGGTTTGAGAAAAGTCTTAATGCTACTCTCTTAGCACTTATTCCCAAAAAGCCAGGCGTGGAAGAAGTGAAAGATTTCCGTCCCATTAGTTTGGTGAGTGGTCTGTACAAAATTTTATCTAAAGTATTGGCAAACAAATTGAGTAAGGTGATGGAAAGATTGATTTCGAAGCCTCAAAATGCATTTGTTCAAGGTAGGCAAATCCTTGATTCGGTACTGATAGCCAATGAATGTCTGGAGAGTCGAGTTAAATCCGGAGAGCCTGGACTCCTTTGTAAGTTAGACATGGAGAAAGCTTACGATCACGTCAATTGGAGTTTCTTAATTTATACGTTGGAGAGATGTGGCTTTGGTTCTAAATGGTGTTCTTGGATCCTTCATTGTATTTCCACAACCTGTTTTTCTGTATTGGTGAATGGGACGTCCAAAGGTTTTTTTAAAAGCTCCCGAGGTTTGCGACAAGGAGACCCCCTTCTCCTCTTCTATTTGTTTTTGTGATGGAAGCGTTCAGTAAGATGATTTCAGGGGCGGTAGAGGGAGGGTTCATATCAGGATTCTCAGTAGGAGAGGCAAGTTCAGGTTCACTTAACATTTCCCACCTATTGTTTGCTAACGATACTCTAATCTTTTGTGAAGCCAGACATGAGCAAATTCGAGCCGTGAGAGCTCTTCTATTATGCTTTGAAGCTGTGTCAGGTTTGAAGGTGAATTTGGCTAAATCAGAGATAATGCCAGTGGGACATGTACCCAATGTGGAGAGTCTAGCGTCCATCCTGGAGTGCAAGATATCTCAGTTGCCTATGAAATATCTCGGTCTTCCGTTGGGGGCGGCATTCAAATTGAAAGCTATTTGGGATGATATAATAGAAAAAATGGAAAGGAAACTAGCTGGTTGGAAGAGGATATACTTATCTAAAGGGGGCCGGTTAACTCTCATAAAAAGTATTCTTTCTAACTTACCAACATATTTTCTTTCACTATTTCCACTTCCCGCCAAGGTGGCTCATCGTTTGGAGAAAATTCAACGTGATTTCCTGTGGGGAGGGATCAAGGAAGAGTTTAAATTTCACTTGGTGAAATGGGCCACAATTTGCTCCCCCATTAAGGAAGGAGGATTGGGTATACGGAATTTGAGATCATTCAACCAAGCCTTGCTTGACAAATGGTTTTGGAGATATCACCATGAATGGGAGGCCTTGTGGCGAATCGTCATTGCCTTGAAGCATGGGGAATCATGGGGAGGGTGGTGTTCCAATGAGGTGAGTGGACCCCACGGAGTAGGGCTTTGGAAACATATCAGAAGAGGATGGGACATCTATGCAGCACACACTTGCTTCAAAGTTGGCAACGGTGTTAAGGTAAAATTTTGGCATGATTTATGGTGTGGTGATCGGGCACTCAAGGATGTTTATCCAGGAGTTTACAGCTTAGCAAGACGGAAAGAAGCATCCATTGCCGATCTAGTTAGCTTTTCCAATGGCTCCTTCCAATGGAACCTTACTTTCAATAGAAATGCACAAGACTGGGAGATGGATGACATTTCGGCCTTTTTTGACCTTGTGTACTCCACTCGGGTGTCGGGGGAAGGAGAAGACAAGTTATATTGGCGTCCCTCTAAGAAAGGAGTTTTTACGGCCCGTTCGTTTTATCATTCCTTAAATGTGCACAACTCAGTCCCGTTCCCATGGAAGAGCATTTGGAAGACAAAAGCACCTCTAAAGGCAGCTTTCTTTGTTTGGACAGCCTCTTGGGGAAAGATTCTTACCGTAGATAACCTGAGGAAACACGGCATCATAGCTATGAATTGGTGTTACATGTGTAAGAAGAGTGGTGAGTCCGTAGACCATCTCTTACTACATTGCGAGATTGCCATGTCCTTATGGACCGAAGTCCTAGTACGGGTGGGGTTAGCATGGGTGATGCCGGAAAAGGTACTTGAGTTTTTAGCCTCTTGGAGAGGTATTAGGGGCAACTCTCAAATTGCATCCATATGGAAGATGTTACCTATTTGTCTATGGTGGTGCATTTGGAGGGAGCGGAACGCAAGATGCTTTGAATATCAAGAGAGATCAATGGAAGAGCTTAGAACTTTGTTTTTCAATACTTTACTCCATTGGTCAATTGTAATTGATTTTCAGGGCAGGTCTTTTCACGATTTCCTTGTATCCCTAAGCTAGACTTAAACTTGCTCATGTATATGTCCCGTATACTTGGGCATCCTTTGTATCACTTTTGATCAATAAAATTTTGTTTACCGATCAAAAAAAAAAAAAAAAATGAAGGTGTAGATGATTTAGATTTTTATTAGTTTTGTATCTTGAATTTTTAATTCCTTTGTGTTTTTAAAAATTGGTTATTTTAAATGTGTTTTGCAGTTTCTTTTTTACTTCATATAATTTTTTAATGATTTTGGGATTCAAATGATTTTTCTTTCAAAAACAATTTTGGTACGATGGATCTAAATGATTTTTTCATATTTTTAAACAATTTTGTTATATTTTTATTCTTTTTTAGCCATGTGGCATGCTGCATTCCATTATTGGATGGCATTTACAATAGTTTAGGTGAGAAAAATATGGAGGGACCTGATTGATGTAATTGTAATACCCAAGGAGAAAGATATGATAAAATGTAAAACTCAAGGAGCAAAAAGGCAAATGTGCAAAATTCTGAGACTATAGTTTTTAACCTTTATTTTATGAGGGTAATTAAAAAAAGAGAATTGGTACAGATATAAAGGAATTGCACAAAAGTAAACCCACAAACTGATGTGGCTTGATACGGTATGTCAGATTGTAAAATTACTTTTATTGTAAAATAGATTTAATGGATCACATGAAGTCACGTCAGTTTGTAAGTTTACTTTTGTGTAATCCCTTTGTGGCTAAAGTGTTTCTCTTAAAAAAATGCAAGATAAATTCAAATTGTTTACTTCTTAATTCTTATAAAAAATCTAATTATTTTGTTTTGACATGCACAGATATGATTTGCTTTGCTTGGAAGGAATTGCTCAGGCTCTTCGAATCTTCAATGGCCAGCAGGAGATGCCGAAATATAATGTGGCTAACATTAGTAGAGAATCAATGATTAAAATGCATGTGAAACGAGAGGTTGTTTATCCCCAAAATTCACAAGCCCATGATCGAATTTTTTTTCTTAAATTTTTATTGTGACAGCTGATTTTCTGGGGGTATGAACTCTTCCTTTTCTCCGCTTGCAGACAGCTTCAATTCGTCCCTATGTTGTTTGTGCTGTTTTAAGAGGTATAACATTTGATGAAGGAAGTTATAACAGCTTTATTGATCTCCAAGATAAGCTCCATCAAAACATTTGCCGGTAATGAATCCTAACTCACAGCTTCATTTATAATATGTAACTTGGCATAATTATTATCTCCAAGAAAATGCTTTGAACCGTTAAAAGTTGAAGATTTCTTTTTTGATTAACTTTTAATTGTGTTTGTCCATTAAATCTAGACAGAACAGGGTTTATTTATTATGTTTTATGTCTGGTTGTTTAAAGGATATGCAAATAACACAAGCATCAACGAGTGTGCACGAAGTTATGAAAAATCTTATGAGGTTATATATTAAACCTTAATTTTGACCTAAAGTTTATAAAGTCTTTTTTGCTTATGTAGTTTTTAGCAGATCCCCCCATCGGCCAAAACTAGCGTATATTTGTTACATGGCCCAAAGATTTTATGTCTGGAGGTTTTATGTAAAGTTTCTTTAAAGATTTTATGTAATCTGTCATTTCACTTGCTTGCATTTGATAATTTTTTAGCCGAAGAACCCTAGTTGCCATTGGAACTCACGACTTGGATACATTACATGGCCCTTTCACATATGAGGTAGGTTTCTCCAATATTAATTCTTCTTGTTACAGTATGTTATGTCTTGGTTAATGTGTTATGGCTGAACACATGTGGGCAGTTAGTTCTTTTGTTGATAATGTCTATTTGGAATGATTGGCGGGAGAGAAATGATAGAAGCTTCGAGGACTGCGAGATAACAATGGATGCACTTAAAGTTTTGTTTTTTAACACATTGATCTTTTGGGTGGGGCCATTGTTTTTACTGGGCTTAATGTCTATGATTTTCTACTTTCGGTTGTAAACCCTAGTTAGGTACTTCTCATATATACTTCTTGTGTACTTGGGCTTTGCCTCCTTTAATGAATAAAACTTCTTGATTACCTATAAAAAAATCTCTTTGGAACGAAGGGAGAAGTTTCTGCCCTAGGTCAAAAGCTTTTGGAGACCTGTCACCCCTTTGACCCTTCAATACATATAATCTGCTTGTAGAGAAGATGCAACCATCTAATTCCTGTTGGAAGTATTCTATGTGGCCTGTACTTTTTGAGTTGGTAACTCCTTATTGTCCCGAGGTGCACTTGCAATAAATTCCTTGCTGAGGACTTGTGCACCCTTGGGATTAGTCGAGACTTTGTTCTCGCATCCAGTGCCAATAAAAAAAAACTCCTTATTCTGGATGGTTAGATTAATTTGTTGATCACCTTTTTTACTTGTCCAATCCCATGTCAGGACATGCGGCTTTTATATTGTTTGTCCGATTGTTGAAGATTTTCCTCTCTCTCCCCTTTTTCAAGTGCTTAGTGTGTTGAGCATATCCACAAACATGTTTGCTTTGGGAAGTTATTTCTCTCATTTTTGTATGAGGTTATAAAAAATTGTACGAGGTTATTCCACATTTATTTGCTTAGTTTAAATAATACTTGAAGGTTGTACGAACTGAAGTAAGAACATCTACTGCATCAGTAACTTACAATTCACTCTTTTTTATTTTTTTTATTTGCAGGCTTTGCCTCCTTCAAGTATAAATTTTGTGCCACTGAAGCAGGTAACCTTCATATTTTGATTCAATTCTTAAACACAGTCCAAATGTATTGTTACTTTGTCAGAATCAGTGCTACCTGATAAAGTCATGAGGAACAGTATTATACAAACTGAGCACATAGGCTTGTGACTGAAAAAATTACAGAATGCTTGAAGGGCCTTCCCTAAAATCTCTGTTGAAGAAAGATGTATTTTCCTGGGTAAAAGAAAATTGGATTCATGTAGCAAGCAAAGGTTTCCCTGTTGTTATTCAGAGTTTTAAACCAACCTTTTTCCCATTGGTTTATTGTACTTGATATGTAAGCTATAATTTCTTCTGCTTTGGTGTCCCTTTCAAAGAAATTGAATCATGTGGTTGACAACTTTTAAACAAAGAGAGTTTGTGTCTGAAATAAGAGCCCTTTTGTGATTTTTTCTTTTTTTTCACGTGACTTTTTGTTTTCTCTTGCACACTTCTCATTTGTCCATGCAACTTCAGTTTTTTAAACTAAATCTTCTTATTACAAGGTATTTTTCCCCTTCTCTGATTGACCAGAGAATCTGCTGATTCATCGGAACTACCTATACTTTTGTAGATGACAGTGGTCTAAGAAAATTTGCCTTTATCATGCTTTATCTTCTTTTTTTGAATGATAAAATAGTGTAAAGTTGCAGTGTATAATGTTAGAACTGATTGCTTAAAGCTTTTTTCTTTTGGAATTTAGGTGAAGAATTTCAGAGCTGATGAGCTGATGGAGTTTTACAAAGTGAGTCTTAGATAAAGATATTGGTGATTGCACCTACATTGCCTGTGCATGATTCGTAGGAGCTTCTATATTTTACTTTATGTTGGTTGTGGAGATATTAGAATATAATTTCTTGATCTATGTCTAATCTTGATTTGGCAGTCAGATTTGAAACTGAAGAAATTTTTGCACATAATTGAGAGCTCACCAGTGTTCCCTGTTATATATGACAGTAACAGGTATGAGGATTTTTTTTCTTTTACGTTTATGCAATTGTAAGGACTTTGAGCTCTTTTACCTGCCATTTTAATTAATTTTTGTTATTTTTTTTGATAAGTAAAATGCAATTAATTAATTGTTGTTATTTCTTTATTGTTCTATCATTTTCCCCTTACTTTCTTGTCTTAAATTGTTGAAGATATCTGCTCTGAGGACATTGAGTTCATACTGTTCTTTTTACTGAGAGTACTGGAAATATAACTCTATTGTCTTTATTGAATTTTCATGGAACAAGAAAATCATTTAGCCTATGTACATGCTCTTAATTCCTTTTTATACTGAATGAGTAGTTGTAGGTATTTATGTGCTCTTAATCTTTTAAAATTTGTCTTTTTCTTCCCCCTGAAAATTCTATTTTTGATGCAGAACTGTTTTATCTTTGCCCCCAATTATCAATAGTGCCCATTCAGCTATCACTCTTAAGACGAAGAATGTGTTCATTGAATGTACTGCCACTGATATGACAAAAGCCAAGATTGTTTTGAACACAATGGTAACCTGGAAATTTTCGGCTGCTTTGGATTTTTTTTTTGATTGTTAAACAAAAATTTTATTGATCATGAAATAGACAAAAGCCCGAGTATGCGGGACATATACTCGGCTGCTTTAGATTTTGATTATGGTTTAGAGTTGATGAATGAATGATTTTCTTCTATTGTCCTAGGTGACAACCTTTTCAGAACATTGTGAAAGGAAGTTTGAAATTGAGCCAGTTGAAGTGATATACTCAGATGGGAAGTCATATATTTGTCCTGATTTGTCTGTCTACAGCATGGAAGTCTCTCTGTGCTATATTACTGGTGCAATTGGCGTTCCCTTGGATGCTGTCAAGGTATTTCAATTTCTTTACATTATATGTCTATTTCTTGATAACCCCAAGGGATTGGCCCAAGTGGTGAAAGCTTTGGTCTTAGGGTATCACTCCCTTCAAAGTCCAAGATTCAACATCTCATGGGTGCAAACAATCTTTTAGGGCCACACTTTCTGGTGAAAAGCCAGCGATTTAACAAGTTCCGTGTAGGGAAACTTCCGAGGTTGCGGTGCACAAGACCGGGGTTTACTTTGCCCCTGTGGGTCCGAAGGACCCTGCCTTGGAGAGGTTCCAGAATCCCCGACATTTTTTTATAAGTAATAATTTTATTCAAAAAAATAGGCATAAGCCCAAGTACACACGACGTATATAAAGGAAACACCTGCAACTTCCAAAAACGAAAAGAAACTGACACCAGATAACTAAAACAGATGTAGAAAATTATCCTCCATTACAAAAGCTTTAACCCAAGAACTCAAAGTACTCAAGAAAAAATCCCTAAGATCTCCCAATGAGCGTTCATTATCTTCGAAGCATCTCTCATTTCTTTCAAGCCATATGCACCACATAAGACAAGGAGAAATCATCTTCCAAACTCTCGCCGCCTTCTTACAGCCCTTCAAACCCTTCCACCCTACAAAAAATGTCTATTTCTTGATTTATGAAACCTTAAATGTGCATTCAAGGCGGTGGCTGTTATTGATGCATGTGTGTATTAGAGTTCTCATTTCTTATATATTTAGTTTTTAATTTATAGTGGGGCTGGTTAGCTGTATTTTTTAGTATTTGAAAGTTCTTTATTTGTTTGGTCTTTGTACATGTCACCAACCAACAACTTATATTTGTAAATTTTTCGTTGATGTTTGTTTTCCACTATAGCTGGATGCAAACGAGTATCTAACGTTCTCTCACATGGAAAAAGATTTTGTTTTTTGATTGGCACCGGGTGTCCAGGAATAGCATCGCAACTAATCCCAGGGGTGCACAGGCCCTCAGCAAGGAATTTCCCACAAGTACACCTCGGGTAATTCTAGGGGAAAATCCCACAGTCTGATGGCCCCTAGAGATTGTTTGCACCCAAGGGGATTGACATTGAAATCTCACTTGGAAAAAGATTGACATTGAAATCTCTCCCACTACAACATGGCAAATTCCACCAACTTATTAACCCACCTTTCTTTGATGAAGAACTTAGCAACCCACCCGAAGGCATTTTACCTCTCTGTTTAATCCTTTAGCATTCTAAAATAGTATTTAGGCTTCATAAGCAACTAAGAGAACCCGTCCCCTTCATTCTGCCCTAACTAGAGTCATGGACCTTTAGGTTACGTTTGGATGTTGAGATGAGTTGAGTTGAGTTGAGTTGTGAATAGTAGTATTTTATGGGTCCCATTGAGATAGGTTTAACTTTTTTAGGTTGAGATGGATTGAACTTTTTAGGTTAAAATGTATGAAACAGGTTGAGATGAGTTTTAAATTTTTTATGGGAAGTTGAAAAAGTAGTGGGTCCTATCAATGATTAGTTTGAGATGAGTTGTGATGAGTTGAGTTTGGTTCAACAACCAAACACAACTGTATCTAGATAAAACAAGTTAGTTATTTTTATTTTTTGATGAATAAGAAGTTTTTTTAAGATAAGTAACAAGGCAAAGTGAAGTACACAGGAAGTATACAAATACTAAATCTTGTTACAAGTCAGTTATTTTAATTCTTTACAACCTTTTAGTATCTGGTGTATTTCTACTCGCCAAGTCTTGGACACCTATTAGCTTTGATGGCAATGGACCATCCATATGCTCCTCGTCAAAAACATGAGATTCCCACTAAGTGCATGAAGGATTTAACTTCCCGTGAAACCCAATTCGAAGATGTTGCATGCCCATCCTCAGTAGCAAATAGATATTCAAGGGTTCGCAACTCAAGGGCTCATCTCGAGTATAGTGATTCACTACAAGGGCAGACTTGCAGTGTTGAAGCGTGTTTGAGCACAAAGTGCCAAGGCCAAAGTATTTCACTTACCAAAAGCGAAGCACATTTATAAAGGCTCACATTAAGTGTGCTTTTTGGCACTTTCCTTAGTGAGCTTAAATCTCAACAAGTGCACTGTTGTAGTTTTTTGAAAAAATATAAAATAATGGAATTAACTTTTACTGTCTGTTTGGACCCCTTTTTTTGTCCTCAATAACTACTTTAGGATTGCGTTTTATTGCTTATGTTGGTTCCAATGTCAATACCTACATTATTCGTGCGTTTTCGGTTATTGACTTTTGGGTTATTTTGATTCAACCATGTACTTCGGTTGTGGCTATCAAATGTCACGGTTGTGTATATTTTGTAAAGTAAGAGAAAAGTATATAGAATGCTATGTTTAGTAAGTTGATCACTTGAGTGTCATGTTGCATATGCTTTAACAAATTGAGTTAATAGGCTAAATATATTCCTATGTTTTTTTAATTTTTTTAAATATTTTATTATACATATATTTTATTATAAAGGAGTGCTTTACTTCAATTAAGCCACAAGCTTTCACTTTTTTAGGTTACAAGCAATGTTTACGCTTATATGCACCCAACTCACCAATACCAGGCCAAGACAAATATAGCACTGATACACTGCCTTTCTGAGGTACCTAAAGCACTCCCACCCACTTGAGAGAAGTCAGCATCCTCCCCCTTGCTTGGGTAATCTGTACCTTTTGGCCTTGCCATAGAGGAACCAAAATCTGGAAAGACTTTCTCCTGAATTGTGATATACATCCAATTTGTTCCTTTTGGTTTTGTTGCAGCATCCAGTAACCCTAAATCATCCATGGAATTGTAACGCCCCAAGGGAGGCCCAAGCCACATCTAAGCCCTAATCCCAAAATGACTAGTCAATGGTACAATTAGAGCCCCATTGGAATCATTATAAAAAGCAATACCTTCTCCCTCCCCTCCCAAGCAATGTGGGATCTCATATATGACCTACAAATTAGTCAGTATGGGGTATTACAATCTCTCCCCCCAGTTTTAAATTCCCGACATCCTCGTTGGGCCATTCCATCATAGGTGGCACTGTTCAAGTTTCACATTTCTGTTTGGGATAGTCTCTGATACAAATTGTAATGTCTCAAGGGAGGCCCAAGCCACATCTAGACCCTACTCCAAAATGACTAGTCAATGGTACAATTGGAACCTTATTGGAATCATTATAAAGAGTAAGAACTTCTCCTCCCAAGCAATGTGAGATGCCATATGGGGGTATCGCAATCATTTGTAACGCCCTAAGGGAGCCCCAAATCACGTTTGACCCTACTCCAAAAGGACTAGTCAATGGTAAAATTGGAGCCCAATTAGAATCATTATAAAGAGTAATAACTTCTCCCTCCCAAGCAATATGAGATCTCATACACCACCTACACTTATCAGTCAGTAAAGGGTTTCACAATCTCCCCCCTTAAATTCTCGGTGTCCTCGTTAGGCCATCTGATCATGGTGGCACGGCTCAAGTCCCACACTTCTGGTTGGGATATGCTCTAATACCATTTGTAATGCCTCAAGGGAGGCTTGAGCCACATTTGGGCCCTACTCTGAAACGACTAGTCAATGGTACAATTGGAGTTCCATTGGAATCATTATAAAGAGCAAAAACTTCTCATTCCCAATCAATGTTGGATCTCATATACCTCCTACACTCATTAGTCAATATGATGTATCATAGACTTTCAATTGCAATATTCGATCTTCGATTAATGTTTGATTTTTGTAGAATCACCTCTCTGAGAGCCTTGAGTTAAGAACCACCCTCGGAATCAGATCAAACTGGGCTCATGTTTTGAACTCATTATCAGTGACGCCTAATTGCAAAGAGATGAATAATATCATCCACTTTATTCTCCTCGTCAATTTCCTTGTCTCCATTCTCTGTTTCAGGCATATTATTGATGCTACATTTTGTTACGAACTTGTTTGTTGTTGCCCAAGGGTGTCACTTGTTTGTTCGTTGCCCAAAGGGTATCACATGTTTTCATAAAACCAATACAGAACACATCTCAAATTTTTTTTTTTTCAATAATTCTAAAAAATTACAGCAATTTTTACTTACTAAACATGCCCATCAAATTCTTGTTACCCATTGTCAATTTTTATATTTTTCAAAGATCAGTCTCCTTATTTTTTGAGTATCATGGAACATGTTTATAGACATTGAATTCCTTCCTATTCTGTTTGAACTGCGACTTTTAATGAGGGTACTAACATATGTAAGAAAGTGGGACTAATAATAAACATAACTAGATCCACGATCTCTGATTTTTTTCATGTTATATTCTTGTTAGTAATTTGTTGTGTATACTTTATAGGGTTTGCACCTGATCTACACAAAATTAACAATGGCATACTTTATTTGAAATCTTAAACTATGTTCTGTTGGAGGGATGGAAAGTAGGAGGGTTGGAGAGGGAGAGAAGGGATAGAAGGTAAGACAGAGGATTCTACCTCCACTTCATTTTGTTTGGTTGGCAGGGTAAGGGGGAGGGAATGATTATAGTTAAATGCGGGGTGAGGGTAACATTGAATTTTATACCATTTGTAATGCCTCAAGGGAGGCTTGAGCCACATTTGGGCCCTACTCTGAAACGACTAGTCAATGGTACAATTGGAGTTCCATTGGAATCATTATAAAGAGCAAAAACTTCTCATTCCCAATCAATGTTGGATCTCATATACCTCCTACACTCATTAGTCAATATGATGTATCATAGACTTTCAATTGCAATATTCGATCTTCGATTAATGTTTGATTTTTGTAGAATCACCTCTCTGAGAGCCTTGAGTTAAGAACCACCCTCGGAATCAGATCAAACTGGGCTCATGTTTTGAACTCATTATCAGTGACGCCTAATTGCAAAGAGATGAATAATATCATCCACTTTATTCTCCTCGTCAATTTCCTTGTCTCCATTCTCTGTTTCAGGCATATTATTGATGCTACATTTTGTTACGAACTTGTTTGTTGTTGCCCAAGGGTGTCACTTGTTTGTTCGTTGCCCAAAGGGTATCACATGTTTTCATAAAACCAATACAGAACACATCTCAAATTTTTTTTTTTTCAATAATTCTAAAAAATTACAGCAATTTTTACTTACTAAACATGCCCATCAAATTCTTGTTACCCATTGTCAATTTTTATATTTTTCAAAGATCAGTCTCCTTATTTTTTGAGTATCATGGAACATGTTTATAGACATTGAATTCCTTCCTATTCTGTTTGAACTGCGACTTTTAATGAGGGTACTAACATATGTAAGAAAGTGGGACTAATAATAAACATAACTAGATCCACGATCTCTGATTTTTTTCATGTTATATTCTTGTTAGTAATTTGTTGTGTATACTTTATAGGGTTTGCACCTGATCTACACAAAATTAACAATGGCATACTTTATTTGAAATCTTAAACTATGTTCTGTTGGAGGGATGGAAAGTAGGAGGGTTGGAGAGGGAGAGAAGGGATAGAAGGTAAGACAGAGGATTCTACCTCCACTTCATTTTGTTTGGTTGGCAGGGTAAGGGGGAGGGAATGATTATAGTTAAATGCGGGGTGAGGGTAACATTGAATTTTATTCCCTTCTATTTTTTTATAAGTAACGTTACTCACTTTTGTCACACTTCCTCTTTTAGCGAAAAAGGAAAACAAAAGAAGAAAACAAATAACTCTCCCCCCTCTCTGCCCTCCGATCTTTCTGACTTTGATTGGATTGTAAACAGTGGGGCAAGTGGAATTATCCTCTGGATTTGCTTTCCCCCTAACCAAACAGTGTGACTTGTGCGTCCTCTCATCTTCTTCAGAACCCTTTCCTTATTCATTGCTCCCATAAAACCTAATATTAGATTAGCAATCTGTTAGTAGCTGTCATGTTATGATGCGGATACTTTATATTTCTCTATGTTCAGTGACAGTAACTACTCATATGCAAGGGCTTAGCTTGTTTTTGCGCTGTCTGCTCTCTGTCTTTCTATCATGCAGGTCACTTGTTTGTTGAATCGTATGCAATTGAGTGCTGTGCAGTCTGTATCAGGTGATAATGGCTCTGATATTACTGTATCTGTACCCCCAACTAGAAGTGATGTTCTTCATCCATGTGATGTTATGGAGGTATTAATAGTACTAAAACCTGGTCATTTAACTAATGCGTCTTTTCTGCACCAAACATGTTTGTACTTGTATTTGTATTGACATGACATGTTTTTCATTGCTAAGGATGTTGCCATTGCTTATGGGTACAATAATATTAAGGATATTGCGATTGCTAAGGGTTACAATATTTCAAAGGGCAGGGCTGTGTCTTTGAGGCCACTGCCCCTGGAAGAGTTTAGTCATCTTGTCAGATTGGAGGTACAGAGGCAATAAGATACAAATAGGATTGCAGCTTTTTCTTGATTAGTGATACTGTTCCTTGTATACTTTTATTTTTTTATTGCATTCTATTTGTTTAACAATTTTTTTTTTGGTTTGATTTTCCCATTAGATGGCAATGTGTGGGTTTACTGAGGTCTTGTCATTTATTTTGTGCTCACACAACGATAATTTTGCAATGTTAAATCATGAAGATGATGGTTCCACTGCGGTGATTATTGAAAATCCTCGTTCTTCTGAAAATGAGGTTTGTATTCTCAATCTTATGTGCTTAATTATACTCTGATAATGTGGATTTTGCTAGTATAATTTTTGGAAGGGTATGAATGTTGTATATGATTGTTGTAACTTCTATTGATATGATATCCTTTAATTGTCTCTTTACTCATTTTAGGTGCATTCTTTTTTGAAAAGTCCTCTTTTGCTGTCCTTACGCTTGCTATTTTTATTCTCTCTTTGTTATCAAGACTTTTTTTGAACAAAATCAAGACTTAATGCATATCATGAACTCCATTTCTTTAGAAGGCAGTTATATCTTTTTTAAGTCATTTGCCTCCACTTTCTCCTTCTGTTTGTTACTTTTTTTTACGCTAGTTGTCTTGTGTGGATTAAAGATTTTCTTGAAAAATTATAAAATCTTTTTGAGAAATTGATTTTCTTGTGTTTTGTAAAAATGGTAGAACCTGTAGAAAAAATGGACTTATAAAAAAAAAGTGGACTTATAAAAAAGAAAAAAGAAAAAAGAGGTGGTGTCCACTGAATAGATGCTTGTTGTGAAAATTTTCCAATGTTTTTTGGGGGGTTTTGTTGTGTTGTGTTCTTTTTAGGTTATGCCAAGGCAAAGGATTAAATGAAAAAAAGTTTGGATGTTTGGTTGATAGAAAAAAGTCTGCTATAATCTAAAAGACATTTGTAGATTTGTTAGCTGGTTAGGTGTTCCCTTTTCAGTTCCACATCTGACCTTTCTTTACCAGTAATATATATTATTGATGCACAATGCTCATATAAGATCGATACTCTTACTGTTTACTTAACAAAAAAAAAAAAAGATTGATACTATTACTGTTATTTATTTTTATACTTATCTTTACCATTGTTTTTTGACCGATAAAAAAAAAAATATTTATATACTTACATCTAAGGTGATTCTTTTTAACCTTTACATCATTCACAATTTTTTATGAGTTCCATATTTTGTCAAACTCACTGTTGTGAACCTTCCGTGCTAAGATTTGTTCCATATCAACAAGGTCATTGGGGTTGGTAGCCAACCCTTGCACACAAACTCTCCAAATTATATTTTTATTGGCATTTATTTGGAAACTTGATTATGTGTTGCATTGCTATCCTGTCCACGCCCAATGAGTATGAGATTAGGATGCATCACTGCATGATATGCATGTTATAACCAGAATTGTGTGTGGATTGTTTCACAAGATTGTCTGTATCACAATTTTAAGTTGCTATCGAAGTGGCTCTCTTGATTTGGACTTCTATTTTGTCATTAAGGTGCATGCATTTTTCGCTTTAACCAAATTAACTACAGGATCTTAGAGTGCGTCTATGCTTAATAATTAATTGGGAAAAATACACAAATTCCCCCAAACTACCATTGCATTGCAATTACCCTTAAAAATATTAATTTTGGTGATCACCTCCTCAAACTACTCAAAATTTGCAATGTAACCCCCCTCATAAGAACTTTGACATAAATACCCTTCGTAAAAAGTTTGAAAAAGAAATCTCAAAACCCATAGAAGATATAAAAATACAAAATAATTATAGCAAAGTAAAAATTAAAATTATGTTCAAAAAATTTTGAAATGTAATATTAGAAACGTAAAAAATGAAAATCATTTTCAAAATAAAGTTTTGAAATTTAACTTTTTTTAAATCTTTATGAAATTTTAATTTTTAATTTAACATGGGATTTGGTCAATTTTTAGAATTTTTGGGTGTAATTTTGTCCTTTTAAGTGGAAAGGAAGCACATTGTAATTAGTTATTAGTTTGAGGGTGATTGCAAATTGGGTGGTAATTTGAGGGGGTTTTGTGTGTTTTCCAACTAATTAGTATATTGTTACCAACATCAGTAAACTCTAGGTTTGCTTCTTGGTTTACTTGGTTTTCACTGTCATTTATTTATTTTATCTTTGTTTGTTTTCTGTTTCATTTCCAGACTGCTCGTACCAGTCTTATGTCTGGTCTATTGAAAACTGTTGGACAGAACAAAGCCCATCCAAAGCCCATAAAGGTACATTGTAGTTTCTCAATAGACTATTGATTTTTCTGTGGGTGAGTCTGACTGTGCCCGTTATTAGGTAGTCACATTTAGTTTGTATTATGTTAGACGAGTTGTGAGCGTGTAGGGTTAATAATTTCTGAATGGAAAATGCTGGGTGCCTGAAGGTGGTGACTGATGTAGGATAATAGTGAGAGAAGAGGGAGAACAGAATATTAAGAGAATAGAGAAAAGAAATGAACGAGAGAGGAGGGAGGAAGAAGAAGAAAGCAATCGGGACTGGAAGGGTTTGGCGGCTAGCGCATCAGTTTTCTATTCAAAATCAACTAACTCTAAAATTCCTTCAAGTGTCTTTAAGTAGTAGGGCAACACAAACCCTAAATGAAATAACTAACACATTAATAAAATGACAAAATAGAAAATATCTGTAAATGGTAGGGCAAAACAACCCTAAATAAAATAGACAAAACATTAATAAAATAACTAAAACATTAATAGGAGGAGATGTCCTCATCAACTCTCCCGGGGTGGAAAAAGCTTGATTCTGTCAAGTTGATGAGTCACACTAAGGCTGCAATCAATCACCCAACCATAAGCTAAGTGGTTGAGCACGCTTCTTCCGACGGCCATAAACACGTGTGAGTGGAGGTCTGAATCTGGTGTCCCTACCCACTTCTCTAGAACAGGTGGCTGGTGACCCAGGCAAAGGGAGATCCTGCTGGCTCCGATAAAACTCCAATAAATCTGGATCAAGCTGCTGTAGTGTCTCTCTGGGAATCCATGTACAGTCAGAGTCTGGTCGATCGACCCAACGAACAAGGAAACGCTGAACCTCTCCATCATTGGTCAACACAATCTGTTCATCTAGAATAGTATCAATTTTATCTTTGTGTGCTGTGATGGATGGTAGTGGATTAGGAGTTACAAAAGGTTCAGGATCAAGGTTCATAGATGGAGGCAGAAAAGGATCACTGGAGGGATTGAAATGGCCTTTATAAGCAACTAAGTCTTCAACATTGAAAGTAGGGTGGTAACCAAAATGTGATGGAAGATCAATAATATATGCATTTGGACCAACACGCTTTAAAATTTTAAAAGGACCAGCACTACGTGCTTGCAGTTTGGAAACGGATCCAGGTGGACGCCGTTCCGGTCTAATTCGAATCATAACATAATCCCCAACTTTAAATTCAACATGTCGTTTATGCAAATCAGCTTGTAGTTTATATGATGCATTACTGGCTTCAAGTTGTTTATTGATCTCAATATGCAAGTCATGAAGATGTTGAACAAAAGCCTCAGCTGACACAGATACATGAGCATGAGGAGACATGGGAATAAGGTCTAAAGGCTTCCTAGGTTTGTAGCCATGAACAGCTTCAAAGGGACTCATACCTATAGACCGATTCACCGAACTATTATATGCGATCTGAGCTGTAGGGAGGATCAAATCCCACTTCCTAAGATTCTCCTGAACCAGACATCTTAATAAGTTGCCAAGACTGCGGTTAACAACTTCAGTTTGCCCATCTGTCTGGGGGTGTTAAGCAGTGGAGAATTTCAATTTAGTGCCAACCATATGCCATAGGGTTCTCCAAAAATGACTTGTGAAGCGAACATCCCTATCTGAAACAATGGTTTTAGGAAGACCATACAATTTGACAATCTCGTTAAAGTACAACCTAGCGACCTTAGACGCATCTGAAGTTTTGCTACAAGGGATAAAGTGAGCCATTTTTGAGAAACGGTCCACTACAACAAAAATAGAATCATACTTCTTCAGAGTGCGTGGAAGTCCCAGCACAAAATCCATACTAACGTCTTGCCAAGGACAACTAGGGACAGGAAGGGGTGTGTAGAGACCAGTATTTTGTCGCTTTTGTTTGGCTAATTGACAAGTGTTACAGGTGCTAACTATCTTAGCCACATCTCTCTTCAAGCTAGGCCAATAGAATTGACGTTCAATCTCTTCTATGGTCTTATCACGTCCAAAATGTCCAGCCAAGCCTCCGGCATGAACTTCCCAAACTATAAAGTCTCTAACTGAAGTCCGAGGGATACACAACTTATTGGTTTTAAAAAGATAACCATCCTCCAAACGGAAACCATCAGTGGTATCCGACTGGCCGCTTTGCAAAGCGAAAAAAGTATCCCTAAAATCAAGACAAGACTCATACTCTTCCTTAAGTCTTTCAAAACCTATGACCTTGACATTCATGATAGACAAAAGGGAGATACGGCGGCTCAAGGCATCAGCTGCTTGGTTCTCAACGCCCTTCCTATGCTTTAAAGCAAAAGAATAAGCTTGCAAATACTCAACCCAACGGCCATGCCTAGAATTCAATCTTTTCTGGGAATTGAGGTAGCGGAGGGCCTCATGATCTGAATAAAGAACAAACTCCTGAGGTAGCAAATAATGGCGCCAATAGCGCAAAGCTTGCACAACCGCGTACAGTTCCTTATCATAGGTAGAGTACCGTTGTTTGGCATCATTTAACTTCTCACTGAAATAAGCAACAGGGTGGCGTTCCTGGCTAAGAACTCCCCCTATTCCTACCCCTGAAGCATCACACTCGACCTCAAAAACTTTGGAGAAATCAGGAAGTCGCATGACAGGAGCTTCCGTCATTCGCTTCTTGACTAACTTAAAAGCCTTAGCTGCTTCCGATGTCCACTGAAATTCTCCCCTCTTCATGCACTCCGTGATAGGGGCCATGATTGTGCTAAACCCCTTAATAAAACGACGATAAAATGTAGCCAGACCATGAAAACTCCTGACATCATGTATAGTCTTGGGCTCAGGCCAACCAACAATGGCCTGAATCTTTGTGGGGTCAGCAGATACTCCGGTAGAAGACACAATGAATCCTAGGAAGACAACCCGATCGGTGAAGAAAGAGCATTTCTTCACATTAGCATACAGATTTGTTTCACGAAGAGTGGAACAAACCTGTGTGAGATGATCTAGATGTTGTTCCTTAGTCTTACTGTAAACGAGAATGTCATCAAAGTAGACGACGAGGAACTTACCCATGAAAGGCCGAAGAGCTTGTGTCATCACTCGCATGAAAGTACTTGGGGCATTGGTTAGTCCAAAAGGCATGACCAACCACTCATAAAGGCCGTCCTTCGTCTTGAAGGCAGTCTTCCACTCATCACCCTGGCGAATCCTAATTTGGTGATACCCACTCTTTAAATCAATTTTCGAAAATATTGTGGCACCAACCATCATATCCAACATATCATCAAGCCTAGGGATGGGAAATCGATATTTCACTGTGATCCTATTAATGGCACGACTATCAATGCACATCCTCCAAGAACCATCTTTCTTAGGGGTCAAAAGGGCAGGAACTGCACAAGGACTTAAACTCTCACGGATAAAACCTTTGTGAAGAAGTTCACCCACTTGTCTTTGGAGCTCAGCATGCTCAGTGGGATTCATCCTATAATGAGGCAAGTTGGGAAGGGACGCTCCTGGGACGAGATCTATGGCATGTTGAATATCTCGTAGGGGAGGTAAGTGGTCAGGGAGGTCTTCTGGGAAGACATCCCGAAACTCCTGAAGAAAAGATTGGACCTCATCAGGGACCCCTATTGGAGATGCCAAAGGAGCCTCCATAACAACTACAACAAACACAACAGAAGCACTCACGAGTGCACGCTCAAACTCCGTAGAGTTAATGATATTTAACCCTTTTCGCTCCACAATTTTCTTTGTTTGTTGTGAACCAACAGGTTTTGGAGGTAAGGGGTTAAGGTGAATTTTCTTTCCATTAAACACAAAGGAACATGAATTGGATCGACCATGGATAGTCACGTCCAAGTCGAATAACCAAGGCCTGCCAAGAATGACATGACCGACATCCATAGGAATGACGTCACACCATATACGATCCTTATATTCTAAGAACTGGATAGGAACCAGACAACGCTCTTTCACAGCTATGGAAGAGGTATCAACCCAAGAAACACTATACGGCTGAGGGTGAGGCACTGGTTGTAATCCAAGACGGGACACAGTAGCCACAGAAACTGCATTAATGCAACTCCCGCTATCCACAATGATTTTACAACCCTTATCATTGATTTTGATATAAGTATGAAAGATGGCATGACGGCGCCAATCATCAGCACCTTTTGGTTGGGTAAGGGTGCAACGTACAACACTTAATCTGGGTGTGTCGGGAGTATGAGGTACAAAACTTAAATCCACAGGAAAGGTTCGGATACAACCTAAGAAGGTATCCTCATCATCACCTAAATCACCAAATTCCTCAAGCTTAGGCTCATAGACTTGATCTTCTAACAGTTCATCAACTATACCCTCATGTTCCTCAATGACTAGGGTTCGACTAGGACAATTGGAAGAAATGTGACCAAAATCCTTACATTTGAAACACTGTAAACGGGAGGAAGTCCTTGGAATTTCATGACCTTTACCCTTATTTTCCCATGCGGGAGAAACATTAGATGGTGGAGGTCCTAAGAGAGACTTAGGGGAAAGGGTGGGCGCTGGGGTGATGGAAGGGCGGTTGTCACCACGCCTTCCATACGGAGTCCTCATGACCGACTCATAGTCTCGGACTAAAGAGTAAGCATGGTCAAGTGTAGCGACACCTCGAAGGACAAGCTCACGTCTAAGATCATCTTTTAAGCCTTGTCTAAACCTACTCAAAGTCATGGCCTCATCCTCAACAATATGACATCTCATTCGGAATTCATCAAATTGAGTGACATACTCAGTCACTGGTCGATTGCCCTGTGTAAGGGCATTCCATTGGTCCAACAAATTACCCCTGTAAGATTGGGGCAGGTATTTCTCTTGAAGACGACGCTTCATTTCTTCCCAACTCCCAACGGGAGGCGCATGACGCCTCTCAAGGAGGTCCTCTACACTTTCCCAAAAGAGTTGGGCAGTGCCAGTTAGTTTCAGACTAGCAAATTGAACTCTTCGATCTTCAGGGACTCTATACCAGGTAAAGAAACGATCCATATCCCTAATCCATTGAGTAAAAACTCGAGGATCTAAGCAACCACTAAAAGTAGGGGCCTCTAGCTTAATGTTTCTGAATAAACGCTCCTCATGGCGAGTAGGGGATTGAGTACCTTGGCGGTAATGGTCTCGTTCTCGCTCACGATCATAATCCCGACCCCCACGATCATGTCTGACATGTTGTCGATCACCTCGTCGACGACGATGGCGTCTATTTTGGGACACTTCAGAGTTGTCAGACGAATGAGGGAGTTCCTCAAAATTGTTCAACCTAGCAGCTAGGTCCCTGTTTTCCTCACGAGTAGCAGCCATCTCAGTTTGGACAGCCGCTAATTGAGTTTGTACATGTTGCTGGTTATTGGCTAGTTGAGCTAATTGCCGAGTGAGGGCATCAAATTGGGAAGGGTCCATGGTAAGAGTACTGGAACTAGAGGTGACAAGACGACCACTACGCAACTGCATGCAATGCAACACCCGCTAAATGAAGTGCAATGGAGAGATCAATGAACAATAAATGCAAGCAATGAAAAACATCAACTGAACCAAATAATAATGTCTTCTTCTTTTCTTTTCTTTTTTTCTTTTTTTTTTTTTTGGGACTAAGTAAATTCAAAATACGGCAAACAAATAATACTGATGTTTTAAAATAAAAAGCAATGGACAAATGCTTAATCAAACAAGTCCAATCACGTAGCAATGCTGATTTTTTTTTTTTTTTTGAAAAGACAATCAATGCAAAATGAGAGTAAAGCTTCAGGCTATGGAAATGAGAATGGAAACACAAGACATAGGAAATAAAACGAAATCCAAGTGTCGAATAAATCTGGCCTTAGCAAATGCGGGTTTGGCTAACTTCTCTATGGTAACAGCAACACAGAGAAACAATTAATACATTTTCAAAAACAAACCGATAGTGTAAACCAAAGAAAGAGATAATAAAACTTCCCTCTGCCCGATAGTTGTGCACAAATGTTGAAGGTCACGCGGGAGGACAAGCTTAACCCACTCCGACTCCCTTTCTTTCTTTCTTTCTTTTGCATTCGGTTGTTTCTGCGCTAGAAGTCGCGCAAGAGGAGAAACCGAGGGAGAGTTAGACGTCTGGTAGAGGAAGAAGAATCGGAGCTGAGATGTTGTGTTTCCGGCGTCGTCTGCCTCAAGTCTAGTGGTTTCGGCGAGGTCTGTACTGTTTTCTCTCTTTTTTTTTTTTTTTTCACACCTGTTGTCTCTGGGTATCTCGGCACTGGGTATTTCGGGAGAGGCCGTTTCGGGAGAGACCAAGGGGTGGTATCTCGGCACTGAGTGAAACGGAGGTAAGGAGAGGCAGCTACGGTGGTATCTCGGTACTGGGTGTTTCAGGAGAGGCCGAGGGTGAGACGGAGGTAACGGGGAGGTCCAGAGGCTTACCGGCAGTGTGCTCAGGGTCGAGAGGGGTAGCGACGGCGGCCACTCACAAAGAACGAGATGGAGAATCGGAGAGGGTCGATTCACTGAAGAGAACCCAATTTTCGGCAAGGTCTTCGCCGAGTTTTGCTTTGGCTTGGATCGAAGGGAACTCAAATGGACGGGTTTGGGATTAATCTATTGTTTGAGAAAACAATAGAACCGGCTCTTGATACCAATATGATGTAGGATAATAGTGAGAGAAGAGGGAGAACAGAATATTAAGAGAATAGAGAAAAGAAATGAACGAGAGAGGAGGGAGGAAGAAGAAGAAAGCAATCGGGACTGGAAGGGTTTGGCGGCTAGCGCATCAGTTTTCTATTCAAAATCAACTAACTCTAAAATTCCTTCAAGTGTCTTTAAGTAGTAGGGCAACACAAACCCTAAATGAAATAACTAACACATTAATAAAATGACAAAATAGAAAATATCTGTAAATGGTAGGGCAAAACAACCCTAAATAAAATAGACAAAACATTAATAAAATAACTAAAACATTAATAGGAGGAGATGTCCTCATCAGTGACCAAAGCATGTGACCGAACAGTGCATTTGCCTGTTTTTAATATTACCTTCGGGCATAGTAGCAGGACTTTTTCTGAATTGTGCATAGCATTCAATTTAGTTAGGCCATTATTCTTGTTCTAGTTCTCTCTTTATGGAATCTTATGTTGTTTCATTGTCGTCAATAAATACAACATTTGTGGATATAAAATTTACAATCTTTTGTGTAATTTTTCTGTTCATGTAGTTGCGCTGCTTAATCATGTCATAAATAAATATGAAAATTTTAAAACTATTGAATTAAATATAACATATTTATATGTAATCTTCATACGCCAATGGACAGTTCTAGCATTTCTTAAAAGCCATGCAAGTGAGTTGCTTATAGCAGTAACTGTCGAATGTAGGGATATTAAAACGATTATTGTTATTCTGTCATCTGGGGCTTCTAGGATATTTTTGAAGGCAAACCCACTCAATCCGAAAGTGCCAAATATCGTGCCCACAAGTCCTCAGCCAACCCCCAATGTAGTAGAAGATGATCAACACTTGCCTCATCCTGTTTGCACAAACATCACCACTCCATTACTTTGATATGCCTCTTTTGTCAAATTACCCAGTGTTAAGATCTTTCCCAAGACCTCCATCCAAACAACACCTTTGGATGTGCCATGCTTCTCTAAATAGACTTCCAAGGAAATGAAGAACCAACTAGAGTGACGAGCGCATTGAAGAAGATTTCACCTCGGATGGATCTCCAATATATTTGATCATTGCCATCTATTCTCCACCTAAAGAAATACAGCCGGCCTGAAGAATGAAGAGAACAACTTTATCACTCAATCCTTTGTTGATCTAACAAAATTAAGATTCCATTGGGGCAAGCGTTATTCAACTGAAGCCTCCTTACAATGGAATGAATGAAATATCTCCCAAAAGTCTCCTTAACTTGGCCTTGAAAGTGGCCTCCGATTGGAAGCCCATGTACTTTTTTGGTAAGATGACACTTTACACCCCAGAATGCCTTAACTTGAACTCATCAGCATTCCTCCCCACAAGAAATCAATCTAAAACATCTCAAAGCGTTTGGCAACACCAAGGATAGGGAAGAAAGACTAGAAAAGTTGGTAGGTTAGAGTATTCTTGATCAGAGTAACTTGCTCGCTTTAGTCACTTTCACCTAAGTGATGTTCCATCTATTTTATAGCACCACCCAAATAGATGGTGCCTTCAACAGCATCCCTTGTGGGAGACTTGGATGCTTCATGGGTAGATATGACACTCTACAGCCTAGGAAACATGTCAAACTGCCAATATTATCCACCACTCTACTGATACTAATTCTGACCTGGCCATGTTGATTTTTAGCTCTAAGTTTGCTTTGAATCATAGGAATAAAAGATGCAAATGATTGATATGATCCTATATTGTCTCACAAAAGATTAAAGTCTCATTACTGAACAAGAGAGGAGACAGGATAAGCTCTTCATTTGTCTAATCTACCAAGAAACTTGATAGGAGCCCCTGTTCACAGCAGCCGACAGAATTCACTCGGCGAATCCATTACCCCCCAAAGAGTAGAGCTGTCTCAAGTTGTGAGAGCTGTCAAAGAAGCATGAGGGAGTGTTGTTTATCAAAGCTGAAAAAATCGCCTTAGAAATATAATTTTCTATCCACTCACCATCTCTTTCACTTGATCGTATGCATTCTTCATATCATTTCTGTAGAGCACACCTAGAAACCCCAATCTAGTTATGGTATCGGACATTCTTTAGCTATTATAACTGAATCTAAGGTGTTTTGCCCCTTAATGAAAGTATTATGTGATCTGGGTGAATTTTCACCAATGCCATTGTATTAGCTAGAACTTTCGAGATGATTTATATGAAGTGATCTCTCTTATAGGAAAAAGTGATCTCTCATCGTTATTTATATTCATTGGCTTAATTTTTGTATCTTCATCAGGCAAAGTAATATTCTTGTCATTTTATCTATTGTGCATCTAACAACAAAGTTCTCCCATTTCTAATTTTGTCTCTAGATTTTTGAAGTTGGTGACGTAGTGCGGTTGGATGAGACTGAAGATGTAGGTGCAACAAATCGTCGCCAACTTGCTGCACTATATTGTGGTGCTACTGCTGGATATGAGGTGCATTGATATCTTACTCAGTTTAATTATTTTATATTACTAATCATATTTGTTTTGAATGGCTAATCTCAGTTTGTTTTATGGTATTGGAATTTTTTAAAACATTGGCTCAATCCGTCCACATTCATCTCCATCTTTTAAAAAAAGTGGATGTTTTATTCCGGTTCATTTATTGTTTGTGACTCGCATTTCTGGCTATTCAAGTTTCTATATTTAGATTTTCACCTATAAAAAAAATCTGTATTTTCAAGTTGGCTTTGTCCGAACGGGAGTTGTGAGCATTCAAACTGTGTTGGCATTGAATCTTAGGGCCCATTTGGATACTTAGGATATCTCAGTATATTTGTGAATAATAGTGAAATAGTTTAAGTTAAAATGTTTTATTGGGTTTTGGGAAAGGAGAGAGAAAATGTTGAATAAAAATATTATAAAGTTAAAAAATTGTTTAAATATAATTTTTGTTTTGCAATTTGAAAAAGTAGTATTGTTTTTGTGTTTTGTTCTAGAGTTTGGGAAAGTTGTAATGATTAGGTAATGATTAAATGAAAAAGTTGAATATTTGAAATTGAAAGTGTTTTGTGTTTGAGTGATGTTTGGAAATGAAATATCTGAGAATACTTGAGAACAATTGTGTTCCCAAACGGACCCTTAGTTATCGTCAAAGCAATGTTCCAAAATCAAGACTTGATTTACAATTCTGATGCTGCGTCAGTATCTCTAGGAAAGAAGGTTTTTCCCTTTTGGACTGCCGCTTTAGGAGGCTTTTAACTTTGGATAATAGAAACCAAAGGATGTTTTTGTGATGAATAGTTGGCATGTTCTTATAAAAAAAAATAGATGGCATGTTTAAATGTAGCAAGTTCATTGATCTCCTGCTGCTTCATTATTCCCTTGTTAAGAGAGCTATGATCTCTTAGTGTTTCCTTTGGGCCATAGGGGATGCCTCAAGAGTGGTTGATGGGTACTGGCCAAAGAGGATTGTTTGGACGGCATGAAAGCAGTTTCATTTGAAGCGCTTTTCTTCTTTTCTTTATATGGATGGTAGGGATAGAGGAATAATTGAGCAGGAAGACAGGATGGAGAGGATCATAAATTTAATCGTGTCAAACTGTTTACTTGAACCTTTGAATCTTTCTGCTTGCACTCCTTGTTCTGAGTGGTCTACTGCTTGTAGCAGTCTCTTTCCTTGATTTTGTAGATTGTGGATAATTTAAACCTCATTATCAAATTATTTGGGGGAATTTTTGGATACATTATGTATGTGTGGGGTCTCTCCACTTTTTAATACAAGTCACCAAATTTATATGTTAATTTTTTGGATGGATAAACTCAACCTATGTAATTAAACATATCATTCATGTGTGTATGTAAATGTCCTCTGAAGAGAATTATTATCTAAAAAATGTCTGCATAAAAACTGTACATTTATGTGTTACATGTGAAGCATTTCAACAGCGTGCCTAAATTTTAACTTAAGATTTGCAGATAATTCATGGGCTGGTGGAAAGAATCATGGAAGTGATTGGGCTTGTTCTGCCTAATGACGATACAACCTACCATCTAAAGCCATCTAATGTAAGGGCTCGTCTCCCCTCCTGCCCATTGCAGTTCCTATATTTTTTTTTTTGGTATTAGTGCTTGGTGATGATGTAGCTCTGTCTTGCTGTCTTCTGAAGGAGCCTGAGTTTCTTCGGGGTACACAAGCTAGCATCATTTATAAAGGGAAGCAAATTGGAACTTCTGGAATAGTGCACCCTGAGGTAATTATTTTTCCGTAAATAGAAACTCGCTGGTTGGTGTGGAAAGCATATAACCAAATATCTAACCTATATGACTGGTTTTCCTTTCTGCCCAACCATTCCAACTTGAGATGTTAGAAAGAAGTTAAACTGACCATTGTCTGTTGTGGTCAGTTTATTTCTGATCAGTTTTGTGGAGATAATTAGAAATCTTTACAGGAAGCAAATCATGTTAAATGAACTTTGTATCATTCTGCATTTCCGTCGGAGCATTCTGTTTTGCTACTTTAACTAACGGTTTCTGGCATTTGTTTAATTGAGTCAATTTGGAGACGGCTTTAAACTCTTTTTCATGGTTATTTGAAATGACAGTCAACTTATTTGAGAATATGCTGTGGCTTTAGGTGTTGAACAAGTGTGACATCCCTGATCCTTGCTCCTACTTTGAACTCAACATCCAGTGCTTTTTGTAGGATTTATTTTGTAACAGCAGAGGTAAGTTTCTTGATCATATTGTCCCTTTCTTGGGTTCGAAATAAAACTGAATATATATCATCTCTGACTCTTGAGTTCTTTAGTAAGTTTAATTGTTGCTTTAATTGGTTTTTGTTATTTTATAACTACAGGAACATTGGCTTCGCTTCGATTACTCCATCGTTTAGTGGCTCTAGTGCCAGAAATTACCATATCCAGGGCATCCATTTGCAAAATACTCTTCTGCTTGTCTCCATTTTGGAACCATGTATGATGATGGGGATGGAGGAATATCATTTCAATTGCCCGGTATTTGGGAATATTTGATGTGTATTGTTGCCTAACTTTTATGATTGATGAAAAGATTTTGTATCCCGCTTTACATTCTACCGAAGCTTCTGTTTCCCAGATTCCAGTTTGATGTCATGGAGTAATGCTACATACAGTCGTAGAGTACGTAAGTGTCGTGTAATTGTTTTAAAAAAAAGTGAGGTATACTAATATTTTTTTTTTCATGTGAGTTCCTATTTATTCACTTTTTTTTTAAATGATTACGTAACGCTTGTACACTCACGATTGTAACTAAATTCTCGATGTCATGCCCCTTTTTACTTGCCGGTTTAGGGTGGGTTTTTCAAGTTTTTGTAATTTTGCAATAAATTCGTACTTTGTCATAATATTATCTAAAAGCCCATCATGTAAAACGTCAGCTTGAGAATGTCAGCCAATCCAGCTTAAGTAGTTGGAAGTTGATGTCTGAGATCTGAAGGAAAGCATTCAAATCTCGGAAACTAAACGATGTTGAGCACAATTTCAGAAATCATTCAGAGCAACAAAACCTGGAGCACTGCTTCCATCAGCACAACAATTTCCTGATTTTGGTTTTGGGGCTTTTGAGAGTGATGGTGAAAACTTATAATCACTCATAGCACCGTAAAGGAAAGTCAAGTCCTTAAAAAGAAAGTACTCAAAGCTTCAACTTTCAATGATCATTTCGTCATGTAGAAAATGAAGAGAAATGATGCAGTTGTGGAGAATGTAAGCCTAGCAAAAGTGACTAAATACAAGATTTACAAGAAAAAAACTAATTATTTAATAATAGACTCTACTCTTTTTCAAAATAATTACATGGTACTTGTGCACTCTACAACTGTATTTTGCATTCCTTGGTTCTTTTTCCATTGTTGAACAGCCTCTAATCGTTCTCCTGCTTGAGTTATTCTTGTTACCAGTCAGTATCCTTTCTGAGCATCTCTTTGATATTTTCAGTCTTGATCTATTGATCATTTGATTCCGCTTCATCACTTGATCTTTCATCATTTTCAGTTTTTTTTTTCACCCTCTCTAATTCTATACATTTGGGCATCATCTTGTATAGAGCTGCTTGGTCTACCTCTTCTTGTTTTGCAAAGATTCCATAAAGGAAAATGTTATATCTTACGCCATCATCTCTCTTATTCTACTTGGTTGATTAGGCATCGATTTAACCCTTAAATTGATTATTTTAAAAAGTAATGGTTAATCTATGTCAGCAATGGTGCGAAGGGAATGAGATGAAAGCCTAGTACATAACAGAACTCTTCTGTCAATATAACCCCAACATCTTACACCTCATTTCACAAACTCAATTTCTCTCCTCACAATACAATCCCATTCAAACTAATCTAAGCCCAAAGTATTGACATGGTCTCCGACTGCACAATGGTGCGAAGGGATTGGTAAAAGGTACTGTATCATTCTTTTGGAACTTCATATACTGACTTTACCGTTGAGGTGGTAGACAAAAATGTCTTTAATCTTTGGCTCCAAGCAAATAAGATAAGCAACACGTTCTGAATCTTAGGCCCTTGAATATATGCTGAGGTAGCAACTGGTTCTCAGAAGGACTTGGCCCCCGGGACCATCTGGGGATAGGAATGGGAGATTGGTGCTTAATCACTCTGGATGTACATCTTGTCTTCGGCTGCGTTTGGTTGCAAGATTCAACTGAGTTCAATTTAATTTTAAACTGAGTCTAACATCTAAATACTCAACTCTCAAATTGTTAAACTTATCTCAACTCAAAACCTCATTACACGTAAGACCCACAACCTTTTTCAACTTCACATAAAAAGTATTCAACTCATATTAACATTCAAACACACTTTAAACTCAGTTTAGATGAGCCCCACATAACTCTCTCTACTACTCAACTCACTAGTATTCATAAAGAACTGAGCTTAGCTCAACATTCAAATGCAGCCTAACTTTTTCACAACAGTAACAACAAAGGTAATTGGATTTGAGTAGAGGTTGTTGTGAACTAAGTGGTTTCTCAAGAACCAAATACAATCTAGGGACACTGGGACAGTATGGCAAAGACTTACAACTGATGAGACTCCTATGTATGAATCCCAAAATATATTGATGGATTTCAAGCTTCTTTTTTTTTTATTTCCCAAAGCTGGTCACTGATTATCATCAAATGTTGGAACTATTTAACGGCCATGGTGACTGCCTCCACAGGATGCAGGAGTTTATCTTAGAAAAAGGTGGATAAGCGATCCCTCTTCCACGTAAGGGACAGACACAACTGTGGGAAACCGCCCCACGGCAGAGACCTTAGGGACAGATACAATATTCATTACAGCAGTGATCTTGAAAGAATGCTAGAAACAACTTTAGTCGGGTTTGCATCGTAAGTTTTTCCTTTCCAGACCTCACTCGGCAGAGAATGATTGGGGGAGAACTTGAATTGGAAACTAGAGCTGCTCAGGCTGATTTGACAGAATACTGACCAGAAGCATGGTGAAACCATTTATGCTGGTCTCCAATCGTCGATAAATTATATTGGGAAATATGAATCTCCAGAATTTGACTTGAGTGAGAGAATGCAATAAGATGTTCTATCTTCAAGGTCGTTCCACCTTCAGTTCTGAAACCTTGTTGGGGTCTAAAGGGTAAAGTTGGAGTTTGAGAGATGGTAATGAAGGAATCCATAGATCAAGCTAAACTCTAATAGACGGTTCATTGCTACAAGTTTTGGGGTGAAGTGTATTTTCTTGAAATCAAAACTCCACAAAGTGGTTAGTAAATAGGTAAAATGACTCGGACATTAAAGCATCCGTAACTCTAACCCATATTGTAGTTACCTACACAGTTCGTCCATATCATCCATGGGACTATATTCACATATTTGAATTTCAAGCACCAAATTTGTCGAGCCAAAACTTGAGGAACCAAAGTATATTTTAGTAAAAGGAAAATTAGTAAGATTAATTGATGAAGCTATGATATGAATATGCTACCGAACTTGATATGGGCTCTAATTAGACCTTTGGTAGTAATTTTTCTTTCTTGAGGATTCTTGAGTCATTATTGTCTAAAAATTGCTTTATCCTTACCGATCAGGGTAAAAGGCATGTGTTCATAGCATATGTGATTAAGCTTACAACCGTATTGATTTATTTAGAACAATCACAGAAAGATAAAACTAATAGAATCGGAAAATACATACTAACGATTACCATCTGCAGTCCATGAGTGAGGGAATACAGATGCTTACAATTTCTTCATTTCAGCTAAAAATTGTTGGAGTTCTTCCAACTTTTCAGTTGTTGAGCCTGCCAAAAAAAAAGTGTCTCAGCACAAACATGAAAATATTCTGTCCCTAGAGGTAATATTACTTGCAGTAGGACCAAAACAACATCAACTTGATGTAATTGATACCTTTGCTATCCAACTTAGACAAATCTCGGTTTGGATTATAAAACATCTCTGCTTTAGTCTGTTCAGTCCCTACTGATTTGCCCATCTTCAACTTTAACATTCGTGTCCGGAGTTCTGATGCAGTTCTCACCATCTCTGCATGAAGGAATAATATATAAGAATTTACTTGTATTAAAAAAAAAGGAATAATTTATAAGAATGTGTCTTCAAAAATGTTTGGGAAATATTTAACAAATAAGTCTTGAAAACAATTAATTAACAATAATTTAACCTATATGTAGAAAATCTTCCATTCCACTATCATCAAAATGCTAACAGCAAGATAAATAATATAACTTCCGATGCAGAACCAATAGAGGGTGCAGACAAGGAGGTATTTCTTCGCTTTGTAAGTTCTGAACCCAAGCTCTACCCCAACTTGACCCCTCCCTTCGTAACCAAGGGAAGGCCCAAAGGGGAAAAACAGCACACTCGTAGGGGAAAAAACACAAAGAAAAAAGACAACCTCAAACTGCAGTATCTCAGAGAGTACCATCAAATTTTTACTTAGGGCAGCTTACAACAGGTATTTCTGCAATTGGAGGAATGTTCACAAGTATTTAATGGACATCAATAAAATATTTTTTCTTGAAGGGGAAAGAAGATAATAGATTGAAGCAGCATTAGTGCCCCATTGCACATTGGCACAAGTTTTCTATAACTACCTGGTTGGCAATTGGGACTTTCATACAAGTCTTCAAATGGTCCCAACAATTATGCCAATAAAAAAATAACATAATAATACTAAAATATTCCCCCTAACTCCTGGCTACTTAGACACAAGTGCATTTTCAAAAATTTCGGGAAGTTGTAATAATGTGATAATAAAAAGAAATCTTCAGAGTGTAGCAGTTGCTGCAGGATCTCTCTGAGTAAAAGGAGATGGTCCAAGTGATTCTTGTCGATTATCAAGTGACTAGGATTTTTATGTAATTGACTTCAGAAGATGAACAAATGTGGAGATGATAATTCATAATCAGGGCATTCATTGAACAACTAAACTCAAGTCTCATATTACCAAAAGAATTTACTGTATTGTAAGATTAACTTCATAACACTAACCGTTATTGTGCATGAATAAAATTAAAGTGGATGTCACAGCAATCTTAAATAAAGAAAATGTAGATTTGGAAAGCTTATCTAATTACCCTGGAAGAAGTCATGTGCAGAATTTGTCTCGTATAGTTCTAATGCCTCATTGACAATTCCAGCACTCCGATTGCTAGAAGCACACAGCTTTTCTAATGATTGGAACTCACGTTCGAGCACGGCAGACTCCCTCCCAACCTGTACATCGTATACCCATCAAAAGGGAAATATGTGTTTTTTTTATTTATTTATTATTTACTATGCATCAGTCACTATTCACTCTCACAACCCACACCTATAGCTTTTTCATAGGGTGTGGAGGTGTTTTTCATAGAATATGGGGGTATTTTTCATAAGGTGTGGGGTGGTGAATAGTGGCTGATGAGAATAATTTTTCTTTTTTTTTTGGGGGGGGGGGAACTTGCAGCATGCTGGATAGCTTTTACCACAGTAAGTTTGTTCCTCAAGGATTCCAACTGTGCTTCAAGATCTGTATCACAGAGTGGTTCTTCACACATCAAAACATCACCGTTTGGTTCATCCTGGGAAAAAGATTTATTTTAATGTTTGAGGAGTCTTGATATAAATAAAGTTTATAGCACAGAAAATTATAATTAACTAAAATGTGGTGTAAAGAATATGATTACTCGAGCTTAGAACCACTCCTTTGATACCTGTCAACTGACCAATTGCCCAAAAAGTTTAAATTGATCAAAAAAGGATAACTTAGTCATTTGATTAATATTTCAAAAGGTAAAAACAGCGAAGTGGTCTCTTTTCCAGTGCCAAAAATCCATGGGATTCTGAAGGTTTATTTGGCAGCTTACGGTACGAAAAAGCTCAAGTATTCCAATATCCAAAGAAAACCGATTACAAGAAAGAAGAATCTTAACAGCTGTAAATGGTGGTGAATGATATAACAAAACTAGTAGTTAGGGAAAACAGAAGGAAAAAGGAAAGAAAAAGAGAGAGCTTCATGTTAGAAATGCATGCTTTTCATAAACCAGAACACTCAACTTTTGAGTTTTGACTTGATTTCCCTACAGAACTATGACCTTAAAACCCAGCTCCTAATTTGACTAACTGATTCAAAAGATAAAATAAAAAGCATAGTTAATAACACCTAAAATCTATCACTGGAATTCCTCTCCCTCTCCCTCTCCTCTCTCCCTCTCCTCTCTCCCCTTCTCCGAAAACACACTTTACACACCCAAACCCACTTCGAAACATGGTAGGCAAATTACCACTTTTGACACAATGTACCCTCAGGCTACCAAAAAGTTATAATGTTCATAATCTTGATGATCAGATCTTAAAGGGGGATGTACATCGCAACATTTTCGTAGTTTGATGGTTCAATGTATTAAAAGTGGCAGGTTGGCCAAATTGTATCCCCCCAGCATTGATAAATATCTGCTAACAACGCTTCATTCTAGACCAAAAAGCCTTCTTAAAACTAAGACCTTGTTTGTTTTCACAACTCTTCTCAACTTATCTCATCTCATCTAATCATTATAACTTTCCCAAGTTCCCACACAAAATAAAATAAACAATTCAACTTTTTCAAATCCCAAAACAAAAATAATATTAAAAATATATATTCTAACAATATTTTATTCAACTTTTAACTTTAATCTCAACTCATCTCATCTGTGAAAACAAACGAGACCTAATTGAACACATAGCTTTACTTTCTTATTTTCAAAAAGAATATATCTTCTTCTCTGAAATTTCTGCGGCATCACTTTTATAGCAAAAAAGAATACTAAATTACATGAGGATGGTCTATTGAAGAAAGTTGATGATAACACAGTATGTAACCGGATCAGATTTCTTATACAAAGCATATCATGTTTTTTTTTTATTGGCCCCGGGTGTCTGAAACAGCATCCCGACTAATCCCGGGGTTGCACAGGCCCTCGGCAAGGAGTTTCCCGCAAGTGCACCTCAAGTAATTCAAGAGGAAAAACCCCCAGTCCGATGGCCCTTAGAAATTGTTTGCACCCAATGAGATTTGAACCTTAGACCTAGGGGAAGCATAACCCCAAGCCCAAGGCCTTTACCACTTCAGACAACCCCTAGGGATTTATACAAAGCCATCTGATACAAAGCAAAATGGCTTAGATACCCCTAAGCCATTTTGTAAATTACATGATATGCTTTGTAAATTACATGATGGCACAGGTCGAGATCGAGTTTATCTATAAGCAATCTGATACTGCTAACTTTAGTTTCAAGAACCTGCTTTTGTAAGCCTCCCTTTGATCTCAATATATATCTGAACCATCCAATTTTAGTACTTATTTTAAGTGATTCAAGTGCCATCTGGCCCATCCCTTTAAATTAATGGTTAAATATCTTGATAGAAGTTCATGAAGGTGACAAGTTCTTGAGCAGAACTGAAGAGAGATATGTAAAACAGATTATGGTAATAAATAGAACATTGACAACAGAAGCACTTTTTGTAGATAGAAACTGTTATTGTGAGCATTTTAATAGTAAATACTAACCAAATTATCAAGTACTTGAAATCTAAACCTAAATCTATTTTTTTTGCAGAACAAAGAAAAAAGAAAAAAGAAAAGGGGGCTTTATTAGGCCATTTTACGTTGACAAAAGGTCTCTTTGATAGGTTCACCCTCTCATCTGACCCAAATCCAAGTGCACAGATGACAAAATCTAATTAATTAAATGGTTCACATGTCATCAAGGAATACCATTAAGGAATATCAATTGGTAGAAATTTGCATGGAAAATACTTTCAACAAAAAAAAAAGGATAAATTATTTTTCTTGTACACTCAAATGATTTGGTTGACTTCAAAGAGAAGAAGTCAGAAATGAAGCATTTGATCAATTTTCCCCTTCAACATTACCTTTTCTATTCATTGTATCCAATGCAAATAAATCAACCTTAATGTACCCCAAAGTCCCCAACCCCTCTTTCTTTTTTCCAGACCATGCCTCCACCTTCTCTTCTTCCCTCCTCCTCCTCCTCCTCTTTGGCGGGGCGCAAACCCACAGCCACGACACAGCGGACTGCACAAACCCACGGCCAGTCTATGGGTCTCCATATCTTTTTATTTTATTCTCTTTTTTTTCTTTGTTTTTAGATATTTGTATATCTTTTTGTGTATTTTTTTTAGATCTATATATTTGCAGTTGGATTTGTGTTTTTATAGCTTCGATATGTATTTTTATGGTGTTTTTGCCTATTTGGGGTTTCCAGTGTCGGACAATTAGGCGATTGTGTGGGGCCAGGGGAGAGGTGGAATATTGCCACCCGCCCAGGTGGGGCAGGGGCAAGGTGGGGGGTGCCACCCTCTCAAATAGGGCGGGTAGCACAATGAAGCATAAGATCATCTACTCTAATATTCAGTCCCCCTAACAATTAGTTTGTTAATTATGCTAATAAAGGTGATGCTTCTAGCACATATGCGACAAAATACTTAATCAAAAAAAAAAAAAAATGCGAAAAAATCAATCTTAATGACCATGAGGCAGAAGCATCAATTTTTTTTTATCAGTAAATAAGTATTTTATTGATAATAGGCGAAGTCAAGTAAACAGGACATATACAAGAGCCACACCTAGGCAGGACTGCCTAAAGATACTAGAAAACCATGTATGTTCATGCCATTAAAGTCTAATTACAATCGACCAATGGAATAAAGTGTGCAGAAAAAAGTTTTAAGCTCATCAATTTTCCGTTCACAATCCTCAAAGCTCCTACCGTTCCTCTCCATCCATATGCACCACCATAGACAGGTCGGTATCATCTTCCACATAGCTGCAATTCGAAAATCACCCCGGATTCCTTGCCAGCTGGCCAAAAATTCAACAACCCTTCTTGGCATTACCCAAATGAGTCCCACTCTTGCAAAGATATCGTTCCATAAACTCATGGCTACATCACAATGCCATAATAGGTGATCCACAAGACTGATAACTTTTCTTACACATGCAGCACCAATCCACTACAATGAAGCGGTGTTTCCTTAGATTATCTAAAGTGAGAATCTTCCCTAACGAAGCTGTCCATACAAAAAAAGAAGCTTTTAAGGGGGCCTTAGTCTTCCATATGTTCTTCCATGGGAATGTTCTTGTAGAGTGTGTCATAAGATACTTATAGTAAGACTGTAAAGTGTATCTCCCCTTCTTGGATGGTGACCATATCGTCATATCCGCTCCACTAGACATTCTACAAGTGTGTAAAAGATTGAATAAATCTGTGAATGTGTCAATTTCCCAATCTTGGGTGGCTCTAAGGAAAGTGATGTTCCATTGGGGTGAACCACTAGAGAGATTCATAAGCTCAGCAGAAGCATAAACTTGATGGGGTTCCTTTGAGAAGATAGAAAATACATGCGATGAAACAAATCTTTTTCTAGAAAGAATGTTACCTAGAAGAGTAATGCAACAGACCATATTGTTATCCCACTTTCATCCCATTATGTAAAATGTGGCACTTTTCATCATCCTTGGATCATCCTTTATATTTTTCATAGAAAAATTCAAAGGTTGATGGGCTATACAACAACATCATAGTGGAATAAGAGTGAGATGAGAGTGTAGTTTGTAGAATTTTCCTACCTAAAATGGGGATTGCTGTGGAATGAAGAATGGGAACAGGAAAGTGGGCATAGGATTGTAGTACAATGGCATAGGCTAATATATAAATTGCTCACATAGATTGATAGAATAGATATTATAATGTGATTTGTGAGTGTTACCCTCGCAACGAAAACTGATGTGGTACCCTCGGATAAAATTATCATTATAGTCACAACAAGGGTAGACAAAGCTAAAATGGACTGTGAGTAGTACTAGTCCATAAGTAACATCCTAGAGAAGAAGTTGCATGAGGACACAATGTCTCAGACAAAAAATGCAATGGTACAACTCCCCAATCGGTCAACATCCTATGAAAACACTTAACAGTTTACAGCAGTTGAAACTAACGGTAAGAAAATAAAGAAGACAACACAACAACAACAACAAAAATATTATGGTTGACCAATGCCCAAGCACACCAATTAGCAGACAAAACATACAGCTTTCGGTAAGGAAAACCCTTGAGGAAGAGCAAAGCAGTGTCGAAGACAGTACTTCTCCCACATAGCCAGCCGCTTATCCAAAACCGACTGAACAATACTGCGTACAGTATCAATACCCTACAGCCATCCAAAGAAGCAAAACAAATCAAACACTTTACGCGCGAGAACAAGCAATTACAGCCACATTGAAGTTTTATTAGCAGTTGACATTAACTATTAAAAAAAGAACTATCACTTTTCGTAGTAGTGCTTCAAAAGTTTCCGTCCAGTACAAATGGGTAAACTCCAGCCTTTTTTTCTCAATTTAATAGGACATGCTTCAGCTTACACAGCTAACCATTCAATTCACTAACACTGAAAATGAAATCGAAAAAGAAAGCGAATAGAAAACCAAAGTAAATTATGTTGGTTTTACAGAATGAGCAACTACGGAAATATTAGCAAAACTTAAAAAGAAAAAACCGAAAAAAAGAAGATAACCTTGGTTAGATCTTCGGATCTATCGGTGGCGTGGGTGTTCAAACGGTTCGAAGCTTGTCTGCAGGGTAATCAAGAATACATATTCAGATTAGCAAATACTACAATGAAAGAGAACATTGCTAATCTAGATTGAGAGAGAGAGCGAGAGAGAGAGAGAGGCATACTCGCGAAAGAAATGGAAAGCGTCATCGACCAAATCGTCGACAGTGTTTAGGGTTTCGTTGACGAATAGTTGGGGGTTCAGATTCAGCGACTCGAATATTGCCTCGCTTTCGCCGCCTTCCATTCTCCCTTACTTCCACGCACACATACTAGTTTAGTACACAGAGAGAGAGAGAGAGAGAGAGAGAGAGAGACTTCTTCACCTCGGAGAACTTTCCCGCCAAAAAGGAGACAAGAGAGGAGCTTCTGGCACAGGACAATGACAAAGGAGATTTTCAAATTTTTAAAAAAATAATTTTTTTTTTTTAAAAAAAAAAAGGCAAAACCGACTCGACCCGGTTCGGACCGATTTGTTCGGGCCGGGTTGTACTCCTTCTGGTGGGCCGGTGGCTGTCACTCCCTTTGTCCGTCAAGTTTTTATTTTTTTTTCGTCCGACTCTCAAATCTCAATCGAGGCCAAAATGTTTTCAAATTTCCAAAAAGCATCCGATAAGGTGACGATATTTTTGCAAATCAAAGACAGTTGCTCCATGTTTCTGAGGCACCTAAGCATGACCAAGAAGACCTCCAAAGTTCAGGCTGTCTACGACCTCTGCAGCAAGACCTTCACGCCCTCACCGACACCACTTCCCTCTTCTCAAGCTGTCCAGAGGCTCTCTTCTCTTCTGGGTTTGTCCCAATTTCATCAACTCCATGAATAAACATGGTTATTACATGTAATTTTCCAAGGTTTTGTTGCAGTTTGCAAAGTTCGGCTCAATTTCGTTTGCTTTAAATAATACATTTGATAATAATGTTTTAGGGTCATTTTGGAGTTGATCTTTGGAATTTCAGTTTACATGAGAATGAAATTAGCACAAAATTAGACCCTGATGCCGAATTTGTATTTGGGGAATCATTTAATTGATTGGTGGCGTCAATATACTGTAGCCATTTCTAACCAAAGATTTACTAAATGCATTGGCAAATTTTATGACATTAGATTTTTATTGTGGATTCTGACCTCATTCATACTCATTATTTAATAGACACAATAGGACCAGCTGATCTTGGGCTTAAAGAGGAACAGTCAGATGATGATCGAGGACATGGAATTTTCGGACTTAGCCAGCTAAACAGGGTAGCACGATGGGCACAACCAATAACTTATCTGGATATTTATGAGTGCAATGATTTTACGGTATGCTCTAGCATTTTCTTAATCTTCTGGATGAAAAGTTGTTGAAGATTGTAATTCCTTGTTCTCCCATTAGAAGTTCCTAATACTTAGTTTTCCAATAACAAAACTCGAAGTATGGCTGTGTATCATTTTACCATTTTTTAGTATATATTTTCTCATTCATTGCAAAAAGAAGTCCTTTGAGGAATTTTGTTTGCAGATTGATTCTTAAGATCATCTGACAGCTGATTTTGGAACTGCCTGTTTGCATGCATTCGCCTGGGGTTTATGTATGGCCGCTGTGTGTGTTTGTAAGCAGCTGTTTCAAAATATATTGAGTATGATGTTTTTATTTCATCTGTAGATGTGTGTATTTTGCTTTCCTACTTCCGCAGTTATTCCACTACATGACCATCCTGGGATGACTGTTTTTAGCAAAGTTCTCTATGGCTCTTTGCATGTGAAAGCTTATGATTGGGTTGAGCCTGCCCCAATCCAGGAAAGCAAGGGACCAAGTTCCTTTCCAGGTCTGTGTTCTCAGTTATTTCAGCTTGTGAGGACATACAGTTACCAAAAAACAATTCTTGCTTGATTATTATGGATATCCCATCTAGTAGTTGCTTTTATGAAGTCTCTATCCTACTTTGAGAAATTATCTGAAAAGGCTCCTTTTTGTAACTCCCTATTACACAAAGGGTCTCTAATCTCAGAAGTCACTGCATGATTAACCACTTTTATGGTCATGTTGAAATGATTGGGGACCAGAATAAGCTCAGCTTGTTATCTTACTTATCATTAACCGATTTAATTGGTCATGTTGAAGTGATTTGGGATCAGGATAAGCTCAATGTGTTACCTTACTTATCGAAAAGGAATAGAAGTGTGAGCTCCTTGTGTAAAAGCATTTAATTTCTTTTCAAATACCATTTTCCAGCCAGATAAACCTGATGGACACGTATTAAACCAAAAATAGACCTAGTATATTGTTGCTAAAGGTTAACTTGATTCATTAATTTTTTCTCTTTTTTTCCTTTTACCTCCTCAACTCAGAGCTGATAGGAGGTATGCAATTTCCTGCTTGAGTAACACAAGCACTAACAGATACATTATCTTCTTAGGAATTTTGTTAGAAACGGTGAAGATGGGATTTCATTATTAGTAGTGTTGATATGATTAAAGCTCTCTCTCTCTCTCTCTCTCTCTCTCTCTCTATGTATTCTACTCATAATGTCTCAGCTCAAATTGTTGGCTCATTGCGAAATTGATTTGTGCCAAGCAGTCATTAATGAATCAATCAACGGGCTAAATTTTATGCCATCAGTTTGGGCTGTCTTTTTTATTTAGATGATCCTATGGAAAATACCAGCCAGTTAGATGGCTGTCACAGTCAAATAATGAACTTCTGATGACTGTACTGAACACCTCATGGTGAAATTTGGGCTTGACTCATCACCAATCACTATTGCATGACCCTCATGTGCACCTCATGGTGAAATGAGGGCTGGACTCATCTACAATCTCCCTAATTGTTGTAATCACCAGCCCATGGCCAATCTTTGGTCTGCATGTCAGATTTGCATGGCGACCACTTACTGAAAGAGAGAGTGATTCCACTCCTACAGGATGGCTTTTTCTTTTATTGTGAATTAGCCAAATTTCATGAGATGGACATGTCCTTTTTTACTTAGGAACCAAAAAAGTTGTAACATGTGAACTTCTTGAAGGAATGATAGTCCCATCCCATGTTCTTGATTTCAGGATGTCAAGGGTCAATAATTTGAAGTTTTGATGAAAGCTTCTTTCATTTGCAGTTAGATTGGCAAAGTTGGCAGTTGATAAAGTTTTAGCAGCACCATGTGAAACAACTGTTCTGTACCCAATGAGTGGGGGTAATTTGCATTGTTTTACCGCACTCACCCCTTGTGCTGTGCTTGACATCCTCTCACCTCCCTACAGAGAGGCAGCAGGCAGAAAATGTTCTTACTACCATGACTACCCATACTCAACCTTCTGTAAGTAACTTGAAGTAACCATCTTACTTTTTTTCTTTCGCTCCTTTTGCCCTTCTACAATATGCACATATAACTCAGTAATTCATACTTTTTTTCGTTCTTATTTTATTACATGAAAATGGCAACTAACTTGAGTGAGCTGTTAAACATATTACTGCAGCAGCAAGAAATGGAGCTGGTATAATTAATGGAAAAGAGGAGGACTATGCATGGCTTGCAGAGATAGAAACACCAGATGATCTCTATATGCGCCAGGGAAAATATGCTGGCCCAGCTATTCAGGCATAGCCCTTACCACATCCAGTTGGTAGGTAGCCCAAGTTTCTCATTGCTTTCAGTTCAAGTTTTGGACTGCAGCAAATGTTATTGCCATGGTTACTGCCAGTCTTACAAAAGAGGCACTAAAATGCTGATGAAGCGTGCTTTATAGATGATTCTCCCCTATATTTTCATGAAGAAATTTACTTGAGATGTAGAATTTTGTTCATAGAACCGTAACATGAATTGAATGAGTAATCTCTAAGCTAGTATGCCATTTTTTGCAAGGGTTTTAGCCACACCAATCGTGATGTTACGTGTATCATTGGCATTTCTTTATCACTCAGTTTTGTATATTATGCTCTTTATATACACTCACACACACACACAGGTGTATTTGTTTCAGTCCACCCTTGTATCTGCTAACAAATCTGGTCTTGCCCCAAATCTTTCTTCCAGTTTTGAACCCACCTATTAGAGCAGGTGTAGTGCCCTGTAAATTTTACAACGGAGAGAGGAGTCACTAGGACCCACTAATTATAATTCCAAGTCTATCTCAAGAGGAGATTTATAAATAAATTTCAGCCTTTTAGGTGGGATCCGTGAAGCATTATCGTAAGCATACCTCACAAGGAGTATTATAACAAAGCCTTGTCCATACTCTCTAAACAATAATCTTTCGTAAGCATACCTCACAAGGAGTATTATAGCAAAGCCTTGTCCATACTCTCTAAACAATAATCTTTCTTTGAGTGAATTTAAAATAGTTGATGATGTGGTCTAGTAGGTAGAATCCCAAACCTATAAGCCTTTAGATAGAACTTAAGTTAAATTTGACCCCATCCCACATGTCTCATGTTGCATATCCACCAACGCAATTATGCTAGAACTGTGGGGGCGGCTGTGCCTCCAAAGGTTCTGAAGGAGTGAAACGCTAGAAGGGAAAGTTCAAATCCAATGCATTGCCTTGGATGTTTATGCTATGGAGTAATAGATGAGGATAAGGAGGGAACAAAGTGAAGGAAATGAAATGAGGAAACCATGGGAAGCTTTGACGTAGTGTTCAGAAGGAAAACAAATCTTGTGCGTGTGGAAGTAGTTGGAGGGCCTGGTTTGATATAGAGAAATGCTCGAAGTGCTGTGTAAACAGGTAACAAATTCACGTGGTTATTGAATTATCAAACCATAGGTATCTGATGGATTGGTCTGTAGGGAAGCGGCCAACTGACAGATGATCAAGTCAGTTTTAACTAAATGATAGTCAAGTTTCTTTACCATTGTTGGGTTTTTTGGTAACAAGGAAAGTGTGGTTAGTGGTACGTGCAGAACTTGTTTGATAAATTTACGAATACCTGCAGATCATGACGGTGCATGGTCAATTTGAACATTTGATGTTTTGATCAATTCGAGTACCCTGGTGAGTTTTGTTGGTGAATCAACAGCATCTGATTCCCAAGCGCGTTTTAAAGAACATTGTGATCAATCCCCCTTCTAGCCGGCCCCATGACCAAAGAGTTCCAACTTCCATGTGTACATTGAAGTGCCAGAGTTTGATACTGCTATCTTACTTTAATTTTGGTCATTTGTGCTTCTAGAAAGTTATATTGACGAGCGAGATGATACAAAATAGTCCACATTTTATACTCAATGGATAAGCGCCAAAATAAGCAAAGTTTCGAGATAAATGATACTCCATTTCAAGCGATGGAAGAAGATCATCCTTAGCCTACATAATTAGATAGCATAAGCATTACTCTCTCTCCATTCTTTCTCAATTTTGGGACAAGACAATTTCTTGAGAGTAAAAAAATTATTCTGGATTCTAATATGAGGGGTTTTATATGAATTTGGAGGCTTTTCTATAAATGTTATAATGTCTATTCTAAAGAATCTGATGCCAGTACTATAGATTAATTGTAATGGCAAACAGTTCAACGTGTGTTTCCTATAATGTTTAGACTGGGAGAGAATCTGTTCACTTCCAACTGCAGTCTGTTGTCTTTGTTAACAGAATCACTACCATCTGATGTATCTCTGATTCCTTCCCCTCCTAGAAGCTCTCTTTTAGGACCACTGATCTTGTGTTGGTCTTCATGCCCCCCCTCCACCCTCCTGATTCTAATTGGGTTGTTGTTCATGTGTGACTTTTTTCCTTCTCTGTACTCTTCTATTAATAACTAATTATAAGTTTGATTTGCTGAGGAAGAGAAACAGAATGATTCCAGGGGTTTGGTTTGAGCATTGCATGACCATAATAATGCAGAAAGCAAACTTTCATTCCTTGCTAAGATTCTGAATCCAATTGTTCACAAGGGCTGAGGATATGGAAAAACCATAAAAGATACTGGGAAGTAGGTGACAGATCAGAGCAGAAATTTGTTGTTCACTCAGGAGACAAAAGTAAATGTCAAGTCAAAATGAGACTCGTGGTAGTAATTATCACCTAGTGCTTGAAAAATCAAATCTATGCTGATTGGCTCAAGCAAGATTTTCCTACATTTACTTGGTTTGAAGCTCAGATGATTGAACCCATTATGACTACTCGGATCCATTAGCTTAATGAGTTGAATTGAGTTGAGTTGAAATGATAAAATATTATTATAATATTATTTTTTAATATTATTATTATTTTAGGATTTGAAAAAATTAAATTGTTTATTATATTTTATATTGAGATTTGAAAAAGTTATAATAATAAGTTGGAATGAGTTGCGATGAGTTTGGGATCCAAACTCAACCTAATACGCTTCCAAGTTCCACAAAAGTGTCAATCAGGCATGGTAAATGATATGCATGGAAATAAAGAAGAGTAATGCTAGATATAGTTTTAGGGTACGTTACCTCTGTGCACATCTTTTGAAAAAATATGGTTTACTATGAAAAAGCTGATTTTCATATACTTTAATCTAACCATTTACTTATAAAAATAAATTACAATGCAAAACAAAAATAGCAGCTGACGGCTAAAGGTTAAAGCCTAAAGCCTCAACCCTAAAAGGGAAAAATCTTGAAATATAATGTTTTCTATAGTTTCAAGAGAAGCGGCCCAGCTAGTGAGACTGTGTGCGAAATAAGTGATATTTTTTTTTAGTTTTTGTTGATTAATTATGAGGAGAAATTATTCGAGGATGTAATTCTAAATTGCATGATATTTCTCAACTTGCAAATAGTCAAAAATGGAAAAAGTGTCTATGCAAGATGAAAACTATCTTCTTCATTGTAGCAAGATTCTGAAGTAGTAAAATCCAGCTAAAGAAGATTTGCATGCTTACAAACACTTGTTGGAATAAAAATTAGCAAACAAGACTTGATCACTCGCCACTCGCTCGAACTTGACTTGGTCTCGTCTGGATTCGAAACTCATCTCAACTCATCTTACCTCACTTATCATTACAACTTTTTTAAATTCTCACACAAAATATAATAAATTTGTGTAAATGCGATAAATGATACTCCATTTCAAGCAATGGAAGAAGATCATCCTTATCCTACATAATTAGATAGCATAAGCATTACTCTCTCCATTTCTTGAGAGTAAAAAAATTTATTCTGGATTGTAATATGAGGGGTTTGATATGAATTTGGAGGCTTTTCTATAAATGTTATGATGTTCTCTATTCTAAAGAATCTGATGCCAGTACTGTAGATTAATTGTAATGGCAAACAGTCCAACGTGTGTTTCCTATAATGTTTAGAGAGGGAGAGAATCCGTTCACTTCCAACTGCAGTCTGTTGTCCTTGTTAACAGAATCACTACCATCTGATGTATCTCTGATTCCCTCCCTACTACATCATGCAAGAAAGCTCTCTTTTAGGACCACTGATCTTGTGTTGGTCTTCATGCCCAACCCCCCCTCTCGATTCTAACTTGGTTGTTGTTCATGTGTGACTTTTTTCCTTCTCTGTACTCTTCTATTAATAAAAAAGTTTGATTTGCTGAGGAAAAGAAACAGAATGGTACCAGGGTTTGGTTTGAGCTTTGCATGACCATAATAATGCAGAAAGCAAACTTTCATTCCTTGCTAAGATTCTGAATCCAATTGTTCACAAGGGCTGAGGATATGGAAAAACCAGAAAAGATACTGGGAAGTAGGTGACAGATCAGAGCAGAAAAAGGTTGAGAAATAGCTCTTTCTTGCCCTTGAGGTGATCTGGAAGCTTCACTAGCATATCATACGCTTCCAAGTTCCACAAAAGTGTCAATCAGGCATGGTAGAATGGAAATAAAGAAAAGTAATGCTAGATATAGTTCCACCAGTATAGGATACGTTATCTCCGTACACATCTTTTGAAAAAATATGGTTTAATATGAAAAAATTAATTTTTTTCATGTGAGTCCCAAATTTTTCTTACTTTTTTTTAAAAAAACGTGCACGAGACTTGCAAGTAAATCATTTTCCAACAAAGAATTCACAACCAATTGTATATGTAAAGCCCGTAAATAACATAACTAACTTTGGTTAAAGCCTAAAGCCTCAAAACAAAAATAAAAATAAATTACAATGCAAAACAAAAATAGCAGCTGACGGCTAAAGGTTAAAGCCTAAAGCCTCAACCCTAAAAAGGGAAAAATCTTGAAATATGGGCTTGTTTGTTTTCAGTTGAGATGAGATTAAAGTTAAAAAATTAAATAAAATATTGTTAAAATTTATTTTTTAATATTATTTTTATTTTGAGATTTGAAAAAATTAAATTATTTATTTTATTTTATAATGGAAGTTGGAAAAATTGTAACGATTAGATGAGATGAAGAGAAATTGAAAAAATTGAATTGTAATGTTTATTTTATTTTATGTTGATTAATTATGAGGAGAAATTATTCGAGGATGTAATTATAATTGCATGATATTTTTCTACTTGCAATGAAAAGTGGTATCCCAAATAGTCAAAAATGGAAAAAGTGTCTCTGCAAGATGAAAACTATCTTCTTCATAGTAGCAAGATTCTGAAGTAGAAAAGTCCAGCTAAAGAAGATTTGCATACTTGCAAGCACTTCTTGGAATAATAATTAGCAAACAAGACTTGATCACTCGCCACTCGCTCGAACTTGACTTGGCCTCGTTTGGATTCGAAACACATCTCAACTCAACTTACCTCACTCATCATTACAACTTTTTTAAATTCTCACACAAAATATAATAAACAATTTAACTTTTTCAAATCCTAAAACAATAATAATGTTAAAAACAATATTTTAATAATATTTTATTCAACTTATCTAAAATCATCTCAACTCATCTCTGAATCCAAACGAGGATATCCGTAAACGCAGCAGTTCTTTGAGCAAGAGAACATGAGATCAAGATTACTCTGGTGGCCACTTTTCTCCTTGCCTGCCAGAAATCTTATTCCTACAACTTGTTTAATTATTTGTTCTAAGGTAATTGAAAACATTACTTGCCAAGAAAAGAAAAAGGCAATGACATGGGGATAAAACCAAAACATTAGTAAAGCTAAGATACATATGACTCAAGTCTATAGCAAAGATGTTTTCCTCAAAATGGAAGTGTATGCTTAATTCTATACCAGTTTTCACCCTGACGTTCTTGAATCTTCATTTCAATATCAACAGGCATATATCCCAATCTTAAACTGCAAAGACTACTTACTGGCCATAGTCCTCTTGGAACAATCTTCAACCGCTTGCATTCAACAATCTCTAATTCTCTCAGACTGCACATTGCCTTTTCTGCTATTCGCCACCTCTCTACTAAGAAAAGAAAAGAAAGTTTCAAGATCTGTAGTTGTGGAAAACCCCCGCTACTGCAAATCATTTCTTTTCCAACATATGATGACTGCTTCAATTTCAGAACTCTCAGGTTTGGCAGCTTCTCCAGCTTTTCCATGGGGTCTTCAGTCAAAAAGGAGTTTTGTAAGGACAGCTCGGTGAGGTTTGGTGGAAACTTTTGTGTCTTATTCATACGTCCTACTAAGCTCAGCTTGTGGAGATGAGTGTGAGATGAAAAGTCCAACTTTGGGATGGCTGCAGCAGGAGGAGATAATCCTCTTGCGTGCAACTTCAAACAATGGAGACTCTTCAGGTTCAAAATCCACATGGCTAAAGCTTTTTCTTGCAACTCTAGTTCTCCGCACAATCCTAGTTCTCTTAGGTTGGTTAGCTTGTTTAAAACATTCTCTACACTTTCAGTCCCATTAATGGACAACCCATGTAAGGTTTGGAGATTTGGAAGAAATGTTCTAGAGGGTGGTGGGCTTGGCACAATCTCCCTAAGTTCATTGAAAAATAGGTGTCTTAGTTGCTGCAGTTTGATAACCACAGCAGGAATAGGACTGACTAAAGTTGATCTCAGATCTAAAGTCTGCAATTTCACAAGATAGCAAACTGATGAAGGGAGTGTTTTTAGCCATGTACCTCTTAACCCCAAATACCTCAAATGAACAAGCTTTCCAATAGCTGAGTCAAGCCTAGCTATATGAATGCCTTCTAAGTCAAGAACTCGCAGGAGTTCGAATTTCTTCATTTCTCTGAAAACGGGTTCATCAAGGTCAAAGCAGAGTAAGGAGCGGACCTTTGAAGCGTTTTTTAATGTAGGGGGAACTCTGCAGTGTACAGAAAGATGACGACCTCTTGTAAAGGACTTAACTTTGACATCCTGATGAATGACTTCAAGAAATCGATCCTCCTTAGCTTTTGACATTGCAAATTCCCTTAAAAGGTCATGTATACTGCATGTTTTAATTCTTCCATTTGATTTCCTAGCTGCAACCTGAATCATACTCCTTCCTATTAGTTCCTCCAAGTAATCCTCTGCAACATCTTCCAATGGTTCTTGGCCTCTTGGCTTTACAAATCCCTCTGCGACCCATAACAAGATCAACCTTCTGGCCGAAATCTCAAAGTCTTCAGGAAAAAGACCCAAGTAGAGAAAACATGGTTTCAAGTAGAATGGTAAGTCGTGATAGCTTAATGCTAAGATGTCAGCACATAGAGTTGGGTCTTGTGTTAGCTGCCAATGCACACTCTGCAACACTTTGAGCCACTCACTGTAGGATGCTTCTTTTCTGGACAGGAGACCTCCCAATACTACAATAGCAAGAGGTAAGCCCCCACACTTTTTCACAATCTGCCTGCCAAGCTCTTCAGACCATGGAGGTAAAGTTCTTGTGGAGTTCCATTCTAGGCACACCTTTTGGGACAACAATTTCCAGCTATCCTCATCACTAAGAAGGCATAGCTCGTGTGGCGGACTTCTTGGATCAGCATGTAAAGCAATATCTTTGAAACGGGTAGTTAACACTATCCTACTTCCATTCTCTGTATCTGGAAAGGCTGCTTTGAGATCATCCCAAACTTCCATTTTCCAAATATCATCAAGCACTATGATATACCTCCTCTCCTCCAAGAATTTTGACAAGAGTTCCTTCAAATCCTCGTTACTCATTGTGTCAAAGTCTGCCTTTCCAAGCCCCAATATTGTTTTTCCTAAATATTGCAAGATCTCCTTGACTCTATATTCTTGAGAAACATAAACCCAGGCACAATAATCAAAATGCTTCTTGATAAAGCTAGAATGGTAAATCTTCTTGGAAAGTGTAGTCTTACCTAGGCCTGCCATGCCAATGATTGAAATTACTGATCGCCGCGGCTCCCCATGAATCACTCTTGCCTCCAACATCTTTATGTCTTCCACCAAACCAACAGTGTCCTCTTCACAAGCATGAGGAGAGGATCGTCTCTTCTCCCGAAGCCTACCAACTGCAAGACCTGTCACTTCTCCCCCTCTCCCTAAATTTTCAGTTCCATAAGTTCCTCTACTGTAATTGATTTGTTGAATTTTAGTTTTGACCTTATTGATCTGCCTGTTGATCTTGTGGCGAGCTATGAACCTGCCCAACATAAGAGGGTGGCAGTCAAAACACATGAATTTTCTCTGTTGTGCCATTTTGAGGATGTAGATGTCAATAACATCATCACTGTCATAAGCAACATCTCGAATGTCTGCTATCCAGTTTCTAATTCTTTCATCACCATCTTGCTTTGCATCTGCATCTTTAAGAAAGCATTGGATTCGCCTCAATTCGTCTTCGATCCATTCAACTTGTGTTCTGACTTTTGACAAGGAAACAGCTTCATCAATGAGGTGGGTTGCAATTTTATCTAGTACCAAGGAAACTACGTACTCTGCCATGTTTAGGCTAACTTGTCACTGAAAACAAAACGGTTTGGAGATTCTCACAGTTCACCAAAATGTTTTATGCTAGTATATGCTGCATTCTTTGAGACTTTCATGGAGACTTTCAAAAAATAAATGCAGAAAAATTTTGTGGCTGACCAGAATCCAGATGTCTGCTACTTTGGATGATGAGGTCTAGAGATATTAAAGTGGCAAACCGTGTGAAATAGCCTACTAGTCAATGGTTTAGTATTATACGAAAGGGATTTTATGAGAAATGATTTGTACAAGTTCTAAATAGACAAGTTACATATAAGTCCTTATAAAAAAGTAGACCCTATCTTAAAAAAGTGTAAAAAAAAATTATTATTTATTAGTGAAATCCATTATTTTATAAAAGGCTTGTATGTGGCTTGTCTATTTGGGGCCATTACTCATTTGTTATACATAAGTTACTATTCACCCTCACACCCTACATTTGACAACTTTTTTTTTTTTTTTCATAAAATGTGAGGTATAGAGATGAATAGTGGCTGATGAGAAGAATTATTTTATATGAAATGGAGTGTATTATTTGAAGAGTAATGATAGATACAGTTGTGAAGTACACAAGCTCTGCACAATCATTTTAAAAAAGAGTAGTCCACAATTAAAAAATTAATTTTTTTTATGTAGATCCCATATTTACTCATTTTTTTCAAAAGTATTGTACACTCAACGACTGCCAATATAATTTCTCTTATTTGAATATAAATTAAATAATCAATTTCTTTCTTTCTTTCTATTAACTAAAACTTTTGAGTCAATTTTTTTTTTTATTTGAAAAAAACTTTAGAAAGTAAAGGATTTTAGTCATCACTCTACATTTCATTTCTATTTAATTAAATATTCACTCTACATTTCATTTCTATTTAATTAAATATTCTGCGTTTTGAATGAACTTAAAAGAGTCTTTGACCCTCAACCTTACTGTTGAAACATAAATTTGCTTCTTTGACCCTCAATCAGCTCTATAGTTTTGCCTTCACAAGCAAGAAGCCGTCAACCTTGACATGTACTACTCCAAATTGAAGAAGTGATATTGAATCAGACCACTGTCTATAATATTGTATGATAACTACTAATCCAATGTTGATGTGTATCTGATCAAAGATGAAGAAAATGCCGACTTTGATTTAAAATTTTTGATTAAAATAAAAGGAAGAAGAGAAAATTTAACATTTTTAGGAAGAAGAAATTATACACATATTTACTGTATTAATTAATTAAATTATATATATATATATATATTTACGTTATTTAACATGATATCAGAACAAAGGCCTTTTAACTAAGGAACTCAACCCTCCTTGACCGCAAACCAATTCCGTCCATTTGGATGATGTTGCCAACTCAAGGTGCTAAAATTAATTTCTCCTTTTCCCATTGAAAAATCCTAAACATGATTTTTTCTAACTCCTATTATATTGGTCTTCGATCACATCCGAGTCCTTCTCTTTCTGCCACTGGGTTCTAACGTGGGTCTGGTTTTTTTAAAACATTAAATATATATATATATATATAAATACACAATATTTTACAATCGTGTTTAAAATACGGTCATTATTGTTAAATACCATATAAAAGTAATACTATTTTACAAAAATATCTTCATTTTACATCAAGTAATGTAAAAAGTGTTGTGTGTATCATTACTCAATTATTCGTCATAAGTGTGGGCTATTATAAGTAATATGTGTATTATTGATGTAATTTCTCCTTAAGGTCGGATGCCAACAGTAAGGTTGAATGGTCGATAATGATGCTTGAATGGTGGTACGACACTCAAATGTTTATTTATGATTCAAACAATACATAAAATATAAAAAATGTAAACACTATAACAAATTTTAGTTTTAGAGATGAACTAAATTCCGTCCCTAAAAATAATTATTGGAGACGAAATTTAAATTTGATCTCAAAAGATGGATGACTTTATAAATCCGTTCGAACGGCTAAATATCCGTACGAACTAAGTCTTCTGTGACGAAGTAGGTTGTCTTAAAAAGTTAAAATCGTTCGAACGGCAAAAAACCTATTTGAACAGGGAATTAATGTCTGTTCGAATGGTGTATAATCTGTTCGAATAATAATCTTGACAGAGAAGTAATTTATTTTGTTGAGGAAAGCTCAAAATCGTTCGAACTGTAATTTGTTTGTTCGAACGGGAGAGATTTGGTGGATTCCTACGTCAACTAACAATAAGTGGATTCCTACGTCAACTAACAATAAGTGTAGTTCAATAAATATACAAAGTAGTTTGTCTTTTAGTGGACAATAATATTGACTATATTTATATTATACTTATATTACTTATTCATCATATTATTGACTATAAGTATAGTATATTATACTTATATTATAGCTGGACCATAAAAACAATAGATATCAATAAATAAAACAACAATTAAATAAATAAATACCGTAATAAATCATTAATTTCTTTTATAGAGAATTCTAATAATCCATTGTTCATTTGAATTGGTCTAGTTTTAGTGGGAATATTCTTTTCGAATAATTTCTTTTCATAAGGTAATTCAACTATATGTTGTTTTCTATTCCAAAAAGTATAGGTAAGTTAGAGTATACTTCTTTTTCAATTATAATTTTAAAATTATTAGTTTTTTGAATTAGTAATGAATCTTTTAATTGTTCTTCAATTCTTTTATATTTTAATTCTTGTTTTAAGAAATTTATCTATTTTTCTTTTCTTTTAATCATTTTTTTTGTTAATAAATTTAATTTTTTTGGTTAATGAAACTTCTTTTAAGGAGTAAATTTCTTTTGATATAGAGAGAAATAAAAATCTAAATTGAATTTCTTATCCAAGTATTTTAGTAGAAATTCCTTCTTCTGTTACAGAGAAAATGTAAGGTAAGGCAATAAATGGATTTCTCAATATTACTTTAATGTTAATATTTTTTACAAAAATAAATGTTGTTTTAAAGCAAATTCCATTATTACAAATATGTGCATTAAATAATTTATAATTTATGTTTAATTTTATTCCATTATCTTATGATAATGTCTCTTTTATTTTTTTTCAAAATATTTGGAATGTATTAATCCTTCTTGTATGCAATTTAAATATGCTCTTATATCTAATAAAACAATTGTAGTAAAAGAAAATTTTTGATTAATAGAGACTGTTACTTCAATACCATTCTGAAAATTTGTTCTATCAAGGATATTAATAAAATTATATGTTTCATCTTTAATAACTATTGTTGAACAATCTTCTTATTCTTTATCATGAAAAGTATTTATGTTTTTATCTATTTTTAATAATATAATTTCTTGTAGTAATTGTTCATTTGAAACTTCTAGTTTAAGATTAGATATTTACAAATTTCTAACTTCTTGTTTTATTTCATTAATTTCTTATTGTAGATCTTGTAATGTAACTTTTTGTTTTTCTATTTTAAATCTTCCTACTATTTCTGAAAAATTATATGGTGCTGAAGAGGTTACCGAAGTGGTTTGATTAGTAAAAGTATCTTTTAGTTTTACCAAATAATCTTTTCTTTTTTGAGGATCATTAATTGTGTCAACTAATTTTAATATAATATCTTCATGTTTTGAGAATACATTAATGGTTTTATTACAAATACAATTATTCTTATCTAAGAAATTATAGACATGTACCTCATCTTCTTCTGATTCATTATCAGAAGATTGTTCTGAAAAAGCTTGATTCTTTTAATTGATAGATTTCTTCTTCTTTTGAAGAGTTTTCATCTTCTTCACTTGAATGTATTATAAAGATATTTAATAATTTTTCTTTGTTTCAGGTATATCTAATTCATTAATCTGTTGTTTGACCTTACAATTTGATTTATAACGTCCAATTTTTTCACATTTATAACAAACAATTTGTATTTTCTTTTTATTATACTTTTTTTATTTGTTTATTATATATTTGTTTATCTTTTATCTTTTTATAAGGTCTTTTATATTTTTGTTTTTTGTTAGAATAATTCTTATAAATTTTTTTTTCCTTTTTTGTGTCTTCTTGAAGGAGCTATAATAGAGTATAGCCAAACTATTCACAAAAGGTACCTAATTGTTTTGAGCAAATTTCTTTTCTTTATCCATTTACTTTTTTAATCTTTTATCATTACACATAATTAAACCAGTTATATTAATAGTAGTTATTATATCACCATATGTGAGATTAAGAAAATCAATAATACCATCAGGTTTTACTAATGATTCTAGCATCTTTTGGGTGAAGAAATATGGACGTCTGACTGTGAATTTTTCCTTCCAGTATGATTGTTAACAGTCATTTCTAATCATAGCTTTAGTTAAAAATGCATCGTTATACCAACAGAAATCAGATAATTGAAAACATCTTAAATTAATTAGTAAATCGCTAGTTCTTTCTTTAAATTGAATAGGATCACTAACAAAGTGTTTGGTTAATACAAATATTAGAGTATTAACAACATCTTCTAATGGTTGACCATCTTCTGTTCTTTATGATGTTTAATAGCTTCTTTTGTTAACAATTGTAATGATTCATAATCATTATTTAAACTAATAAGTTTTTCTATTGTTTTAATACTATAATTAGTAAGAAATGATAATTTAAAAAAAATGGAATATTTGTATATTTGATTTTTTGGAATATTAATAATTGTCCAATCTTGTAAATTTCTTTCTATATCTATTATACTATAATTTTCTTGGTTGATGTTATCAAGTTCTAGGGGAATACTAGTGGTGGATTCGTCGGACTTAAATAAAGAATTCATTGACACATGTTTTTATAGTAAAGATTTTCTATATTCAAAGAAAAATAAGTAGATTAAGAACTTAAGGGAACACCACTGGGACCACCCTTAAAGCCTTCCAACATAAATAGGCTGACCAACGGATTTTTCATGACTTAACAACACAAGCCTCCCAATATACTTCATTTTCTTTTTTTATGGGTTATCTTTGTAAAAATCTGTATCAATGATTTTTACTTTTTTTTTATAAAGCAATGATACTTAAATGATATCCTATACTTTTAATTTCATTTCTTAGGATTCGCAATGATTTTCTCATTCCTCTATTAACGCTTGTCTTCTTTGAAATATATGATAGTTAGTCATCATTAATGTATAATCTTGTTTCATTAATTGTTGTTTTCTCTTAAGATCTTTTATATTATCCATCATTACTTTTAGTTCAAGTCTTGTATTATAATCTATACATCTTAAATCATATAAATTTTGATAACCAGCACTATGAGCAAAATAATATTCCATATAAACAATAGATCTCAATAAATAAAACAACAATTAAATAAATAAATATCAATATAATAGTCAATGGTTCTGATTCCAAACACGTATCCCAGGTAATGTATATTAATAATAGCTTAACAATAATAATAATAGGCAGTATAACCAGTCATATGCATGAGAGCAAGTAGTACAGGCGGTATAATCGACCATATGCATGAATAAATATACAAGATAAAAAAGATATATGATAAAATCAACTTCATTAAAGACATAATACTTACAAGGAAATTAATTCTCGGAAGGGTTGGAAGCAGAAGACATGAAGGAATGAAGGCTTACAAAAGATAGATTTTAGAAAGTGAGAAGAACTAGAGAAATGAAAGTTTGGACAAGAGAAGAGGAGGCTTCAGATGAAAGTTTTTAAATGCCTTTACTTGTTTACAAACTTCTTTATATAGATACCAAAATAGTACTACCAATAATACATGCTTATCTTCATACGTCAACTAACAATAATTGGAGGTGAATAGTGTATACAAAGTCTTTTGTCTTTTCTTTGAATAATAATCTGATGAACGTCAATAATCTTGAACAGTGTAGACAAAGTTCTTTGTCTTTATTCTTTGAAGAGATAATACTTCTAACAGCTTTCAGACAGTTTTCATCTGTCATGTTGAATAATTGAGAAAGCAATAATCTTCTGGGATCATATAATCCGAGGGTCATATTCTGCAAATTCCAGATCAATTGGGTCTTGAGAATCCATCAGATGTACTGGATGGTAAGATGAGTTACCTTAAGAAGGAGAGGCCGAGTTGCCTTGAGAAAGAGAGGCTTGTTGAGAATGAGAGGTCTGTTGCACTGGTGATAATGATGGTTGTTGTAATGGAGATAATCTGACTGGATACTATGCATCTTCTTTATCATCATTGTCTGATACTTGTGACATTGTTTCAGCTAATCTTTTCAAGTCCTCTTTGCTGGTAATGGATGTTAATTGAGCCTGAAATCTACTCCGCTGGACTAGAACTTCAGGAGTTTTGGTAATTTTTTAAAATATTTTTAAAACATGATCGTAATTGTATTTTTTCCATCATTTGACAGAGACTTGGCGGACTAAAACCATAATATTTTTTAGAGAGAGATGATGTTTGATGACATATTCCCACTTCATAATTCAATTTAATTTTGTTTTGAGGAAGAAAAGAAGTGGTGAACAATGCTTTAAAGAAAGGGGATCATCATTTTGTGAAGCAAAAATCTGAAGACTTTCTAGGAGAGGCAGAGGAAAGAGAAGAGGTTCAGATCCATAATAATCCCACCATAGTAAAAACCAACACGGGAAAATCCTAATCTCTTGTAATTTATCGAAATGGAGGAACCAAGAATGACACAAATTTTTGTTTTGTTTTAAAATATTTTTGTTCATGCCTGCTGATAATCATAATATGGTGGATCATAAAGATGATAAAATTTCCTTGTTAAATAGGGATTGTTTCCTCATTGTTCCAAGGTGAAAACTTGTTTAATGATGACTTTATGAAAGACAATAATTGGATATGCAGGTGGAGAATGTTGAGTTTAAAGAGAACAAGAGATTTCAGAGAGAATAATTGAATATGTGTCTACTAATATGAATTCATAAAAATGCTGGATTTTCTTAATATTTTAGGAGACAAAGTGCCAGTCTAGCAAAAGAAAGGCATCAAGTAATTTTTTGCGATCAGACATGTGTTGAATTTCAGACTCAATGGGGAACACTGGATGCCAATGAGTTTTAATGATAATAGGGATGTAGAAGTTTGAGATAATAGTGAAAGATTAATAATTTGAGGAGGAGTAAAGGAAGAATGAGAAACAACTTTGGAGTATGTTGGTAATTTCGAAGAAGCTAATGGTGAGAATGAATTGTAAAATGACCTAATATTTTGTGGTAATGTCTCCAATACGTATGGTTTTGGAGTTGCAGAAGGATAGGGTGAAGGATAGGGAGGAAATGGTGGCCTAGCATAAGAAGATTTGGACTTTATTCTTGACTTTGAGGATAATATGATTTTTTCTGTAAAAATTCTCGGGATAGAAAATCAGGAAGAAAATTAGATTCTCCTTTAACATGTTTAATATCAATATAAAAAATACTTAATATACCTTGTCATCTAGCAAATATTTGTTTAGCAGCTAGGTTTTTCACATCTTTAATCAAAACTTCCTTGGCTGATTTGCAATCTATTCTAAGTAAAAAAAAATTATTTAACAAATCATCTTGAAATTTAGAAATACATAATACAATAGCTAACTTCTTTTTTAATAGTACTATAATTCTTTTGGGCAGGATTCCAACATCCTGAATGGAATCGAACAATCTATTCAGAATCAATTGATAATTTTTGCTTCATAATTCTTCCATAACCAAGATTAGAGGCATTTGTTTCTCCAATTTTAAAAGTATGAGGTGATATGAGTCCTAAGTATGGTAATTTCTTAACGTGAGACTTAATTTGTTTTATAATATTTGTATGTGTTTCTGTCTATGGAGGTGGATTCTTTGTTAATCTTTTGAATAATGGTTTACATAATGGCCTTAGAGATTGATAAAAATCTGCAACATAATTAAGACTTCCCAAAAATCTTTGTAATTGTTGCTTATATTTTATTTCATCAGGAAATTTATTAGCAAATTCTAGTGCTCTACTAATTGGTGTAATAGTTCATTAATAAATATCATGTCCAAGGAACCTAATTTTATTTTTTGTGGTGAAACAACTAATCCATTTTGTTTAATAACTTGAACAAAAGTATTTAAATGTTTTCAGTGTTGTTCATTGGATGGGTTAGATATTAATATGTCATCCATATAAACTATTGAAAAGTGAGTGAAATGAGTAAATATTTCATTCATAATATTTTAGAATTCACTATGAGCATTTTTTAATCCAAATGATATAACATTTCATTCATAATGTCCAAATAGGACTGTGAACGCTGTTTTATACCGATCTTTTTCAGCAATTTGGATTTGTCAAAATTCACTCTTCATATCAAAATTTGAAAATACAGTAACATTATAAAGACGAGATAATAAATCTTTCTTATTGGGAATTGAATATCTAATCCATCGTAATAGTTTATTTAATGGTTTATAGTTAATAACTAACTGAGTAACTCCTCTTTCAAATTCTACTTGTTTTTTAACATAAAAAGCAGCGCAACTCCATGGCGACTTGATTTTCCTAATTATTATACTTATATTACTTATTATACTATAAGTATAGTATATTATACTTATATTATCTATATAAGATAAGTATATACTATATTATAAGCAAATATTCCCTTAACTATAGTATATATGGTGTAAGTAGTACTATAAGTATCATATATTTCATACTAATATATACCACATGCTATATACTAATATATATATTTATACTTTTAATATATAGCACATACTATGTACTAATAAAAGTATATATACTATATGCTATAATACATATATAGTATAATGTAATAATATAAGAGAATATTAAGAAAACGAATCAGGCATCAATCTATTTGTTGATCTAAGTCAATATAAAATGGTCCAATTTCGTAGAGAAGATGTTCAACCCAAAGTAATTGAGGGTGAAATGTTGGAAGAACATGAATCAACTGAAGTGTTTAGTGAAGATAAAGGTGACTGGTCTAGCAAAACTGATAGTGAATGAATTTCAAACAGATATTTGTGTAAGTATCATTCTTGTAAATATCCGTAACGTTTGTTCGAATAATAGTTTATTATAATTTCAAACATATATGCCTCCTAAATGCAAACCCAAATGCAAAGCAATACATGCGCCATCCCTATTCATTACTAACTCACTGTGTAGTTCACCTGCCATAAATAGTGGGCCAACATTACCAGACCTAGAACAAAATATTTTATCAAATTAAATACTACATTTAATGCTCGATTTAAGTAATATATATCTATAAAATAAAACAATTTAATTAAACTATATGCTTTAATTACTGTATATATAGTAGTTGTAAGCCAGTGCCGAGGTCGAGGCACTAGGAGGGGTGTCTGCATAGAGAAAGTAAGGAAAGTGAATAAAATTAAAGTTGATATTCATGATTATCACACCGGTGGCTCCGGGGATTTGGCATATTGGCTTGCTTCTTATGTTGGTACCCTTATTCGGACGTATGCACCGATGGCTACATCATCCTGGACTAAAGTTCACCAAGATGTGAAAGATCACATAAAAAATCATTACTTGGTAATAAACTACATCCCAAGAAATTAAGTATAACATGTTAAGTTAAAGTTATTTTGTATTTATACTAATTGTTTATAATTTCTAAAAGGACGAGTTTGAACTTAATTTTGACCGACAAGAAGATCGACTAAAGGTTGAGGAACTGATGTTGAATGCATTTCAAAGGTACAAAGGTCGATGTCATACACACTATCAGAAGTTCAATGCTACAACAGAGGCATTCCAAAACCCATTCCAAGCAATGCCACCAAATGAATGGAGTATTGTGAACAAAGCAAATAGATTAAATTTAACAATACACCATCGTGCAGGTTTTCGATCTTTTCATCGTTTATCTAAAAAAATGGTAAGTTATTATAGTCCCTGGTAAATATTAACATATACACTTTTCTTATTTAAGTTCTAATATAGATTTTCCTTTTGCAGTAAGAAGAAAGTCCTGTTGACTATGATCTGACCCAATTATATGCTAGAGCACATAAAAATCGTGATGGTATTTGGATCAGTCCCGAATCAGAGGCAAATTAAGTAAGTTTAAGTTTCTTTAATTCCATTGTCTAATAATACTTTTGTTACTTATACAAACTTGAATTTTTTTTTTTGTAGAACAAGATGATATCTTTTAAGAAAATTGTTGCGGATCCATCTGATGAATCATCTGTCAACGATGCTCAGATCTTTTCTCAATTTTTTGGATCACGTTCTGGATATTTGAGGGGCTTAGGACATTGCATGAAGTCATCCTCAACATCATCATCCTCTTCTCAAGCCAGATCGAATGACAAAACTAATGAATTAGAGGAAGCAAAACTTGAGATAGAATAATTGAGATCCAAGGAAAAAGAGTTGTTGACCCGATTAGATCAAGCAGCGGATTTAGAGGCGAGATTAGAAGAAAACATGTAGAAGAGGTTGGATATGAATAACCAAAAATTGTTTGAACAATGACAATCAATTATGTCCCAAAACTCTATGCCACCACCACAATCTTAAAACTTATTTTTTTAATTGTCTTTTTATTATTCTATTCCAAAACACTAACATTTGAACAATTCTGATGTTTAAATTCTATTTGTTCCATATTTGTAATATTATTATGGAATTTTATTAATTCAATTATGTATGATGAGCACTGTTCAAACGAGAAATACTCGGTTTGAATGATAAATTACAATTTATAAATCCATTCGAACGGAAAATAACTCATTCAAACAATAACTGAGAAATACATTTTGTTCGAATGGACATAATTTTCATGCATATAATGATTGTTCGAACAACAGTAATACAACAAATCCCGTTCGAATGGATAGAATTTCTGAACATATGATGTTTGTTTGAACAATAAAATTTGTGTTCAAACAAAAATAATTTGAAAATTTAGGTGTCTGAACAAATATAATCTATTAGAATGGGCTGTTCGTTCGAACAAGATCATATTATTTGGTCGTTTGAATCAAATTATCTTACCGTTCAAACGACACTTGTTGGTTCGAACGGAACCTTATATATTTGAATTGGTTTTTGAGACGAAAATGGTTTGTCTAGAAAATAAAAACCCGTTCGAACGCTTTCGAATGGTTCTGCTTAATTTCGTCCCTAAAACTAATTTTTTGAGGTATTTTCGTCTCCAAAAATCATTTGAGACAAGCTTTTCGAGACAAAATAGAGACGATTTTCATCTCCAAAAATTTTTGGGACGAAATTTAGATTTTTGAGACAAAATGATTCGTCCCAAAAAAACCCAATCTCTTGTAGTATATAAATAGAGAGATGTTGATATTTACGTGGTTTAAGTCGTTTGACACTACGGTCTACGAAGACAGGCTGGTTTGGTTATACAAAACCAAACTATATCATCTCATCTTATCTTATATAATTATTACAATTTTTTTAAATTTTCACACAAAATATAATAAATGATTCAACTTTTTCAAATTTAAAAATAAAAATAATATTAAAAAATAATATTATAACAATATTTTATTTAACTTTTAACAAAATATCTTATATCATCTTATTTGAACTACGTAACCAAACAAAATCGAAATCTACCATATTTGATGATTTTGCAATCTCTTGAGTACTTACTATGTTCTCAAATATATAAAGGGCGAAAATGAAGGTTTTTGAAGAAGTTGAAAAAGATGCATATGCTGTATAGAAGTCCAGAATCTGGAAACTTCCCGCTTCGCACAGGGAGAGAGAGATCATTTCCCTCTATCTCATTTTTTCAAGTTGAAGTCATATCTTTTACTTTATGTCTTATCACACATTTTTAACTTGAGTTTTGCTGAATATAAGTCGAGTTTATAGTAATATCTATTATAATTTTAAAAAAAATTAATATACCAATCATTTTTTAACATAACTACGTGAAAAGCTTCAATATCAGCAATACGTTGAGTGTGTAAAAACTAAAAAATAATGCTCATCTTTCAACTGTTTATTTGTCCGACCATGAATTGGTAGGTTTTGTCATTTACTTATTTGCTTTGTTAATGGGCCTTTTAATTACTGATTTTATAGCCAACACGTACGTACAATCGTATTTCATATATATATAAAAAGTTTATTTTCTAATCACATACCCTACAATATTGGTCCGTACATTTCTCACAACAAAACATGAAGTGGTCCAGAATATTTGTTGCATGGCATTAACGTGATATGCATAATGTGATAAAAAAATAGAAATTATTTATACAGATTTCAAACAGATAAATTATATATAGGATTTTATAAAAAGTAGATCTCGAAAAAAATTAGTTTTTTTTTTTTAATAAGACTCACCTTTTTTTATAAACAATTTATACGATTATTTAGAATTCGTAACTTAAAAAAGAAAATGATAATTGCAGTTGTGAGTGTGTAAGTGCCGCGCAATCACTTTGAAAAAAAATAAATACGGGACTCACATGAAAGGAAATTAATTTTTTAATAGTGGATCTCACTCATTTTCAAAGCGACTGCATGCCGCTTACACACTTCACAATTGTATGTAGCATTACTCGAAGCGCATAATTCTTACAACTAGAATGTGGATGAGGAATCAATCAGACGGACATGATGGCTTGTCTCATAATTCCAACAAAACAAATCCAATAAACATGAGTTAATATTCGAGGATTCTCAAACTGCAGGTAAAACATATTATCAACATCACTTGAATGAAGGTAAGATTTGATTAATTTGTAAAATTTAAAATTTCTCGAATTTCATATCAAATTATGACGTGTGATGTGAGTATTTTAGTGGGTGTGTTCCACACATCGGTTTAAGAATATAATAACTCAATATAAAACAGAGTTTATGGTAAAAAAATCAATTAATTTGCAATATTCTTTTAACACACTCAACACACCATGCATTGAAGTGAGTCTCACAATAATGAGAAAGTATTGATTTTTTTTTTTCAATTTTTTTTATAATTATAATGGGTCATATGATAAGTAGTGTGTTCACATAAGAAGCTTATAAGTTACAAATCAATGGGGTTATAAACAAGCAAGACTACTCGATAAGTCGCTCAAGTTTGACTCGGTCAAATTTGAATTCACTCGATTCATGTATTAAACGAGACGTTCATGAATACAAAATTATGATCGATTATTAAACGATACAACTCATATAAAAGTTCCGCTCGCATATTAACACGCGTGTTAACTCAAAGAGAAATACTTTAAACCATAAAATTAGGATTATACAAATATAAAGTCACAAAGTGACGGCACTTGTACACTCAACGACAGCAAATATCATTTATATTATTTGAATATAAATTAAATAATCAATTTCTTTCTTTCTTTCTATTAACTAAAATTTTTGAGACTTTTTTTTTTTTGAAAAAATAACTTTTGAGACAGTCTTAGAGCAAAGGTCTTGAGTAACGGATTTTAGTCATCACTCTACAGTTCACTTCTATTTAATTAAATATTCTACGTATTGGGTCAACTTGAAAGAGTCTAGTCTACATAGAATATTGAAACATAAATTTGCTTCTTTGACCCTTAATCAGCTCTATAGTTTCCCTTCACAAGCAAGAAGCCGTCAACCTTGACATGTACTACTCCAAATTGAAGACGTGAAATTGAATCAGACCACTGTCTATAATATTGTATGATAACTACTAATCCAATGTTGATGTGTATCTGATCAAAGATGAAGAAAATGCCGACTTTGATTTAAAAATTCTTATTAAAATAAAAGGAAGAAGAAAAAATTTAACATTTTTAGGAAGAAGAAATTATACACATATTTACTTAATTAATTAAATTATATATATTTATATTTATATTTATGTTATTTAACATGATATCAAAACAAAGGCCTTTTAACTAACGAACTCAACCCTCCTTGGCCGCAAACCAATTCCGTCCATTTGGATGATGTTGCCAACTCAAGGTGCTAAAATTTCTCCTTTTCCCATTGAAAAATCCTGAACATGATTTTTTCTGACTCCTATTATATTGGTCTTCGATCACATCCGAGTCCTTCTCTTTCTGCCATTGGGTTCTAACTTGGGTCTGGTTTTTTTAAACACATCAAATAAAAAAATATATATATATAAATACACAATATTTTTCACATCATATTTTACAATAGTGTTTAAAATAGGGTTATTATTGTAAAATACAATATAAAAGTAATACTATTTTACAAAAATATCTTCATTTTACATCATGTAGTGTGAAAAGTGTTGTGTGTGTATCATTACTTGAGGGCTATTATAAGTAATGTGTGTATTATTGATGTAATTTCTCCTTAAGGTCGGATGCCAACAGTAAGGTTGAATGGCCCATAATGATGCTTGAATGGTGGTACGACACTCAAATGTTTATTTATGATTCAAACAATACATAAAATATAAAAAATGTAAACACTATAACAAATTTTAGTTTTAGAGATGAACTAAATTTCGTCCCTAAAAATAATTATTGGAGACGAAATTTAAATTTTATCTCAAAACATGGATGACTTTATAAATCTGTTCGAATGGTTAAATATCCATTCGAACTAGGTCTTCTATGACGAATTAGGTCGTCTCAAAAAGTTAAAATCGTTCGAACGGCAAAAAACCTATTTGAACAGGGAATTAATGTCTGTTCGAATGGTGTATAATCTGTTCGAATAATAATCTTGGCAGAGAAGTAATTTATTTTACTGAGGAAAGTTCAAAATCGTTCGAATTGTAATTTGTTTGTTCGAACGTGAGAGATTTGGTGCGAAAATATGGCGGGAAGGTTACAAGATTGTTCGAACGACACATATTTTGTATGTGGCTTGTCTATTTGGGACTTGTATCTAGCATTACTCATTTGTTATACATAAGCTACTATTCACCCTCATACCCTACATTTGACAACTTTTTCTTTTTTTTTTATCATAAAATGTGAGGTGTAGAGATGAATAGTGACTGATGAGAAGAATTATTCTATATGAAATGGAGTGTATTATTTGAAGAGTAATTCTAGATACAGTTGTAAAGTACGCAAGCTCTGCACAATCTTTTTAAAAAAGAGTAGAGTCCACAATTAAAAAATTAGTTGTTTTATGTAGATCCCATATTTACTCATTTTTTTCAAAAGTATTGTGCACTCAACTACTGCAAATATCATTTCTCTTATTTGAATATAAATTAAATAATCAATTTCTTTCTTTCTTTCTATTAACTAAAACTTTTGAGTCAATTTTTTTTTTTTTGAGAAAAACTTTAGAAAGTAAAGGATTTTAGTCATCACTCTACATTTCATTTCTATTTAATTAAATATTCTACGTATTGGGTGAACTTAAAAGAGTCTAGTCTACAGAGAATGTTGAAACATAAATTTGCTTCTTTGACCCTCAATCAACTCTATAGTTTCCTTTCACAAGCAAGAAGTCATCAACCTTGACATGTACTACTCCAAATTGAAGAAGTGAAATTGAATCAGACTACTGTCTATAATATTGTATGATAACTACTAATCCAATGTTGATGTGTATCTAATCAAAGATGAACAAAATGCCGACTTTGATTTAAAAATTTTTATTAAAAAAAAGGAAGAAGAAAAAATTTAACAATTTTAGGAAGAAGAAATTATACACATATTTACTGAATTAATTAATTAATTAAATTATATATATATATATATTTATATTTACGTTATTTAACATGATATCATAACAAAGGCTTTTTGACTAACGAACTCCTAAACATGCTTTTTTCTAACTCCTATTATATTGGTCTTCGATCACATCCGAGTCCTTCTCTTTTTGCCACTGGGTTCTAACGTGGGTTTGGTTTTTTTAAACACATCAAATATATATATATATATATATATATATATAAATACACAATATTTTTCACATCATATTTTACAATCGTGTTTGAAATAGGGGTATTATTATAAAATATCATATAAAAGTAATACTATTTTACAAAAATATCTTCATTTTACATCATGTAATGTGAAAAGTATTGTGTGTGTATCATTACTCAATTATTCGCCATAAGTGAGGGCTATTATAAGTAACGTGTGTATTATTGATGTAATTTCTCCTTAAGGTCGGATGCCAACAGTAAGGTTGAATGGCCCATAATGATGCTTGAATGGTGGTACGACACTCAAATGTTTATTTATGATTCAAACAATACATAAAATATAAAAAATGTAAACACTATAACAAATTTTAGTTTTAGAGACGAACTAAATTCCGTCTCTAAAAATAATTATTGGAGACGAAATTTAAATTTTATCTCAAAACATGGATGACTTTATAAATCCGTTCGAACTAGGTCTTCTGTGACGAATTAAGTCGTCTCAAAAAGTTAAAATCGTTCGAACGGCAAAAAACCTATTTGAACAGGGAATTAATGTTTGTTCGAATGGTGTATAATCTGTTCAAATAATAATATTGGCAGAGAAGTAATTTATTTTGCTGAGGAAAGTTAAAAATCATTCGAACTGTAATTGTTTGTTCGAACGGGAGAGAGTTGGTGGGAAAATATGGCGGGAAGGTTACAAGATTGTTCGAACGACACATATTTTGTTCGAACAAGTTCGAACACCATATTTATGCATTCGAACAGATAGTTTGGTGGGAAATTAAATTAAAATTGGCAGGGATCTTTGTAAACATGTTCAAACGAAACATAAAATATTTACAAATTCATAAATTAATTTTATATAATTAATTTAAAAATATTTTAGTGATTTCTTTTATGTTAAATAAGATTTTTAGTTAAATAAATATTACTTTAAAATAGTGTTGTTTTTTATATTATCGTGAATGGTAAGTAAAATGAAAAAAAAAAATAATTAATAATAAACAAGCAAGCAAACACTAAAAATAAAAATCAAATATTAATTGCAACCCAAAAATATAATGTTTGATACAACATAAAAAAGTAAAATAATAACTAAAACTATATATTTGCTAATTAGATCAAAATCCTCTTGTAAGGTAATTTTGCGTCCGTCCGTATCCTTAAACTTCTCCTTGATGAGCTCAATGAACTCCTTCTTCATATGTTGTTTTAGCTCCTCGATTATTGGTACACCTATCCCCTTCCTTCGGCCACAACACCATCGATTTTTGCCTCCATGAAATCTCTTCCATTAATACTAAATTTTCCAATTCTGAAACCATCCCTAATTTTCTGGTTCTATCCTCTTCCGATAACAACCCTTGCACCTCCTTCTCTTCCAAAGTTTGCAACTCCACCATAAGCACTTTCTCTTGATATCCAACTTCCCAAACTCCTCTTTATTCCATCTCATCAAATCTTTCTAAAAAGATTTCAACTTTCCAGCCAAAACAAAACTAGGAGTGCCAGAAAAGTTACAGGAATTTTTTCTTAAGTGACACCAAATGCTAAAGGTTAGCTTGATTCGTTAATTTTTTCTTTTTTTTTTCCTTTTACCTCCTCAACTCAGAGCTGACAGTAGGAGGTATGCAATTTCCTGTTTGAGTAACACAAGCACTAACAGAGACATTTTCTTCTTAGGAATTTTGTTAGAAACGATGAAGACAGGATTTCGTTATTAGTAGTGTTGATATGATTAAAGCTCTCTCTCTTTTTTTTCAATGTATTCTACTCATAATGTCTCACCTCAAACCGTTGGCTCATTGCGAAATTGATTTGTGTTGATATTTTTTAATAGATTATATTATTTTTGTCTTTCACCCGTCTCTCTCGTTTTCTGTTTTCAAGTTTTGATTTTTGAAATAGGCCGATATGATCTGGGTTTGATATCTTTGACTCCATCAACCCACGTGTTTGTAATGCTAGTCATACTTGCTCTAACGGATGGAAAACGGGCCGACTCTTCTGTTACTAGAATTTAGGAGCAGTAATGCTAGTAAGTTCCGTAACTTAGTAAACTTGTTATTTTAGAAGACTTAGTCAAAAGCCTTCAGCTTTTGCCTTTCAAAAATTTCTTTTTAAAGGTGGCTGGGTTTATGTACGAGGAGATAGAAAAAAAGTTATTCCTTTAGCTTGCTTTGCATAGTGAAAAAAAAAAAGAAAAAGAAAAAGAACATAAGAGAGTATCGAGATATTAAGGAGAGGTTTGGATTCAAAATCCACCTCAACTCATCTCATCTCATCATTACAACTTTTTCAAATTCTCACACAAAATATAATAAACAATTCAACTTTTTCAAATTTCCACATAAAATATAATAAACAATTCAACTTTTATTCTACTATTCACAAACCATCTCAACACATCTCAACTCATCTCTGAATCCAAACATCTCCTAAGAGTTTCCAGACAAAATAAAAGTGTTATTATTAGAGGAGCTTTGAGCTCAATATCTTGTGCAAAGCTTATTCGAGCTATAAGACGATCAGTTGGGCTGTTGTATCCTGGAGGAGACAAGTCAAGAAAAGATCTGCTGCACTGGTTCAATTGAAATTTTACATACCGCAGAGGGCTTGAATTTTCTTAAAGAGAGCGAGATTTCCGTACCTCAGTCCAAGCTGGTTTCGTTTGAATTTTTCATTTCATTGTAATTTTTCATTTTATTATTGTGAATTTCACTAACAATTTGTGCCAAGCAGCCATTAATAAATCAATCAACCGGCTAAATCTATGGAAAATACTAGCCAGTTAGATGACTGTCGCAGTCAATAATGAACTTCTGATGACTGTACTGAACACCTCAAGGTGAAATTCGGGCTTGACTCATCAACAATCCCTATTGCATGACCCTCCTGTACACCTCATGGTGAAATGAGGGCTGGACTCATCTACAATCTCCCTCAATTGTTGTAATCACCAGCCCATGGCCAATCTTTGGTCTGCATGTCAGATTCGCATGGCGACCATTTAATGAAAGAGAGTGATTCCACTCCTACAGGATGGCTTTTTCTTTTATCGTGAATTAGCCAAGTTTCATGAGATGGACATGTCCTTTTTACTTAGGAACCAAAAAAGTTGTAACATGTGAACTTCTTGAAGGAAAGATGGTCCCATCCCATGTTCTTGATTTCAGGATGTTAAGGGTCAATAATTTGAAGTTTTGATGAAAACTTCTTTCATTTGCAGTTAGATTGGCAAAGTTGGAAGTTGATAAAGTTTTAGCAGCACCATGTGAAACAACTGTTCTGTACCCAACGAGTGGGGGTAATTTGCATTGTTTTACCGCACTCACCCCTTGTGCTGTGCTTGACATCCTCTCACCTCCCTACAGAGAGGCAGCAAGCAGAAAATGTACTTACTACCATGACTACCCATACTCAACCTTCTGTAAGTAACTTGAAGTAACTATCTTACTTTTTTTTTCTTTTGCCCCTTTTGCCCTTCTACTGTATGCACATATAACTCAGTAATTCATACCTTTTTTTCCTTCTTATTTTATTACATGAAAATGGCAACTAACTTGAGTGAGCTGTTAAACATATCACTGCAGCAGCAAGAAATAGAGCTGGTATAATTAATGGAAAAGAAGAGGACTATGCATGGCTTGCAGAGATAGAAACACCAGATGATCTCTATATGCGCCAGGGAAAATATGCTGGCCCAGCTATTCAGGCATAGCCCTTACCGCATCCATTTGGCAGATAGCCCAAGTTTCTCATTGCTTTCAGTTCGAGTTTTGGACTGCAGCAAATGTTATTGCCATGGTTACTGCCATAGTCTTACAAAAGAGGCACTAAAATGCTGATGAAGCGTGCTTTATAGATGATTCTCCCCTATATTTTGATGAAGAAATTTACTTGAGATGTAGAATTTTGTTCATAGAACCGTAACATGAATTGAATGAGTAATCTCTAAGCTAGTACGCCATTTTTTGCAGGGGTTTTAGCTACACCAATCATGATGTTATGTGTATCATTGGCATTTCTTTATCACTCAGTTGGAGTGTGCAAGCATTATAATTAGGACCCACTAATTATAATTCCAAGTCTATCTCAAGAGGAGATTGAAAAGCAGTGGTTCTATCCCATACAACACCTAAAGGGGAGGTGAATAGGTGCAGTTCAATTTTCTGGTCTAATAAAATATAAGACAAGTAAGCAATTAAAAGATAAACCAAATCATGCAAATAATCAACACAGAGATTTGGTCACGAAGTGGAAATTCATTTGAAGAACTTCTTCAAATTCTAAAACCACTCCGGGTGTAAGGCACCACCTAAAATCCACTATAGAAAAAGTTTATTACAACCAATTTAAAGACACTCACAAAACCTTTGTAGTTCCTAAACTTGGCTTGCAACATCACGAGTGACCCACTCGATCTCTACACGCATGTAGTGTTGGAACTCCGACCTTCTATAGCTTTCCACGAGAACCTCTCGATCTCTGCATCAACAGCAGCTCTGGAAACCTTCCGGACAATCAACACGTCCACTTCAATGGACTTTGAATAAGATTTGATCTTGAGTGTGGTGTAGTGGATATGTGTTTGTCCAAGAGAGATTCACAAGGTGAGGAAAGGTTTCTCTCTTTGGCTCTTGAAGGAACTAGGGTTTATGCTCTCTTTTTCCACACAAAAGAACAGAAATAAGCTGTTCTATTTATAGTCCCTACAAGTCACGGCGCTCAAAACCCTGATTTTAAGATGTCTTGAACATTGGCTCGAGCGAGGTGTCGAGCGCAAGTCGAGCGCACGTTGTCTTGAACATTGGCTCGAGCGAGATGTCGAGCGCAAGTCGAGCGAACCTCTCTGGAAGAGTTCTGCTCGAGCGCCACGTCGAGCGCACTTCGAGCGAACCTCTCTGTATGGGTTCCGCTCGAGCGCTGAGTCGAGCAGACATCGAGCGAACCTCTCTGGATGGCTTCGCTCGAGCGTTGAGTCGAGTGCAAGTCGAGCGAACCTCTTTGGAAGGTTCCGCTCGAGCGCCAGTTGAGCGCCAGATGAGCTGTGTTGAGCACACTTCAATCTTTTTCATGTTACATCGCTTCAACCTTTGTTACAACTCAAATTTACATAGGTTTTCACAAGCATATGCTAATCAACTAAATTTTCCCTCAACAATCTCCCTCTTTGGCATTTCTGTGACAAAACCTCTAACCTATACAAATGACCTAATCCTAACACACCCCAATTAGGATTCCCATGATTCAGGTATAATCTTGGACACGTTGAGATATTTCTGCAAACACTTAGCAAACGGTTAAACATACCAACAAACATATGCAAGAAATAATCTCATAAGGATAGAAAAAATGTCTGTAACACAGTTTTCATAAAATATTTTTTATTAAGAAATTAATCAGACATTGAGTTCAAATAAGACAAACAATAGCAGCACGAGCAGCATGCGATACAAAAACAAAAGCTGCTAAGCTGCTCCCCCACAAAAACAATGTGTTACTAATAAAAGTTGCCCCTACAGCTTTCTTGCTACTCCCCCTACATCTATGCCACTCCCCCTAAATATATACTACTCTTTTTTGTCATGACAAGCCAAGGGTCTCAAGTATCGACATCACTCTGACTGCCACCATCATCATCTTCATCTAGACGCTCTTCTATATCGTTGAAGCGTTGAGTCACAAGCTGCTGCAAGCTCTCAACTTTAGTATCAAGGCTATCAAACCGAGCTTCAAGGCAAGCAAGGTACTCAAGGACTTGCTGAAGGCTGGGCTCAGTCGAAACTGGTGCTAATGTGGATGGTGCCGAGCTATGAGGTTGTGAACTGGATGGCCGAGAGCTCGATGGCTGAGAAGAGGGTGCTGGAGGATGCTCCACATTCAAAGGGTGAGGAGTAATGTGAGCACGGCTAAGCTGCATGGTCCGACAACCAATAGGAGCCTTAAGAGAGACTCTAGGCTCATGAGGAAGAAACGCAACTGACTGGGAGATGGCTAGCTGAGTGATGAGACAGGCAAAAGGCAAACCAGTTCGTGTTTTAGGAGAATTAAAAGCCTCAAGCAAAACCCGGCACAGATGACTCCCCAGATCCAGGGAGACATCGTTGATCAGTGCGTTCAAAAGAGTGGCGCGGTCAAGATCCACATCACTCTGATGACTAGTAGGATATAAATTTGTAAGGACAATCCTATTTAGAATGAGATATTCAGGTGGAAATCTCACAGTGAGAAGTGGTGACTTACCATCCCAACTAGAAGGCATACCATAAAGATATTGAGCAATGACAGCCAAACTGGAAGGAGAAGTCCATGTATAGCGATACACAGGATTTGATACACGCGGGGCATTTAGCAAGTCAGCTAACATCCCCGGAGTCACCCGGAAGATGATATTCCGGAGACTAACATCAAAAGAGCCATCATCAGAAATGGCATAAATATTGGAGTAAAACTCTCGAACCATCTCCTCAGAAGGAGTGGGATGACCAGTGGTTAATGCCTACCACTGGCGAGACTAAAAAATGCGAGGAATAAAAGTCTTAGTAAGCTCACCAAAGGAGGATTTTGAGTGTAAAGCTCTCTTGCCCGAGGATTGTGGAAATGTGCTTGAGTGGGGGCAGGAGGATTTTGGCGAGGACGAACCCGTCGAGACATGACTTTTGCTGTGGACAGAATCAGTGACCGTTAAACAAGGCTAAAGGAATTTAAGACCCAATGTATGCATGTCCAAAATGCAAAATGCCCAATGCATGATCCAATGCACATGTCAAATGCCCTTTGTCAAACACATTTCAAAAAAGACACAATGCACATGTCCAAAAACAATGCCAACAAAAACAATGCCAAGGTTGATTTTAAACCCAATGGAAGTCCCATGGCCCTCCTAAACACAAACCATCTTTAAACACAAATCAATTTCATGGCAAACACCCTCCCAACTCTAGGATAGACATGAAATGAACAAGGGAACAATGCAATGCCAATGCATGATGAAAATGAGAAACCAAACATCATTGTGGCATTTCACCGAGCACTTGGAGTGCATCCAAGCAAAAGCCAAGTGTAAAACCCCTTGGGAGTTCCATGAACCTCCTAAATACAATGGTGAGAGAAACATTCTCTACAACCAATTGACAAAACAACAAACACCCAAAACATATTCTCATCATTTTGAAATCCAAGAACAAAATCCCCAAATGCAAGAACCCGAAATGAGAAATTAAAACAAACCCTAATGCTGAAATTAGAGAAATAAACACAAATGAGAGAAGCTTACCGTGATTAGGAATGAATTTCTTGAGAGAAATCAAGTAAAATGCACACGGAGAGAAGAGAGGGAATCGTCGCACGGAGAGGAAGAAGAAACGGGCTGGGAGAAAAGAAAAGAACGCGGGGGTTCTTTTAAAACATCTTCGCTTGAGCGGAAGTTAAGTTCGCTCGAGCGGAAGCCCAAAATTTTCAAAAATAAAGTTTTTCATTCAGTGATTCAAGCATTAATGAAGCCAATTTTGAAGTTTGAAAAACACATCAAACGTAAAAGAGCATCATATTATCATAATTTACGCAAATAGTAAAAACAGAGTATCACAGGTAAGATGAACATGCGTGTTTTGTGAATCCTAACTCAATCAAGAAGTTTCAACCAAAATATGTGAGTGGGGTTAGGCTAAAACAAGAAACCATAAGTGCTTGGGGAGCCTTTCCACGATACAGAAAGTAAAACCCAATGCTGCTAGGACCTAAATACTTCTATTTGAATTCCTGTATTAGGATTGGCCTATTGAGTAATATGACCCATTTCTCTCCCTTTTTTTTATTTTTTATTTTTTTATTATTTTTATTTTTTATTTTTTATTTTTGATAGAGAGTTTTCACAAGAGGAATTTTGATATATAATCATGAGGTCATCTAGCCCGTAGTCAATTCTATATACACGTAAAGCTCCCTTACACTTTTGATTGCCTTCCCAAGAACTCACAGGTGGCAAAGCAACAATTGATTGAGCTGGATGTGTAGTGTGTGATGCAGGTCACAAATTAGGAATAGTACACATGTTTTAAACCTTTGTAACTTATAAAAGTACATGATACAATTTTCAAAATACATATGTACCTAAAATTTTCAGAATTGACATCACTAACACTCTTTGTCACATTCATGTGCAAAACAATATGCATATTTTTTAGGAACACACACAACACTATACAAAGACAAAATTATGCATGTAATGAACACACACAATATAAAAAAAAATGAAGAGAAACTATAAAAGACCTAAACATGTGAAAAATGCATGAATGCATGACCATCAATCTATACCATGTATGGTCTGCTCCTCCCCCTTTCTTATCCACACTTGTCTCACTTTTGGATGATTCACCTTATCAGCCTTTTGGCTAGTAGTCAATTGGTCTAACTTCACATTGATCATCTCATTTTGTTTGGTCAAGACCATGACTTGGCTCCACAAGTTTTGATGACTTTTTCTTGAGTATCGCTTTTCCATTCTCTTAGGATGGCCCTTAAGCTCAAAACAGTTTGGTCGTATGTGACCAATCATACCACAATTGTGACAAACGTGATTTACCTTGTGAGCTTTCTGTCCCATGGAGGGTGAGACGTACCTAGGAACATTCAAGAATTTCTTATTCCTTTTAGAAGTATAAGCAATCCCACTTTTAGAGAGAGCAGGAGCATGAACATATTGATTTTTTAACTTGAAGCAATCTAGTCTAACATGACCAACCTTCCCACAGTGATGACATATGGGGCTCGTGTTACGAGCTCCTTGTCTCTTGGGAGGTGGGACAGACTTTTGCACATGTATGGTTTTCTTACCCTTTTTAAAAGGTTGTGTTTTGCCATTCTCATTTGATACAGAAACAAACATAATTTTTTTGACATTTTTACAGAAGGTTTTTGAAGTTGAAGCCACATCAGATTTCCCTTGAATATATCCTATACCTCTCTTGTCACCAAAGGATTTCCCTGAGTTTAGGATTTTGTCAAGCTTTTGTTTCCCAGTAGAAAAGTTTTTCAGTTTATCATTTAACAAAATCAACTCACTTTCCTGCATTTTTACTTTATCCTCAAGTGACACATTCCTCTTTTGCAACTGATCGGTTAAACAGATTGCTTCATTCAATTTACCTTGGATATCCTTCTTTTCTCTTTTGCAAATATTTGTATTATCAATATGTGTTTTATTGAGTTTCCTCAATTTTACACATTCCTTGTACAACTTCTCATAGATTTCCTCCAACTCATCTTCATCCCCGGATTCACTTCCAGATGTACTCTCATTTTCAGACGTTGATTCACTTCTGTGACTTTGGCCACCAACAGAAGAAGTGAATGTCATGTAGTTGAAAGTTTTCTTTGGAGAGGGACTCTCTGAAGAGTCACTTGTCTCAGAATCATTATCACTCAAGGAAACACCCTTTGCCTTCCCTTTGGCCTTTTTGTAATTTGCACACTCAAAGCGAATATGCCCAAAATCATGACACTGTATATCATGTTGTACCTTGTCTTTGGTACCTCTAGTGTATTTCTTAGAGCTCATTTCCTTGTTTCTTGAACTAGAATTTCTATTGACTCTCTCAAAATTTTTCTTCTTATGTCCCCAGTTCTTTCTATTTCTGGACACAAACATATTCCTGAATTTTTTAGCATAAAAGGCTACTTCTTTGTCACTCATAGCCAACTCTTTGGATGACTCAACGAAAGTGTTGAGGGCTATGGACCTATTTTTCTTATCCACAGGAAGAGTATGTTGATAGGTTTGTAGAGAGCCCACCAGCTCTTCAATCCTCATATTGTCCAGATCTTTGCTCTCTTCAATGGCAGTGACTTTGGGACGGAATCTCTCAGGAAGAGATTTGAGAACTTTTCTCACAATTCTATTCTCAGGAATTTTGTCCCCTAAATTAAAACGAGAATTGACAACATCATTTAGTTTGGCATAGAAAATATCAAATGTTTCATCATCCCTCATTCTAAGTTCTTCGAAACTTGTGGTCAGCATTTGAAGCTTAGAATTCTTTAAAGCCTTGGTACCTTCATAAGTAACCTCAAGAATGTCCCAAGCTTCTTTGCAATTTTCACACATGGAGATTCGCTTGAACTCCTCTTGGGACACAACCATGAAAATCGCATTCAGGCCTTTGTTATTCCAACCACACTCATTTATTTCATCCCTAGAGTAATTTTCCATATTTTTGGAAATTTTATTTTTTTCAACGACTGTAATAGGTTATTTCCATCCTCTTACCATGGAAACCCACAGTCGTTCATCTATGGATTTCAAAAAAGCTCTCATTCGAACGTTCCAATAGGCATAATTGCTACCATCAAAATATGGTGGTGATGTGAGAGATTGAGACCTATCCATTTTGAACCACTATAGCAGGATCACACTCAGGAACTAAACCCTAGCGGCGTGAACCCGCTCTAATACCAATTGAAAAGCAGTGGTTCTATCCCATACAACACCTAGAGGGGGGTGAATAGGTGCAGTTCAATTTCCTGGTCTAATAAAATATAAGACAAGTAAGCAATTAAAAGATTAACCAAATTATGCAAATAATCAACACAGAGATTTGGTCACGAAGTGGAAACTCATTTGAAGAACTTCTTCAAATTCTAAAACCACTCCGGGTGTAAGACACCACCTAAAATCCACTATAGAAAAAGTTTATTACAACCAATTTAGAGACACTCACAAACCTTTGTAGTTCCTAAACTTGGCTTCCAATATCACGAGTGACCCACTCGATCTCTACACGCATGTAGTGTCGGAACTCTGACCTTCTATAGCTTTCCACGAGAACCTCTCGATCTCTGCATTAACAGCAGCTCCGGAAACCTTCCGAACAGTCAACACGTCCACTTCAATAGACTTTGAATAAGATTTGATCTTGAGTGTGGTGTGGTGAATATGTGTTTGTCCAAGAGAGATTCACAAGGTGAGGAAAGGTTTCTCTCTTTGACTCTTGAAGGAACTAGGGTTTATGCTCTCTTTTTCCACACAAAAGAACAGAAATAAGCTGTTCTATTTATAGTCCCTACAAGTCACGGCACTCAAAACCTTGAATTTTAAGATGTCTTGAACATTGGCTCGAGCGAGGTGTCAAGCGTAAGTCAAGCGCACGTTGTCTTGAACATTGGCTCGAGCGAGATGTCGAGCGCAAGTCGAGCGAATCTCTCTGGAAGAGTTCTACTCGAGCGCCACGTCGAGCGCACTTCGAGCGAACCTCTCTGTATGGGTTCCGCTCGAGCGCTGAGTCGAGCACACATCGAGCAAACCTCTCTGTATGGGTTCCACTCGAGCGCTGAGTCGAGCGCACATCGAGCGAACCTCTCTGGATGGCTTCGCTCGAGCGTTGAGTCGAGCACAAGTCGAGTGAACCTCTCTGAAAGGTTTCGCTCGAGCGCCAGTCGAGCGCCAGACGAGCTGTGTTGAGCACACTTCAATCTTTTTCATGTTACACCGCTTCAACCCTTGTTACAACTCAAATTTACATAGGTTTTCACATATTCAACTAAATTTTCCCTCAACAGAGATTTATAAATAAATTTTAGCCTTTTAGGTGGGATCCGTGAAGCATTATTGTAAGCATACCTCACAAGGAGTATTATAACAAAGCCTTGTCCATACTCTCTAAACAATAATCTTTCTTCTTCTTCTCCTCCTTCTTTATTTATTTTTTTCAGAGAATTTAAAATAGTTGATGATGTGGTCTAGTAGGTAGAATCCCAAACCTATAAGCCTTTAAACTTAAAAGTTAAATTTGACCCCATCCCACATGTCTCATGTTGCATATCCACCAACGCAATTATGCTAGAACTGTGGGGGCGGTTGTGCCTCCAAGGGTTCTGAAAGACTGAAACGCTAGAAGGGAAGTTCAAATCCAAGGCATTGCCTTGGATGTTTATGATATGGAGGAATAGATGAGGATAAGGAGGGAACAAAGTGAAGGAAATGAAATGAGGTAACCATGGGAAGCTTTGACGTAGTGTTCAGAAGGAGAATAAATGTTGTGCGTGTGGAAGTAGTTGGAGGGCCTGGTTTTATATAGAGAAATGCTCAAAGTGCTGTGAACATTATTGTAAACAGGTAACAAATTCATGTGGTTATTGAATTATCAAATCATAGGTATCTGATGGATTGGTCTGTAGGGAAGCGGCCAACTGAAAGATGATCAAGTCAGTTTTAACTAAATGATAGTCAAGTTTCTTTACCATTGTTGGGTTTTTTGGTAACAAGGAAAGTGTGGTTAGTGGTGCGTGCAGAACTTGTTTGATAAATTTACGAATACCTGCAGATCATGAAGGTGCATGGTCAATTTGAACATTTGATATTTTGATCAATTCGAGTACCCTGGTGAGTTTTGTTGGTGAATCAACAGCATCTGATTCCCAAGCGCGTTTTAAAGAACATTGGGATCAATCCCCCTTCTAGCCGGCCCCATGACCAAAGAGTTCTAACTTCCATGTGTACATTGCAGAGCCAGAGTTTGATACTGCTATATTACTTCAATTTTGCATGCGTGCACACATGTGAAAACGGAGAGTATCCATTTAATGCAAATTCTGAGTTGTTTTGGTCATTTGTGCTTCTAGAAAGATTATACTGACAAGCGAGATGATACAAAATAGTCCACATTTTATACTCAATGGATAAGCGCCAAAATAAGCGAAGTTTCGCGATAAATGATACTCCATTTCAAGCAATGGAAGAAGATCATCCTTATCCTACATAATGAGATAGCATAAGCATTACTCTCTCCATTCTTTCTCAAGTTTGGGACAAGACAATTTCTTGAGAGTAAAAAAATTTATTCTGGATTGTAATATGAGGGGTTTGATATGAATTTGGAGGCTTTTCTATAAATGTTATGATGTTCTCTATTCTAAAGAATCTGATGCCAGTACTGTAGATTAATTGTAATGGCAAACAGTCCAACGTGTGTTTCCTATAATGTTTAGAGAGGGAGAGAATCCGTTCACTTCCAACTGCAGTCTGTTGTCCTTGTTAACAGAATCACTACCATCTGATGTATCTCTGATTCCCTCCCTACTACATCATGCAAGAAAGCTCTCTTTTAGGACCACTGATCTTGTGTTGGTCTTCATGCCCAACCCCCCCTCTCGATTCTAACTTGGTTGTTGTTCATGTGTGACTTTTTTCCTTCTCTGTACTCTTCTATTAATAAAAAAGTTTGATTTGCTGAGGAAAAGAAACAGAATGGTACCAGGGTTTGGTTTGAGCTTTGCATGACCATAATAATGCAGAAAGCAAACTTTCATTCCTTGCTAAGATTCTGAATCCAATTGTTCACAAGGGCTGAGGATATGGAAAAACCAGAAAAGATACTGGGAAGTAGGTGACAGATCAGAGCAGAAAAAGGTTGAGAAATAGCTCTTTCTTGCCCTTGAGGTGATCTGGAAGCTTCACTAGCATATCATACGCTTCCAAGTTCCACAAAAGTGTCAATCAGGCATGGTAGAATGGAAATAAAGAAAAGTAATGCTAGATATAGTTCCACCAGTATAGGATACGTTATCTCCGTACACATCTTTTGAAAAAATATGGTTTAATATGAAAAAATTAATTTTTTTCATGTGAGTCCCAAATTTTTCTTACTTTTTTTTAAAAAAACGTGCACGAGACTTGCAAGTAAATCATTTTCCAACAAAGAATTCACAACCAATTGTATATGTAAAGCCCGTAAATAACATAACTAACTTTGGTTAAAGCCTAAAGCCTCAAAACAAAAATAAAAATAAATTACAATGCAAAACAAAAATAGCAGCTGACGGCTAAAGGTTAAAGCCTAAAGCCTCAACCCTAAAAAGGGAAAAATCTTGAAATATGGGCTTGTTTGTTTTCAGTTGAGATGAGATTAAAGTTAAAAAATTAAATAAAATATTGTTAAAATTTATTTTTTAATATTATTTTTATTTTGAGATTTGAAAAAATTAAATTATTTATTTTATTTTATAATGGAAGTTGGAAAAATTGTAACGATTAGATGAGATGAAGAGAAATTGAAAAAATTGAATTGTAATGTTTATTTTATTTTATGTTGATTAATTATGAGGAGACTTGATCAAACAAGACTTGATCACTCGCCACTCGCTCGAACTTGACTTGGCCTCGTTTGGATTCGAAACACATCTCAACTCAACTTACCTCACTCATCATTACAACTTTTTTAAATTCTCACACAAAATATAATAAACAATTTAACTTTTTCAAATCCTAAAACAATAATAATGTTAAAAACAATATTTTAATAATATTTTATTCAACTTATCTAAAATCATCTCAACTCATCTCTGAATCCAAACGAGGATATCCGTAAACGCAGCAGTTCTTTGAGCAAGAGAACATGAGATCAAGATTACTCTGGTGGCCACTTTTCTCCTTGCCTGCCAGAAATCTTATTCCTACAACTTGTTTAATTATTTGTTCTAAGGTAATTGAAAACATTACTTGCCAAGAAAAGAAAAAGGCAATGACATGGGGATAAAACCAAAACATTAGTAAAGCTAAGATACATATGACTCAAGTCTATAGCAAAGATGTTTTCCTCAAAATGGAAGTGTATGCTTAATTCTATACCAGTTTTCACCCTGACGTTCTTGAATCTTCATTTCAATATCAACAGGCATATATCCCAATCTTAAACTGCAAAGACTACTTACTGGCCATAGTCCTCTTGGAACAATCTTCAACCGCTTGCATTCAACAATCTCTAATTCTCTCAGACTGCACATTGCCTTTTCTGCTATTCGCCACCTCTCTACTAAGAAAAGAAAAGAAAGTTTCAAGATCTGTAGTTGTGGAAAACCCCCGCTACTGCAAATCATTTCTTTTCCAACATATGATGACTGCTTCAATTTCAGAACTCTCAGGTTTGGCAGCTTCTCCAGCTTTTCCATGGGGTCTTCAGTCAAAAAGGAGTTTTGTAAGGACAGCTCGGTGAGGTTTGGTGGAAACTTTTGTGTCTTATTCATACGTCCTACTAAGCTCAGCTTGTGGAGATGAGTGTGAGATGAAAAGTCCAACTTTGGGATGGCTGCAGCAGGAGGAGATAATCCTCTTGCGTGCAACTTCAAACAATGGAGACTCTTCAGGTTCAAAATCCACATGGCTAAAGCTTTTTCTTGCAACTCTAGTTCTCCGCACAATCCTAGTTCTCTTAGGTTGGTTAGCTTGTTTAAAACATTCTCTACACTTTCAGTCCCATTAATGGACAACCCATGTAAGGTTTGGAGATTTGGAAGAAATGTTCTAGAGGGTGGTGGGCTTGGCACAATCTCCCTAAGTTCATTGAAAAATAGGTGTCTTAGTTGCTGCAGTTTGATAACCACAGCAGGAATAGGACTGACTAAAGTTGATCTCAGATCTAAAGTCTGCAATTTCACAAGATAGCAAACTGATGAAGGGAGTGTTTTTAGCCATGTACCTCTTAACCCCAAATACCTCAAATGAACAAGCTTTCCAATAGCTGAGTCAAGCCTAGCTATATGAATGCCTTCTAAGTCAAGAACTCGCAGGAGTTCGAATTTCTTCATTTCTCTGAAAACGGGTTCATCAAGGTCAAAGCAGAGTAAGGAGCGGACCTTTGAAGCGTTTTTTAATGTAGGGGGAACTCTGCAGTGTACAGAAAGATGACGACCTCTTGTAAAGGACTTAACTTTGACATCCTGATGAATGACTTCAAGAAATCGATCCTCCTTAGCTTTTGACATTGCAAATTCCCTTAAAAGGTCATGTATACTGCATGTTTTAATTCTTCCATTTGATTTCCTAGCTGCAACCTGAATCATACTCCTTCCTATTAGTTCCTCCAAGTAATCCTCTGCAACATCTTCCAATGGTTCTTGGCCTCTTGGCTTTACAAATCCCTCTGCGACCCATAACAAGATCAACCTTCTGGCCGAAATCTCAAAGTCTTCAGGAAAAAGACCCAAGTAGAGAAAACATGGTTTCAAGTAGAATGGTAAGTCGTGATAGCTTAATGCTAAGATGTCAGCACATAGAGTTGGGTCTTGTGTTAGCTGCCAATGCACACTCTGCAACACTTTGAGCCACTCACTGTAGGATGCTTCTTTTCTGGACAGGAGACCTCCCAATACTACAATAGCAAGAGGTAAGCCCCCACACTTTTTCACAATCTGCCTGCCAAGCTCTTCAGACCATGGAGGTAAAGTTCTTGTGGAGTTCCATTCTAGGCACACCTTTTGGGACAACAATTTCCAGCTATCCTCATCACTAAGAAGGCATAGCTCGTGTGGCGGACTTCTTGGATCAGCATGTAAAGCAATATCTTTGAAACGGGTAGTTAACACTATCCTACTTCCATTCTCTGTATCTGGAAAGGCTGCTTTGAGATCATCCCAAACTTCCATTTTCCAAATATCATCAAGCACTATGATATACCTCCTCTCCTCCAAGAATTTTGACAAGAGTTCCTTCAAATCCTCGTTACTCATTGTGTCAAAGTCTGCCTTTCCAAGCCCCAATATTGTTTTTCCTAAATATTGCAAGATCTCCTTGACTCTATATTCTTGAGAAACATAAACCCAGGCACAATAATCAAAATGCTTCTTGATAAAGCTAGAATGGTAAATCTTCTTGGAAAGTGTAGTCTTACCTAGGCCTGCCATGCCAATGATTGAAATTACTGATCGCCGCGGCTCCCCATGAATCACTCTTGCCTCCAACATCTTTATGTCTTCCACCAAACCAACAGTGTCCTCTTCACAAGCATGAGGAGAGGATCGTCTCTTCTCCCGAAGCCTACCAACTGCAAGACCTGTCACTTCTCCCCCTCTCCCTAAATTTTCAGTTCCATAAGTTCCTCTACTGTAATTGATTTGTTGAATTTTAGTTTTGACCTTATTGATCTGCCTGTTGATCTTGTGGCGAGCTATGAACCTGCCCAACATAAGAGGGTGGCAGTCAAAACACATGAATTTTCTCTGTTGTGCCATTTTGAGGATGTAGATGTCAATAACATCATCACTGTCATAAGCAACATCTCGAATGTCTGCTATCCAGTTTCTAATTCTTTCATCACCATCTTGCTTTGCATCTGCATCTTTAAGAAAGCATTGGATTCGCCTCAATTCGTCTTCGATCCATTCAACTTGTGTTCTGACTTTTGACAAGGAAACAGCTTCATCAATGAGGTGGGTTGCAATTTTATCTAGTACCAAGGAAACTACGTACTCTGCCATGTTTAGGCTAACTTGTCACTGAAAACAAAACGGTTTGGAGATTCTCACAGTTCACCAAAATGTTTTATGCTAGTATATGCTGCATTCTTTGAGACTTTCATGGAGACTTTCAAAAAATAAATGCAGAAAAATTTTGTGGCTGACCAGAATCCAGATGTCTGCTACTTTGGATGATGAGGTCTAGAGATATTAAAGTGGCAAACCGTGTGAAATAGCCTACTAGTCAATGGTTTAGTATTATACGAAAGGGATTTTATGAGAAATGATTTGTACAAGTTCTAAATAGACAAGTTACATATAAGTCCTTATAAAAAAGTAGACCCTATCTTAAAAAAGTGTAAAAAAAAATTATTATTTATTAGTGAGATCCATTATTTTATAAAAGGCTTGTATGTGGCTTGTCTATTTGGGGCCATTACTCATTTGTTATACATAAGTTACTATTCACCCTCACACCCTACATTTGACAACTTTTTTTTTTTTTTTCATAAAATGTGAGGTATAGAGATGAATAGTGGCTGATGAGAAGAATTATTTTATATGAAATGGAGTGTATTATTTGAAGAGTAATGATAGATACAGTTGTGAAATACACAAGCTCTGCACAATCCTTTTAAAAAAGAGTAGTCCACAATTAAAAAATTAATTTTTTTTATGTAGATCCCATATTTACTCATTTTTTTCAAAAGTATTGTACACTCAACGACTGCCAATATAATTTCTCTTATTTGAATATAAATTAAATAATCAATTTCTTTCTTTCTTTCTATTAACTAAAACTTTTGAGTCAATTTTTTTTTTTATTTGAAAAAAACTTTAGAAAGTAAAGGATTTTAGTCATCACTCTACATTTCATTTCTATTTAATTAAATATTCACTCTACATTTCATTTCTATTTAATTAAATATTCTGCGTTTTGAATGAACTTAAAAGAGTCTTTGACCCTCAACCTTACTGTTGAAACATAAATTTGCTTCTTTGACCCTCAATCAGCTCTATAGTTTTGCCTTCACAAGCAAGAAGCCGTCAACCTTGACATGTACTACTCCAAATTGAAGAAGTGATATTGAATCAGACCACTGACTATATAATATTGTATGATAACTACTAATCCAATGTTGATGTGTATCTGATCAAAGATGAAGAAAATGCCGACTTTGATTTAAAATTTTTGATTAAAATAAAAGGAAGAAGAGAAAATTTAACATTTTTAGGAAGAAGAAATTATACACATATTTACTGTATTAATTAATTAAATTATATATATATATATATTTACGTTATTTAACATGATATCAGAACAAAGGCCTTTTAACTAAGGAACTCAACCCTCCTTGACCGCAAACCAATTCCGTCCATTTGGATGATGTTGCCAACTCAAGGTGCTAAAATTAATTTCTCCTTTTCCCATCGATCACATCCGAGTCCTTCTCTTTCTGCCACTGGGTTCTAACGTGGGTCTGGTTTTTTTAAAACATTAAATATATATATATATATAAATACACAATATTTTACAATCGTGTTTAAAATACGGTCATTATTGTTAAATACCATATAAAAGTAATACTATTTTACAAAAATATCTTCATTTTACATCAAGTAATGTAAAAAGTGTTGTGTGTATCATTACTCAATTATTCGTCATAAGTGTGGGCTATTATAAGTAATATGTGTATTATTGATGTAATTTCTCCTTAAGGTCGGATGCCAACAGTAAGGTTGAATGGTCGATAATGATGCTTGAATGGTGGTACGACACTCAAATGTTTATTTATGATTCAAACAATACATAAAATATAAAAAATGTAAACACTATAACAAATTTTAGTTTTAGAGATGAACTAAATTCCGTCCCTAAAAATAATTATTGGAGACGAAATTTAAATTTGATCTCAAAAGATGGATGACTTTATAAATCCGTTCGAACGGCTAAATATCCGTACGAACTAAGTCTTCTGTGACGAAGTAGGTTGTCTTAAAAAGTTAAAATCGTTCGAACGGCAAAAAACCTATTTGAACAGGGAATTAATGTCTGTTCGAATGGTGTATAATCTGTTCGAATAATAATCTTGACAGAGAAGTAATTTATTTTGTTGAGGAAAGCTCAAAATCGTTCGAACTGTAATTTGTTTGTTCGAACGGGAGAGATTTGGTGGATTCCTACGTCAACTAACAATAAGTGGATTCCTACGTCAACTAACAATAAGTGTAGTTCAATAAATATACAAAGTAGTTTGTCTTTTAGTAGACAATAATATTGACTATATTTATATTATACTTATATTACTTATTCATCATATTATTGACTATAAGTATAGTATATTATACTTATATTATAGCTGGACCATAAAAACAATAGATATCAATAAATAAAACAACAATTAAATAAATAAATACCGTAATAAATCATTAATTTCTTTTATAGAGAATTCTAATAATCCATTGTTCATTTGAATTGGTCTAGTTTTAGTGGGAATATTCTTTTCGAATAATTTCTTTTCATAAGGTAATTCAACTATATGTTGTTTTCTATTCCAAAAAGTATAGGTAAGTTAGAGTATACTTCTTTTTCAATTATAATTTTAAAATTATTAGTTTTTTGAATTAGTAATGAATCTTTTAATTGTTCTTCAATTCTTTTATATTTTAATTCTTGTTTTAAGAAATTTATCTATTTTTCTTTTCTTTTAATCATTTTTTTTGTTAATAAATTTAATTTTTTTGGTTAATGAAACTTCTTTTAAGGAGTAAATTTCTTTTGATATAGAGAGAAATAAAAATCTAAATTGAATTTCTTATCCAAGTATTTTAGTAGAAATTCCTTCTTCTGTTACAGAGAAAATGTAAGGTAAGGCAATAAATGGATTTCTCAATATTACTTTAATGTTAATATTTTTTACAAAAATAAATGTTGTTTTAAAGCAAATTCCATTATTACAAATATGTGCATTAAATAATTTATAATTTATGTTTAATTTTATTCCATTATCTTATGATAATGTCTCTTTTATTTTTTTTCAAAATATTTGGAATGTATTAATCCTTCTTGTATGCAATTTAAATATGCTCTTATATCTAATAAAACAATTGTAGTAAAAGAAAATTTTTGATTAATAGAGACTGTTACTTCAATACCATTCTGAAAATTTGTTCTATCAAGGATATTAATAAAATTATATGTTTCATCTTTAATAACTATTGTTGAACAATCTTCTTATTCTTTATCATGAAAAGTATTTATGTTTTTATCTATTTTTAATAATATAATTTCTTGTAGTAATTGTTCATTTGAAACTTCTAGTTTAAGATTAGATATTTACAAATTTCTAACTTCTTGTTTTATTTCATTAATTTCTTATTGTAGATCTTGTAATGTAACTTTTTGTTTTTCTATTTTAAATCTTCCTACTATTTCTGAAAAATTATATGGTGCTGAAGAGGTTACCGAAGTGGTTTGATTAGTAAAAGTATCTTTTAGTTTTACCAAATAATCTTTTCTTTTTTGAGGATCATTAATTGTGTCAACTAATTTTAATATAATATCTTCATGTTTTGAGAATACATTAATGGTTTTATTACAAATACAATTATTCTTATCTAAGAAATTATAGACATGTACCTCATCTTCTTCTGATTCATTATCAGAAGATTGTTCTGAAAAAGCTTGATTCTTTTAATTGATAGATTTCTTCTTCTTTTGAAGAGTTTTCATCTTCTTCACTTGAATGTATTATAAAGATATTTAATAATTTTTCTTTGTTTCAGGTATATCTAATTCATTAATCTGTTGTTTGACCTTACAATTTGATTTATAACGTCCAATTTTTTCACATTTATAACAAACAATTTGTATTTTCTTTTTATTATACTTTTTTTATTTGTTTATTATATATTTGTTTATCTTTTATCTTTTTATAAGGTCTTTTATATTTTTGTTTTTTGTTAGAATAATTCTTATAAATTTTTTTTTCCTTTTTTGTGTCTTCTTGAAGGAGCTATAATAGAGTATAGCCAAACTATTCACAAAAGGTACCTAATTGTTTTGAGCAAATTTCTTTTCTTTATCCATTTACTTTTTTAATCTTTTATCATTACACATAATTAAACCAGTTATATTAATAGTAGTTATTATATCACCATATGTGAGATTAAGAAAATCAATAATACCATCAGGTTTTACTAATGATTCTAGCATCTTTTGGGTGAAGAAATATGGACGTCTGACTGTGAATTTTTCCTTCCAGTATGATTGTTAACAGTCATTTCTAATCATAACTTTAGTTAAAAATGCATCGTTATACCAACAGAAATCAGATAATTGAAAACATCTTAAATTAATTAGTAAATCGCTAGTTCTTTCTTTAAATTGAATAGGATCACTAACAAAGTGTTTGGTTAATACAAATATTAGAGTATTAACAACATCTTCTAATGGTTGACCATCTTCTGTTCTTTATGATGTTTAATAGCTTCTTTTGTTAACAATTGTAATGATTCATAATCATTATTTAAACTAATAAGTTTTTCTATTGTTTTAATACTATAATTAGTAAGAAATGATAATTTAAAAAAAATGGAATATTTGTATATTTGATTTTTTGGAATATTAATAATTGTCCAATCTTGTAAATTTCTTTCTATATCTATTATACTATAATTTTCTTGGTTGATGTTATCAAGTTCTAGGGGAATACTAGTGGTGGATTCGTCGGACTTAAATAAAGAATTCATTGACACATGTTTTTATAGTAAAGATTTTCTATATTCAAAGAAAAATAAGTAGATTAAGAACTTAAGGGAACACCACTGGGACCACCCTTAAAGCCTTCCAACATAAATAGGCTGACCAACGGATTTTTCATGACTTAACAACACAAGCCTCCCAATATACTTCATTTTCTTTTTTTATGGGTTATCTTTGTAAAAATCTGTATCAATGATTTTTACTTTTTTTTTATAAAGCAATGATACTTAAATGATATCCTATACTTTTAATTTCATTTCTTAGGATTCGCAATGATTTTCTCATTCCTCTATTAACGCTTGTCTTCTTTGAAATATATGATAGTTAGTCATCATTAATGTATAATCTTGTTTCATTAATTGTTGTTTTCTCTTAAGATCTTTTATATTATCCATCATTACTTTTAGTTCAAGTCTTGTATTATAATCTATACATCTTAAATCATATAAATTTTGATAACCAGCACTATGAGCAAAATAATATTCCATATAAACAATAGATCTCAATAAATAAAACAACAATTAAATAAATAAATATCAATATAATAGTCAATGGTTCTGATTCCAAACACGTATCCCAGGTAATGTATATTAATAATAGCTTAACAATAATAATAATAGGCAGTATAACCAGTCATATGCATGAGAGCAAGTAGTACAGGCGGTATAATCGACCATATGCATGAATAAATATACAAGATAAAAAAGATATATGATAAAATCAACTTCATTAAAGACATAATACTTACAAGGAAATTAATTCTCGGAAGGGTTGGAAGCAGAAGACATGAAGGAATGAAGGCTTACAAAAGATAGATTTTAGAAAGTGAGAAGAACTAGAGAAATGAAAGTTTGGACAAGAGAAGAGGAGGCTTCAGATGAAAGTTTTTAAATGCCTTTACTTGTTTACAAACTTCTTTATATAGATACCAAAATAGTACTACCAATAATACATGCTTATCTTCATACGTCAACTAACAATAATTGGAGGTGAATAGTGTATACAAAGTCTTTTGTCTTTTCTTTGAATAATAATCTGATGAACGTCAATAATCTTGAACAGTGTAGACAAAGTTCTTTGTCTTTATTCTTTGAAGAGATAATACTTCTAACAGCTTTCAGACAGTTTTCATCTGTCATGTTGAATAATTGAGAAAGCAATAATCTTCTGGGATCATATAATCCGAGGGTCATATTCTGCAAATTCCAGATCAATTGGGTCTTGAGAATCCATCAGATGTACTGGATGGTAAGATGAGTTACCTTAAGAAGGAGAGGCCGAGTTGCCTTGAGAAAGAGAGGCTTGTTGAGAATGAGAGGTCTGTTGCACTGGTGATAATGATGGTTGTTGTAATGGAGATAATCTGACTGGATACTATGCATCTTCTTTATCATCATTGTCTGATACTTGTGACATTGTTTCAGCTAATCTTTTCAAGTCCTCTTTGCTGGTAATGGATGTTAATTGAGCCTGAAATCTACTCCGCTGGACTAGAACTTCAGGAGTTTTGGTAATTTTTTAAAATATTTTTAAAACATGATCGTAATTGTATTTTTTCCATCATTTGACAGAGACTTGGCGGACTAAAACCATAATATTTTTTAGAGAGAGATGATGTTTGATGACATATTCCCACTTCATAATTCAATTTAATTTTGTTTTGAGGAAGAAAAGAAGTGGTGAACAATGCTTTAAAGAAAGGGGATCATCATTTTGTGAAGCAAAAATCTGAAGACTTTCTAGGAGAGGCAGAGGAAAGAGAAGAGGTTCAGATCCATAATAATCCCACCATAGTAAAAACCAACACGGGAAAATCCTAATCTCTTGTAATTTATCGAAATGGAGGAACCAAGAATGACACAAATTTTTGTTTTGTTTTAAAATATTTTTGTTCATGCCTGCTGATAATCATAATATGGTGGATCATAAAGATGATAAAATTTCCTTGTTAAATAGGGATTGTTTCCTCATTGTTCCAAGGTGAAAACTTGTTTAATGATGACTTTATGAAAGACAATAATTGGATATGCAGGTGGAGAATGTTGAGTTTAAAGAGAACAAGAGATTTCAGAGAGAATAATTGAATATGTGTCTACTAATATGAATTCATAAAAATGCTGGATTTTCTTAATATTTTAGGAGACAAAGTGCCAGTCTAGCAAAAGAAAGGCATCAAGTAATTTTTTGCGATCAGACATGTGTTGAATTTCAGACTCAATGGGGAACACTGGATGCCAATGAGTTTTAATGATAATAGGGATGTAGAAGTTTGAGATAATAGTGAAAGATTAATAATTTGAGGAGGAGTAAAGGAAGAATGAGAAACAACTTTGGAGTATGTTGGTAATTTCGAAGAAGCTAATGGTGAGAATGAATTGTAAAATGACCTAATATTTTGTGGTAATGTCTCCAATACGTATGGTTTTGGAGTTGCAGAAGGATAGGGTGAAGGATAGGGAGGAAATGGTGGCCTAGCATAAGAAGATTTGGACTTTATTCTTGACTTTGAGGATAATATGATTTTTTCTGTAAAAATTCTCGGGATAGAAAATCAGGAAGAAAATTAGATTCTCCTTTAACATGTTTAATATCAATATAAAAAATACTTAATATACCTTGTCATCTAGCAAATATTTGTTTAGCAGCTAGGTTTTTCACATCTTTAATCAAAACTTCCTTGGCTGATTTGCAATCTATTCTAAGTAAAAAAAAATTATTTAACAAATCATCTTGAAATTTAGAAATACATAATACAATAGCTAACTTCTTTTTTAATAGTACTATAATTCTTTTGGGCAGGATTCCAACATCCTGAATGGAATCGAACAATCTATTCAGAATCAATTGATAATTTTTGCTTCATAATTCTTCCATAACCAAGATTAGAGGCATTTGTTTCTCCAATTTTAAAAGTATGAGGTGATATGAGTCCTAAGTATGGTAATTTCTTAACGTGAGACTTAATTTGTTTTATAATATTTGTATGTGTTTCTGTCTATGGAGGTGGATTCTTTGTTAATCTTTTGAATAATGGTTTACATAATGGCCTTAGAGATTGATAAAAATCTGCAACATAATTAAGACTTCCCAAAAATCTTTGTAATTGTTGCTTATATTTTATTTCATCAGGAAATTTATTAGCAAATTCTAGTGCTCTACTAATTGGTGTAATAGTTCATTAATAAATATCATGTCCAAGGAACCTAATTTTATTTTTTGTGGTGAAACAACTAATCCATTTTGTTTAATAACTTGAACAAAAGTATTTAAATGTTTTCAGTGTTGTTCATTGGATGGGTTAGATATTAATATGTCATCCATATAAACTATTGAAAAGTGAGTGAAATGAGTAAATATTTCATTCATAATATTTTAGAATTCACTATGAGCATTTTTTAATCCAAATGATATAACATTTCATTCATAATGTCCAAATAGGACTGTGAACGCTGTTTTATACCGATCTTTTTCAGCAATTTGGATTTGTCAAAATTCACTCTTCATATCAAAATTTGAAAATACAGTAACATTATAAAGACGAGATAATAAATCTTTCTTATTGGGAATTGAATATCTAATCCATCGTAATAGTTTATTTAATGGTTTATAGTTAATAACTAACTGAGTAACTCCTCTTTCAAATTCTACTTGTTTTTTAACATAAAAAGCAGCGCAACTCCATGGCGACTTGATTTTCCTAATTATTATACTTATATTACTTATTATACTATAAGTATAGTATATTATACTTATATTATCTATATAAGATAAGTATATACTATATTATAAGCAAATATTCCCTTAACTATAGTATATATGGTGTAAGTAGTACTATAAGTATCATATATTTCATACTAATATATACCACATGCTATATACTAATATATATATTTATACTTTTAATATATAGCACATACTATGTACTAATAAAAGTATATATACTATATGCTATAATACATATATAGTATAATGTAATAATATAAGAGAATATTAAGAAAACGAATCAGGCATCAATCTATTTGTTGATCTAAGTCAATATAAAATGGTCCAATTTCGTAGAGAAGATGTTCAACCCAAAGTAATTGAGGGTGAAATGTTGGAAGAACATGAATCAACTGAAGTGTTTAGTGAAGATAAAGGTGACTGGTCTAGCAAAACTGATAGTGAATGAATTTCAAACAGATATTTGTGTAAGTATCATTCTTGTAAATATCCGTAACGTTTGTTCGAATAATAGTTTATTATAATTTCAAACATATATGCCTCCTAAATGCAAACCCAAATGCAAAGCAATACATGCGCCATCCCTATTCATTACTAACTCACTGTGTAGTTCACCTGCCATAAATAGTGGGCCAACATTACCAGACCTAGAACAAAATATTTTATCAAATTAAATACTACATTTAATGCTCGATTTAAGTAATATATATCTATAAAATAAAACAATTTAATTAAACTATATGCTTTAATTACTGTATATATAGTAGTTGTAAGCCAGTGCCGAGGTCGAGGCACTAGGAGGGGTGTCTGCATAGAGAAAGTAAGGAAAGTGAATAAAATTAAAGTTGATATTCATGATTATCACACCGGTGGCTCCGGGGATTTGGCATATTGGCTTGCTTCTTATGTTGGTACCCTTATTCGGACGTATGCACCGATGGCTACATCATCCTGGACTAAAGTTCACCAAGATGTGAAAGATCACATAAAAAATCATTACTTGGTAATAAACTACATCCCAAGAAATTAAGTATAACATGTTAAGTTAAAGTTATTTTGTATTTATACTAATTGTTTATAATTTCTAAAAGGACGAGTTTGAACTTAATTTTGACCGACAAGAAGATCGACTAAAGGTTGAGGAACTGATGTTGAATGCATTTCAAAGGTACAAAGGTCGATGTCATACACACTATCAGAAGTTCAATGCTACAACAGAGGCATTCCAAAACCCATTCCAAGCAATGCCACCAAATGAATGGAGTATTGTGAACAAAGCAAATAGATTAAATTTAACAATACACCATCGTGCAGGTTTTCGATCTTTTCATCGTTTATCTAAAAAAATGGTAAGTTATTATAGTCCCTGGTAAATATTAACATATACACTTTTCTTATTTAAGTTCTAATATAGATTTTCCTTTTGCAGTAAGAAGAAAGTCCTGTTGACTATGATCTGACCCAATTATATGCTAGAGCACATAAAAATCGTGATGGTATTTGGATCAGTCCCGAATCAGAGGCAAATTAAGTAAGTTTAAGTTTCTTTAATTCCATTGTCTAATAATACTTTTGTTACTTATACAAACTTGAATTTTTTTTTTTGTAGAACAAGATGATATCTTTTAAGAAAATTGTTGCGGATCCATCTGATGAATCATCTGTCAACGATGCTCAGATCTTTTCTCAATTTTTTGGATCACGTTCTGGATATTTGAGGGGCTTAGGACATTGCATGAAGTCATCCTCAACATCATCATCCTCTTCTCAAGCCAGATCGAATGACAAAACTAATGAATTAGAGGAAGCAAAACTTGAGATAGAATAATTGAGATCCAAGGAAAAAGAGTTGTTGACCCGATTAGATCAAGCAGCGGATTTAGAGGCGAGATTAGAAGAAAACATGTAGAAGAGGTTGGATATGAATAACCAAAAATTGTTTGAACAATGACAATCAATTATGTCCCAAAACTCTATGCCACCACCACAATCTTAAAACTTATTTTTTTAATTGTCTTTTTATTATTCTATTCCAAAACACTAACATTTGAACAATTCTGATGTTTAAATTCTATTTGTTCCATATTTGTAATATTATTATGGAATTTTATTAATTCAATTATGTATGATGAGCACTGTTCAAACGAGAAATACTCGGTTTGAATGATAAATTACAATTTATAAATCCATTCGAACGGAAAATAACTCATTCAAACAATAACTGAGAAATACATTTTGTTCGAATGGACATAATTTTCATGCATATAATGATTGTTCGAACAACAGTAATACAACAAATCCCGTTCGAATGGATAGAATTTCTGAACATATGATGTTTGTTTGAACAATAAAATTTGTGTTCAAACAAAAATAATTTGAAAATTTAGGTGTCTGAACAAATATAATCTATTAGAATGGGCTGTTCGTTCGAACAAGATCATATTATTTGGTCGTTTGAATCAAATTATCTTACCGTTCAAACGACACTTGTTGGTTCGAACGGAACCTTATATATTTGAATTGGTTTTTGAGACGAAAATGGTTTGTCTAGAAAATAAAAACCCGTTCGAACGCTTTCGAATGGTTCTGCTTAATTTCGTCCCTAAAACTAATTTTTTGAGGTATTTTCGTCTCCAAAAATCATTTGAGACAAGCTTTTCGAGACAAAATAGAGACGATTTTCATCTCCAAAAATTTTTGGGACGAAATTTAGATTTTTGAGACAAAATGATTCGTCCCAAAAAAACCCAATCTCTTGTAGTATATAAATAGAGAGATGTTGATATTTACGTGGTTTAAGTCGTTTGACACTACGGTCTACGAAGACAGGCTGGTTTGGTTATACAAAACCAAACTATATCATCTCATCTTATCTTATATAATTATTACAATTTTTTTAAATTTTCACACAAAATATAATAAATGATTCAACTTTTTCAAATTTAAAAATAAAAATAATATTAAAAAATAATATTATAACAATATTTTATTTAACTTTTAACAAAATATCTTATATCATCTTATTTGAACTACGTAACCAAACAAAATCGAAATCTACCATATTTGATGATTTTGCAATCTCTTGAGTACTTACTATGTTCTCAAATATATAAAGGGCGAAAATGAAGGTTTTTGAAGAAGTTGAAAAAGATGCATATGCTGTATAGAAGTCCAGAATCTGGAAACTTCCCGCTTCGCACAGGGAGAGAGAGATCATTTCCCTCTATCTCATTTTTTCAAGTTGAAGTCATATCTTTTACTTTATGTCTTATCACACATTTTTAACTTGAGTTTTGCTGAATATAAGTCGAGTTTATAGTAATATCTATTATAATTTTAAAAAAAATTAATATACCAATCATTTTTTAACATAACTACGTGAAAAGCTTCAATATCAGCAATACGTTGAGTGTGTAAAAACTAAAAAATAATGCTCATCTTTCAACTGTTTATTTGTCCGACCATGAATTGGTAGGTTTTGTCATTTACTTATTTGCTTTGTTAATGGGCCTTTTAATTACTGATTTTATAGCCAACACGTACGTACAATCGTATTTCATATATATATAAAAAGTTTATTTTCTAATCACATACCCTACAATATTGGTCCGTACATTTCTCACAACAAAACATGAAGTGGTCCAGAATATTTGTTGCATGGCATTAACGTGATATGCATAATGTGATAAAAAAATAGAAATTATTTATACAGATTTCAAACAGATAAATTATATATAGGATTTTATAAAAAGTAGATCTCACTTTAAAAAAGTGTGAAAAAAATTAGTTTTTTTTTTTTAATAAGACTCACCTTTTTTTATAAACAATTTATACGATTATTTAGAATTCGTAACTTAAAAAAGAAAATGATAATTGCAGTTGTGAGTGTGTAAGTGCCGCGCAATCACTTTGAAAAAAAATAAATACGGGACTCACATGAAAGGAAATTAATTTTTTAATAGTGGATCTCACTCATTTTCAAAGCGACTGCATGCCGCTTACACACTTCACAATTGTATGTAGCATTACTCGAAGCGCATAATTCTTACAACTAGAATGTGGATGAGGAATCAATCAGACGGACATGATGGCTTGTCTCATAATTCCAACAAAACAAATCCAATAAACATGAGTTAATATTCGAGGATTCTCAAACTGCAGGTAAAACATATTATCAACATCACTTGAATGAAGGTAAGATTTGATTAATTTGTAAAATTTAAAATTTCTCGAATTTCATATCAAATTATGACGTGTGATGTGAGTATTTTAGTGGGTGTGTTCCACACATCGGTTTAAGAATATAATAACTCAATATAAAACAGAGTTTATGGTAAAAAAATCAATTAATTTGCAATATTCTTTTAACACACTCAACACACCATGCATTGAAGTGAGTCTCACAATAATGAGAAAGTATTGATTTTTTTTTTTCAATTTTTTTTATAATTATAATGGGTCATATGATAAGTAGTGTGTTCACATAAGAAGCTTATAAGTTACAAATCAATGGGGTTATAAACAAGCAAGACTACTCGATAAGTCGCTCAAGTTTGACTCGGTCAAATTTGAATTCACTCGATTCATGTATTAAACGAGACGTTCATGAATACAAAATTATGATCGATTATTAAACGATACAACTCATATAAAAGTTCCGCTCGCATATTAACACGCGTGTTAACTCAAAGAGAAATACTTTAAACCATAAAATTAGGATTATACAAATATAAAGTCACAAAGTGACGGCACTTGTACACTCAACGACAGCAAATATCATTTATATTATTTGAATATAAATTAAATAATCAATTTCTTTCTTTCTTTCTATTAACTAAAATTTTTGAGACTTTTTTTTTTTTGAAAAAATAACTTTTGAGACAGTCTTAGAGCAAAGGTCTTGAGTAACGGATTTTAGTCATCACTCTACAGTTCACTTCTATTTAATTAAATATTCTACGTATTGGGTCAACTTGAAAGAGTCTAGTCTACATAGAATATTGAAACATAAATTTGCTTCTTTGACCCTTAATCAGCTCTATAGTTTCCCTTCACAAGCAAGAAGCCGTCAACCTTGACATGTACTACTCCAAATTGAAGACGTGAAATTGAATCAGACCACTGTCTATAATATTGTATGATAACTACTAATCCAATGTTGATGTGTATCTGATCAAAGATGAAGAAAATGCCGACTTTGATTTAAAAATTCTTATTAAAATAAAAGGAAGAAGAAAAAATTTAACATTTTTAGGAAGAAGAAATTATACACATATTTACTTAATTAATTAAATTATATATATTTATATTTATATTTATGTTATTTAACATGATATCAAAACAAAGGCCTTTTAACTAACGAACTCAACCCTCCTTGGCCGCAAACCAATTCCGTCCATTTGGATGATGTTGCCAACTCAAGGTGCTAAAATTTCTCCTTTTCCCATTGAAAAATCCTGAACATGATTTTTTCTGACTCCTATTATATTGGTCTTCGATCACATCCGAGTCCTTCTCTTTCTGCCATTGGGTTCTAACTTGGGTCTGGTTTTTTTAAACACATCAAATAAAAAAATATATATATAAATACACAATATTTTTCACATCATATTTTACAATAGTGTTTAAAATAGGGTTATTATTGTAAAATACAATATAAAAGTAATACTATTTTACAAAAATATCTTCATTTTACATCATGTAGTGTGAAAAGTGTTGTGTGTGTATCATTACTTGAGGGCTATTATAAGTAATGTGTGTATTATTGATGTAATTTCTCCTTAAGGTCGGATGCCAACAGTAAGGTTGAATGGCCCATAATGATGCTTGAATGGTGGTACGACACTCAAATGTTTATTTATGATTCAAACAATACATAAAATATAAAAAATGTAAACACTATAACAAATTTTAGTTTTAGAGATGAACTAAATTTCGTCCCTAAAAATAATTATTGGAGACGAAATTTAAATTTTATCTCAAAACATGGATGACTTTATAAATCTGTTCGAATGGTTAAATATCCATTCGAACTAGGTCTTCTATGACGAATTAGGTCGTCTCAAAAAGTTAAAATCGTTCGAACGGCAAAAAACCTATTTGAACAGGGAATTAATGTCTGTTCGAATGGTGTATAATCTGTTCGAATAATAATCTTGGCAGAGAAGTAATTTATTTTACTGAGGAAAGTTCAAAATCGTTCGAACTGTAATTTGTTTGTTCGAACGTGAGAGATTTGGTGCGAAAATATGGCGGGAAGGTTACAAGATTGTTCGAACGACACATATTTTGTATGTGGCTTGTCTATTTGGGACTTGTATCTAGCATTACTCATTTGTTATACATAAGCTACTATTCACCCTCATACCCTACATTTGACAACTTTTTCTTTTTTTTTTATCATAAAATGTGAGGTGTAGAGATGAATAGTGACTGATGAGAAGAATTATTCTATATGAAATGGAGTGTATTATTTGAAGAGTAATTCTAGATACAGTTGTAAAGTACGCAAGCTCTGCACAATCTTTTTAAAAAAGAGTAGAGTCCACAATTAAAAAATTAGTTGTTTTATGTAGATCCCATATTTACTCATTTTTTTCAAAAGTATTGTGCACTCAACTACTGCAAATATCATTTCTCTTATTTGAATATAAATTAAATAATCAATTTCTTTCTTTCTTTCTATTAACTAAAACTTTTGAGTCAATTTTTTTTTTTTTGAGAAAAACTTTAGAAAGTAAAGGATTTTAGTCATCACTCTACATTTCATTTCTATTTAATTAAATATTCTACGTATTGGGTGAACTTAAAAGAGTCTAGTCTACAGAGAATGTTGAAACATAAATTTGCTTCTTTGACCCTCAATCAACTCTATAGTTTCCTTTCACAAGCAAGAAGTCATCAACCTTGACATGTACTACTCCAAATTGAAGAAGTGAAATTGAATCAGACTACTGTCTATAATATTGTATGATAACTACTAATCCAATGTTGATGTGTATCTAATCAAAGATGAACAAAATGCCGACTTTGATTTAAAAATTTTTATTAAAAAAAAGGAAGAAGAAAAAATTTAACAATTTTAGGAAGAAGAAATTATACACATATTTACTGAATTAATTAATTAATTAAATTATATATATATATATATTTATATTTACGTTATTTAACATGATATCATAACAAAGGCTTTTTGACTAACGAACTCCTAAACATGCTTTTTTCTAACTCCTATTATATTGGTCTTCGATCACATCCGAGTCCTTCTCTTTTTGCCACTGGGTTCTAACGTGGGTTTGGTTTTTTTAAACACATCAAATATATATATATATATATATATATATAAATACACAATATTTTTCACATCATATTTTACAATCGTGTTTGAAATAGGGGTATTATTATAAAATATCATATAAAAGTAATACTATTTTACAAAAATATCTTCATTTTACATCATGTAATGTGAAAAGTATTGTGTGTGTATCATTACTCAATTATTCGCCATAAGTGAGGGCTATTATAAGTAACGTGTGTATTATTGATGTAATTTCTCCTTAAGGTCGGATGCCAACAGTAAGGTTGAATGGCCCATAATGATGCTTGAATGGTGGTACGACACTCAAATGTTTATTTATGATTCAAACAATACATAAAATATAAAAAATGTAAACACTATAACAAATTTTAGTTTTAGAGACGAACTAAATTCCGTCTCTAAAAATAATTATTGGAGACGAAATTTAAATTTTATCTCAAAACATGGATGACTTTATAAATCCGTTCGAACTAGGTCTTCTGTGACGAATTAAGTCGTCTCAAAAAGTTAAAATCGTTCGAACGGCAAAAAACCTATTTGAACAGGGAATTAATGTTTGTTCGAATGGTGTATAATCTGTTCAAATAATAATATTGGCAGAGAAGTAATTTATTTTGCTGAGGAAAGTTAAAAATCATTCGAACTGTAATTGTTTGTTCGAACGGGAGAGAGTTGGTGGGAAAATATGGCGGGAAGGTTACAAGATTGTTCGAACGACACATATTTTGTTCGAACAAGTTCGAACACCATATTTATGCATTCGAACAGATAGTTTGGTGGGAAATTAAATTAAAATTGGCAGGGATCTTTGTAAACATGTTCAAACGAAACATAAAATATTTACAAATTCATAAATTAATTTTATATAATTAATTTAAAAATATTTTAGTGATTTCTTTTATGTTAAATAAGATTTTTAGTTAAATAAATATTACTTTAAAATAGTGTTGTTTTTTATATTATCGTGAATGGTAAGTAAAATGAAAAAAAAAAATAATTAATAATAAACAAGCAAGCAAACACTAAAAATAAAAATCAAATATTAATTGCAACCCAAAAATATAATGTTTGATACAACATAAAAAAGTAAAATAATAACTAAAACTATATATTTGCTAATTAGATCAAAATCCTCTTGTAAGGTAATTTTGCGTCCGTCCGTATCCTTAAACTTCTCCTTGATGAGCTCAATGAACTCCTTCTTCATATGTTGTTTTAGCTCCTCGATTATTGGTACACCTATCCCCTTCCTTCGGCCACAACACCATCGATTTTTGCCTCCATGAAATCTCTTCCATTAATACTAAATTTTCCAATTCTGAAACCATCCCTAATTTTCTGGTTCTATCCTCTTCCGATAACAACCCTTGCACCTCCTTCTCTTCCAAAGTTTGCAACTCCACCATAAGCACTTTCTCTTGATATCCAACTTCCCAAACTCCTCTTTATTCCATCTCATCAAATCTTTCTAAAAAGATTTCAACTTTCCAGCCAAAACAAAACTAGGAGTGCCAGAAAAGTTACAGGAATTTTTTCTTAAGTGACACCAAATGCTAAAGGTTAGCTTGATTCGTTAATTTTTTCTTTTTTTTTTCCTTTTACCTCCTCAACTCAGAGCTGACAGTAGGAGGTATGCAATTTCCTGTTTGAGTAACACAAGCACTAACAGAGACATTTTCTTCTTAGGAATTTTGTTAGAAACGATGAAGACAGGATTTCGTTATTAGTAGTGTTGATATGATTAAAGCTCTCTCTCTTTTTTTTCAATGTATTCTACTCATAATGTCTCACCTCAAACCGTTGGCTCATTGCGAAATTGATTTGTGTTGATATTTTTTAATAGATTATATTATTTTTGTCTTTCACCCGTCTCTCTCGTTTTCTGTTTTCAAGTTTTGATTTTTGAAATAGGCCGATATGATCTGGGTTTGATATCTTTGACTCCATCAACCCACGTGTTTGTAATGCTAGTCATACTTGCTCTAACGGATGGAAAACGGGCCGACTCTTCTGTTACTAGAATTTAGGAGCAGTAATGCTAGTAAGTTCCGTAACTTAGTAAACTTGTTATTTTAGAAGACTTAGTCAAAAGCCTTCAGCTTTTGCCTTTCAAAAATTTCTTTTTAAAGGTGGCTGGGTTTATGTACGAGGAGATAGAAAAAAAGTTATTCCTTTAGCTTGCTTTGCATAGTGAAAAAAAAAAAGAAAAAGAAAAAGAACATAAGAGAGTATCGAGATATTAAGGAGAGGTTTGGATTCAAAATCCACCTCAACTCATCTCATCTCATCATTACAACTTTTTCAAATTCTCACACAAAATATAATAAACAATTCAACTTTTTCAAATTTCCACATAAAATATAATAAACAATTCAACTTTTATTCTACTATTCACAAACCATCTCAACACATCTCAACTCATCTCTGAATCCAAACATCTCCTAAGAGTTTCCAGACAAAATAAAAGTGTTATTATTAGAGGAGCTTTGAGCTCAATATCTTGTGCAAAGCTTATTCGAGCTATAAGACGATCAGTTGGGCTGTTGTATCCTGGAGGAGACAAGTCAAGAAAAGATCTGCTGCACTGGTTCAATTGAAATTTTACATACCGCAGAGGGCTTGAATTTTCTTAAAGAGAGCGAGATTTCCGTACCTCAGTCCAAGCTGGTTTCGTTTGAATTTTTCATTTCATTGTAATTTTTCATTTTATTATTGTGAATTTCACTAACAATTTGTGCCAAGCAGCCATTAATAAATCAATCAACCGGCTAAATCTATGGAAAATACTAGCCAGTTAGATGACTGTCGCAGTCAATAATGAACTTCTGATGACTGTACTGAACACCTCAAGGTGAAATTCGGGCTTGACTCATCAACAATCCCTATTGCATGACCCTCCTGTACACCTCATGGTGAAATGAGGGCTGGACTCATCTACAATCTCCCTCAATTGTTGTAATCACCAGCCCATGGCCAATCTTTGGTCTGCATGTCAGATTCGCATGGCGACCATTTAATGAAAGAGAGTGATTCCACTCCTACAGGATGGCTTTTTCTTTTATCGTGAATTAGCCAAGTTTCATGAGATGGACATGTCCTTTTTACTTAGGAACCAAAAAAGTTGTAACATGTGAACTTCTTGAAGGAAAGATGGTCCCATCCCATGTTCTTGATTTCAGGATGTTAAGGGTCAATAATTTGAAGTTTTGATGAAAACTTCTTTCATTTGCAGTTAGATTGGCAAAGTTGGAAGTTGATAAAGTTTTAGCAGCACCATGTGAAACAACTGTTCTGTACCCAACGAGTGGGGGTAATTTGCATTGTTTTACCGCACTCACCCCTTGTGCTGTGCTTGACATCCTCTCACCTCCCTACAGAGAGGCAGCAAGCAGAAAATGTACTTACTACCATGACTACCCATACTCAACCTTCTGTAAGTAACTTGAAGTAACTATCTTACTTTTTTTTTCTTTTGCCCCTTTTGCCCTTCTACTGTATGCACATATAACTCAGTAATTCATACCTTTTTTTCCTTCTTATTTTATTACATGAAAATGGCAACTAACTTGAGTGAGCTGTTAAACATATCACTGCAGCAGCAAGAAATAGAGCTGGTATAATTAATGGAAAAGAAGAGGACTATGCATGGCTTGCAGAGATAGAAACACCAGATGATCTCTATATGCGCCAGGGAAAATATGCTGGCCCAGCTATTCAGGCATAGCCCTTACCGCATCCATTTGGCAGATAGCCCAAGTTTCTCATTGCTTTCAGTTCGAGTTTTGGACTGCAGCAAATGTTATTGCCATGGTTACTGCCATAGTCTTACAAAAGAGGCACTAAAATGCTGATGAAGCGTGCTTTATAGATGATTCTCCCCTATATTTTGATGAAGAAATTTACTTGAGATGTAGAATTTTGTTCATAGAACCGTAACATGAATTGAATGAGTAATCTCTAAGCTAGTACGCCATTTTTTGCAGGGGTTTTAGCTACACCAATCATGATGTTATGTGTATCATTGGCATTTCTTTATCACTCAGTTGGAGTGTGCAAGCATTATAATTAGGACCCACTAATTATAATTCCAAGTCTATCTCAAGAGGAGATTGAAAAGCAGTGGTTCTATCCCATACAACACCTAAAGGGGAGGTGAATAGGTGCAGTTCAATTTTCTGGTCTAATAAAATATAAGACAAGTAAGCAATTAAAAGATAAACCAAATCATGCAAATAATCAACACAGAGATTTGGTCACGAAGTGGAAATTCATTTGAAGAACTTCTTCAAATTCTAAAACCACTCCGGGTGTAAGGCACCACCTAAAATCCACTATAGAAAAAGTTTATTACAACCAATTTAAAGACACTCACAAAACCTTTGTAGTTCCTAAACTTGGCTTGCAACATCACGAGTGACCCACTCGATCTCTACACGCATGTAGTGTTGGAACTCCGACCTTCTATAGCTTTCCACGAGAACCTCTCGATCTCTGCATCAACAGCAGCTCTGGAAACCTTCCGGACAATCAACACGTCCACTTCAATGGACTTTGAATAAGATTTGATCTTGAGTGTGGTGTAGTGGATATGTGTTTGTCCAAGAGAGATTCACAAGGTGAGGAAAGGTTTCTCTCTTTGGCTCTTGAAGGAACTAGGGTTTATGCTCTCTTTTTCCACACAAAAGAACAGAAATAAGCTGTTCTATTTATAGTCCCTACAAGTCACGGCGCTCAAAACCCTGATTTTAAGATGTCTTGAACATTGGCTCGAGCGAGGTGTCGAGCGCAAGTCGAGCGCACGTTGTCTTGAACATTGGCTCGAGCGAGATGTCGAGCGCAAGTCGAGCGAACCTCTCTGGAAGAGTTCTGCTCGAGCGCCACGTCGAGCGCACTTCGAGCGAACCTCTCTGTATGGGTTCCGCTCGAGCGCTGAGTCGAGCAGACATCGAGCGAACCTCTCTGGATGGCTTCGCTCGAGCGTTGAGTCGAGTGCAAGTCGAGCGAACCTCTTTGGAAGGTTCCGCTCGAGCGCCAGTTGAGCGCCAGATGAGCTGTGTTGAGCACACTTCAATCTTTTTCATGTTACATCGCTTCAACCTTTGTTACAACTCAAATTTACATAGGTTTTCACAAGCATATGCTAATCAACTAAATTTTCCCTCAACAATCTCCCTCTTTGGCATTTCTGTGACAAAACCTCTAACCTATACAAATGACCTAATCCTAACACACCCCAATTAGGATTCCCATGATTCAGGTATAATCTTGGACACGTTGAGATATTTCTGCAAACACTTAGCAAACGGTTAAACATACCAACAAACATATGCAAGAAATAATCTCATAAGGATAGAAAAAATGTCTGTAACACAGTTTTCATAAAATATTTTTTATTAAGAAATTAATCAGACATTGAGTTCAAATAAGACAAACAATAGCAGCACGAGCAGCATGCGATACAAAAACAAAAGCTGCTAAGCTGCTCCCCCACAAAAACAATGTGTTACTAATAAAAGTTGCCCCTACAGCTTTCTTGCTACTCCCCCTACATCTATGCCACTCCCCCTAAATATATACTACTCTTTTTTGTCATGACAAGCCAAGGGTCTCAAGTATCGACATCACTCTGACTGCCACCATCATCATCTTCATCTAGACGCTCTTCTATATCGTTGAAGCGTTGAGTCACAAGCTGCTGCAAGCTCTCAACTTTAGTATCAAGGCTATCAAACCGAGCTTCAAGGCAAGCAAGGTACTCAAGGACTTGCTGAAGGCTGGGCTCAGTCGAAACTGGTGCTAATGTGGATGGTGCCGAGCTATGAGGTTGTGAACTGGATGGCCGAGAGCTCGATGGCTGAGAAGAGGGTGCTGGAGGATGCTCCACATTCAAAGGGTGAGGAGTAATGTGAGCACGGCTAAGCTGCATGGTCCGACAACCAATAGGAGCCTTAAGAGAGACTCTAGGCTCATGAGGAAGAAACGCAACTGACTGGGAGATGGCTAGCTGAGTGATGAGACAGGCAAAAGGCAAACCAGTTCGTGTTTTAGGAGAATTAAAAGCCTCAAGCAAAACCCGGCACAGATGACTCCCCAGATCCAGGGAGACATCGTTGATCAGTGCGTTCAAAAGAGTGGCGCGGTCAAGATCCACATCACTCTGATGACTAGTAGGATATAAATTTGTAAGGACAATCCTATTTAGAATGAGATATTCAGGTGGAAATCTCACAGTGAGAAGTGGTGACTTACCATCCCAACTAGAAGGCATACCATAAAGATATTGAGCAATGACAGCCAAACTGGAAGGAGAAGTCCATGTATAGCGATACACAGGATTTGATACACGCGGGGCATTTAGCAAGTCAGCTAACATCCCCGGAGTCACCCGGAAGATGATATTCCGGAGACTAACATCAAAAGAGCCATCATCAGAAATGGCATAAATATTGGAGTAAAACTCTCGAACCATCTCCTCAGAAGGAGTGGGATGACCAGTGGTTAATGCCTACCACTGGCGAGACTAAAAAATGCGAGGAATAAAAGTCTTAGTAAGCTCACCAAAGGAGGATTTTGAGTGTAAAGCTCTCTTGCCCGAGGATTGTGGAAATGTGCTTGAGTGGGGGCAGGAGGATTTTGGCGAGGACGAACCCGTCGAGACATGACTTTTGCTGTGGACAGAATCAGTGACCGTTAAACAAGGCTAAAGGAATTTAAGACCCAATGTATGCATGTCCAAAATGCAAAATGCCCAATGCATGATCCAATGCACATGTCAAATGCCCTTTGTCAAACACATTTCAAAAAAGACACAATGCACATGTCCAAAAACAATGCCAACAAAAACAATGCCAAGGTTGATTTTAAACCCAATGGAAGTCCCATGGCCCTCCTAAACACAAACCATCTTTAAACACAAATCAATTTCATGGCAAACACCCTCCCAACTCTAGGATAGACATGAAATGAACAAGGGAACAATGCAATGCCAATGCATGATGAAAATGAGAAACCAAACATCATTGTGGCATTTCACCGAGCACTTGGAGTGCATCCAAGCAAAAGCCAAGTGTAAAACCCCTTGGGAGTTCCATGAACCTCCTAAATACAATGGTGAGAGAAACATTCTCTACAACCAATTGACAAAACAACAAACACCCAAAACATATTCTCATCATTTTGAAATCCAAGAACAAAATCCCCAAATGCAAGAACCCGAAATGAGAAATTAAAACAAACCCTAATGCTGAAATTAGAGAAATAAACACAAATGAGAGAAGCTTACCGTGATTAGGAATGAATTTCTTGAGAGAAATCAAGTAAAATGCACACGGAGAGAAGAGAGGGAATCGTCGCACGGAGAGGAAGAAGAAACGGGCTGGGAGAAAAGAAAAGAACGCGGGGGTTCTTTTAAAACATCTTCGCTTGAGCGGAAGTTAAGTTCGCTCGAGCGGAAGCCCAAAATTTTCAAAAATAAAGTTTTTCATTCAGTGATTCAAGCATTAATGAAGCCAATTTTGAAGTTTGAAAAACACATCAAACGTAAAAGAGCATCATATTATCATAATTTACGCAAATAGTAAAAACAGAGTATCACAGGTAAGATGAACATGCGTGTTTTGTGAATCCTAACTCAATCAAGAAGTTTCAACCAAAATATGTGAGTGGGGTTAGGCTAAAACAAGAAACCATAAGTGCTTGGGGAGCCTTTCCACGATACAGAAAGTAAAACCCAATGCTGCTAGGACCTAAATACTTCTATTTGAATTCCTGTATTAGGATTGGCCTATTGAGTAATATGACCCATTTCTCTCCCTTTTTTTTATTTTTTATTTTTTTATTATTTTTATTTTTTATTTTTTATTTTTGATAGAGAGTTTTCACAAGAGGAATTTTGATATATAATCATGAGGTCATCTAGCCCGTAGTCAATTCTATATACACGTAAAGCTCCCTTACACTTTTGATTGCCTTCCCAAGAACTCACAGGTGGCAAAGCAACAATTGATTGAGCTGGATGTGTAGTGTGTGATGCAGGTCACAAATTAGGAATAGTACACATGTTTTAAACCTTTGTAACTTATAAAAGTACATGATACAATTTTCAAAATACATATGTACCTAAAATTTTCAGAATTGACATCACTAACACTCTTTGTCACATTCATGTGCAAAACAATATGCATATTTTTTAGGAACACACACAACACTATACAAAGACAAAATTATGCATGTAATGAACACACACAATATAAAAAAAAATGAAGAGAAACTATAAAAGACCTAAACATGTGAAAAATGCATGAATGCATGACCATCAATCTATACCATGTATGGTCTGCTCCTCCCCCTTTCTTATCCACACTTGTCTCACTTTTGGATGATTCACCTTATCAGCCTTTTGGCTAGTAGTCAATTGGTCTAACTTCACATTGATCATCTCATTTTGTTTGGTCAAGACCATGACTTGGCTCCACAAGTTTTGATGACTTTTTCTTGAGTATCGCTTTTCCATTCTCTTAGGATGGCCCTTAAGCTCAAAACAGTTTGGTCGTATGTGACCAATCATACCACAATTGTGACAAACGTGATTTACCTTGTGAGCTTTCTGTCCCATGGAGGGTGAGACGTACCTAGGAACATTCAAGAATTTCTTATTCCTTTTAGAAGTATAAGCAATCCCACTTTTAGAGAGAGCAGGAGCATGAACATATTGATTTTTTAACTTGAAGCAATCTAGTCTAACATGACCAACCTTCCCACAGTGATGACATATGGGGCTCGTGTTACGAGCTCCTTGTCTCTTGGGAGGTGGGACAGACTTTTGCACATGTATGGTTTTCTTACCCTTTTTAAAAGGTTGTGTTTTGCCATTCTCATTTGATACAGAAACAAACATAATTTTTTTGACATTTTTACAGAAGGTTTTTGAAGTTGAAGCCACATCAGATTTCCCTTGAATATATCCTATACCTCTCTTGTCACCAAAGGATTTCCCTGAGTTTAGGATTTTGTCAAGCTTTTGTTTCCCAGTAGAAAAGTTTTTCAGTTTATCATTTAACAAAATCAACTCACTTTCCTGCATTTTTACTTTATCCTCAAGTGACACATTCCTCTTTTGCAACTGATCGGTTAAACAGATTGCTTCATTCAATTTACCTTGGATATCCTTCTTTTCTCTTTTGCAAATATTTGTATTATCAATATGTGTTTTATTGAGTTTCCTCAATTTTACACATTCCTTGTACAACTTCTCATAGATTTCCTCCAACTCATCTTCATCCCCGGATTCACTTCCAGATGTACTCTCATTTTCAGACGTTGATTCACTTCTGTGACTTTGGCCACCAACAGAAGAAGTGAATGTCATGTAGTTGAAAGTTTTCTTTGGAGAGGGACTCTCTGAAGAGTCACTTGTCTCAGAATCATTATCACTCAAGGAAACACCCTTTGCCTTCCCTTTGGCCTTTTTGTAATTTGCACACTCAAAGCGAATATGCCCAAAATCATGACACTGTATATCATGTTGTACCTTGTCTTTGGTACCTCTAGTGTATTTCTTAGAGCTCATTTCCTTGTTTCTTGAACTAGAATTTCTATTGACTCTCTCAAAATTTTTCTTCTTATGTCCCCAGTTCTTTCTATTTCTGGACACAAACATATTCCTGAATTTTTTAGCATAAAAGGCTACTTCTTTGTCACTCATAGCCAACTCTTTGGATGACTCAACGAAAGTGTTGAGGGCTATGGACCTATTTTTCTTATCCACAGGAAGAGTATGTTGATAGGTTTGTAGAGAGCCCACCAGCTCTTCAATCCTCATATTGTCCAGATCTTTGCTCTCTTCAATGGCAGTGACTTTGGGACGGAATCTCTCAGGAAGAGATTTGAGAACTTTTCTCACAATTCTATTCTCAGGAATTTTGTCCCCTAAATTAAAACGAGAATTGACAACATCATTTAGTTTGGCATAGAAAATATCAAATGTTTCATCATCCCTCATTCTAAGTTCTTCGAAACTTGTGGTCAGCATTTGAAGCTTAGAATTCTTTAAAGCCTTGGTACCTTCATAAGTAACCTCAAGAATGTCCCAAGCTTCTTTGCAATTTTCACACATGGAGATTCGCTTGAACTCCTCTTGGGACACAACCATGAAAATCGCATTCAGGCCTTTGTTATTCCAACCACACTCATTTATTTCATCCCTAGAGTAATTTTCCATATTTTTGGAAATTTTATTTTTTTCAACGACTGTAATAGGTTATTTCCATCCTCTTACCATGGAAACCCACAGTCGTTCATCTATGGATTTCAAAAAAGCTCTCATTCGAACGTTCCAATAGGCATAATTGCTACCATCAAAATATGGTGGTGATGTGAGAGATTGAGACCTATCCATTTTGAACCACTATAGCAGGATCACACTCAGGAACTAAACCCTAGCGGCGTGAACCCGCTCTAATACCAATTGAAAAGCAGTGGTTCTATCCCATACAACACCTAGAGGGGGGTGAATAGGTGCAGTTCAATTTCCTGGTCTAATAAAATATAAGACAAGTAAGCAATTAAAAGATTAACCAAATTATGCAAATAATCAACACAGAGATTTGGTCACGAAGTGGAAACTCATTTGAAGAACTTCTTCAAATTCTAAAACCACTCCGGGTGTAAGACACCACCTAAAATCCACTATAGAAAAAGTTTATTACAACCAATTTAGAGACACTCACAAACCTTTGTAGTTCCTAAACTTGGCTTCCAATATCACGAGTGACCCACTCGATCTCTACACGCATGTAGTGTCGGAACTCTGACCTTCTATAGCTTTCCACGAGAACCTCTCGATCTCTGCATTAACAGCAGCTCCGGAAACCTTCCGAACAGTCAACACGTCCACTTCAATAGACTTTGAATAAGATTTGATCTTGAGTGTGGTGTGGTGAATATGTGTTTGTCCAAGAGAGATTCACAAGGTGAGGAAAGGTTTCTCTCTTTGACTCTTGAAGGAACTAGGGTTTATGCTCTCTTTTTCCACACAAAAGAACAGAAATAAGCTGTTCTATTTATAGTCCCTACAAGTCACGGCACTCAAAACCTTGAATTTTAAGATGTCTTGAACATTGGCTCGAGCGAGGTGTCAAGCGTAAGTCAAGCGCACGTTGTCTTGAACATTGGCTCGAGCGAGATGTCGAGCGCAAGTCGAGCGAATCTCTCTGGAAGAGTTCTACTCGAGCGCCACGTCGAGCGCACTTCGAGCGAACCTCTCTGTATGGGTTCCGCTCGAGCGCTGAGTCGAGCACACATCGAGCAAACCTCTCTGTATGGGTTCCACTCGAGCGCTGAGTCGAGCGCACATCGAGCGAACCTCTCTGGATGGCTTCGCTCGAGCGTTGAGTCGAGCACAAGTCGAGTGAACCTCTCTGAAAGGTTTCGCTCGAGCGCCAGTCGAGCGCCAGACGAGCTGTGTTGAGCACACTTCAATCTTTTTCATGTTACACCGCTTCAACCCTTGTTACAACTCAAATTTACATAGGTTTTCACATATTCAACTAAATTTTCCCTCAACAGAGATTTATAAATAAATTTTAGCCTTTTAGGTGGGATCCGTGAAGCATTATTGTAAGCATACCTCACAAGGAGTATTATAACAAAGCCTTGTCCATACTCTCTAAACAATAATCTTTCTTCTTCTTCTCCTCCTTCTTTATTTATTTTTTTCAGAGAATTTAAAATAGTTGATGATGTGGTCTAGTAGGTAGAATCCCAAACCTATAAGCCTTTAAACTTAAAAGTTAAATTTGACCCCATCCCACATGTCTCATGTTGCATATCCACCAACGCAATTATGCTAGAACTGTGGGGGCGGTTGTGCCTCCAAGGGTTCTGAAAGACTGAAACGCTAGAAGGGAAGTTCAAATCCAAGGCATTGCCTTGGATGTTTATGATATGGAGGAATAGATGAGGATAAGGAGGGAACAAAGTGAAGGAAATGAAATGAGGTAACCATGGGAAGCTTTGACGTAGTGTTCAGAAGGAGAATAAATGTTGTGCGTGTGGAAGTAGTTGGAGGGCCTGGTTTTATATAGAGAAATGCTCAAAGTGCTGTGAACATTATTGTAAACAGGTAACAAATTCATGTGGTTATTGAATTATCAAATCATAGGTATCTGATGGATTGGTCTGTAGGGAAGCGGCCAACTGAAAGATGATCAAGTCAGTTTTAACTAAATGATAGTCAAGTTTCTTTACCATTGTTGGGTTTTTTGGTAACAAGGAAAGTGTGGTTAGTGGTGCGTGCAGAACTTGTTTGATAAATTTACGAATACCTGCAGATCATGAAGGTGCATGGTCAATTTGAACATTTGATATTTTGATCAATTCGAGTACCCTGGTGAGTTTTGTTGGTGAATCAACAGCATCTGATTCCCAAGCGCGTTTTAAAGAACATTGGGATCAATCCCCCTTCTAGCCGGCCCCATGACCAAAGAGTTCTAACTTCCATGTGTACATTGCAGAGCCAGAGTTTGATACTGCTATATTACTTCAATTTTGCATGCGTGCACACATGTGAAAACGGAGAGTATCCATTTAATGCAAATTCTGAGATGTTTTGGTCATTTGTGCTTCTAGAAAGATTATACTGACAAGCGAGATGATACAAAATAGTCCACATTTTATACTCAATGGATAAGCGCCAAAATAAGCGAAGTTTCGCGATAAATGATACTCCATTTCAAGCAATGGAAGAAGATCATCCTTATCCTACATAATGAGATAGCATAAGCATTACTCTCTCCATTCTTTCTCAAGTTTGGGACAAGACAATTTCTTGAGAGTAAAAAAATTTATTCTGGATTGTAATATGAGGGGTTTGATATGAATTTGGAGGCTTTTCTATAAATGTTATGATGTTCTCTATTCTAAAGAATCTGATGCCAGTACTGTAGATTAATTGTAATGGCAAACAGTCCAACGTGTGTTTCCTATAATGTTTAGAGAGGGAGAGAATCCGTTCACTTCCAACTGCAGTCTGTTGTCCTTGTTAACAGAATCACTACCATCTGATGTATCTCTGATTCCCTCCCTACTACATCATGCAAGAAAGCTCTCTTTTAGGACCACTGATCTTGTGTTGGTCTTCATGCCCAACCCCCCCTCTCGATTCTAACTTGGTTGTTGTTCATGTGTGACTTTTTTCCTTCTCTGTACTCTTCTATTAATAAAAAAGTTTGATTTGCTGAGGAAAAGAAACAGAATGGTACCAGGGTTTGGTTTGAGCTTTGCATGACCATAATAATGCAGAAAGCAAACTTTCATTCCTTGCTAAGATTCTGAATCCAATTGTTCACAAGGGCTGAGGATATGGAAAAACCAGAAAAGATACTGGGAAGTAGGTGACAGATCAGAGCAGAAAAAGGTTGAGAAATAGCTCTTTCTTGCCCTTGAGGTGATCTGGAAGCTTCACTAGCATATCATACGCTTCCAAGTTCCACAAAAGTGTCAATCAGGCATGGTAGAATGGAAATAAAGAAAAGTAATGCTAGATATAGTTCCACCAGTATAGGATACGTTATCTCCGTACACATCTTTTGAAAAAATATGGTTTAATATGAAAAAATTAATTTTTTTCATGTGAGTCCCAAATTTTTCTTACTTTTTTTTAAAAAAACGTGCACGAGACTTGCAAGTAAATCATTTTCCAACAAAGAATTCACAACCAATTGTATATGTAAAGCCCGTAAATAACATAACTAACTTTGGTTAAAGCCTAAAGCCTCAAAACAAAAATAAAAATAAATTACAATGCAAAACAAAAATAGCAGCTGACGGCTAAAGGTTAAAGCCTAAAGCCTCAACCCTAAAAAGGGAAAAATCTTGAAATATGGGCTTGTTTGTTTTCAGTTGAGATGAGATTAAAGTTAAAAAATTAAATAAAATATTGTTAAAATTTATTTTTTAATATTATTTTTACTTTGAGATTTGAAAAAATTAAATTATTTATTTTATTTTATAATGGAAGTTGGAAAAATTGTAACGATTAGATGAGATGAAGAGAAATTGAAAAAATTGAATTGTAATGTTTATTTTATTTTATGTTGATTAATTATGAGGAGAAATTATTCGAGGATGTAATTATAATTGCATGATATTTTTCAACTTGCAATGAAAAGTTGTATCCCAAATAGTCAAAAATGGAAAAAGTGTCTCTGCAAGATGAAAACTATCTTCTTCATAGTAGCAAGATTCTGAAGTAGAAAAGTCCAGCTAAAGAAGATTTGCATACTTGCAAGCACTTCTTGGAATAATAATTAGCAAACAAGACTTGATCACTCGCCACTCGCTCGAACTTGACTTGGCCTCGTTTGGATTCGAAACACATCTCAACTCAACTTACCTCACTCATCATTACAACTTTTTTAAATTCTCACACAAAATATAATAAACAATTTAACTTTTTCAAATCCTAAAACAATAATAATGTTAAAAACAATATTTTAATAATATTTTATTCAACTTATCTAAAATCATCTCAACTCATCTCTGAATCCAAACGAGGATATCCGTAAACGCAGCAGTTCTTTGAGCAAGAGAACATGAGATCAAGATTACTCTGGTGGCCACTTTTCTCCTTGCCTGCCAGAAATCTTATTCCTACAACTTGTTTAATTATTTGTTCTAAGGTAATTGAAAACATTACTTGCCAAGAAAAGAAAAAGGCAATGACATGGGGATAAAACCAAAACATTAGTAAAGCTAAGATACATATGACTCAAGTCTATAGCAAAGATGTTTTCCTCAAAATGGAAGTGTATGCTTAATTCTATACCAGTTTTCACCCTGACGTTCTTGAATCTTCATTTCAATATCAACAGGCATATATCCCAATCTTAAACTGCAAAGACTACTTACTGGCCATAGTCCTCTTGGAACAATCTTCAACCGCTTGCATTCAACAATCTCTAATTCTCTCAGACTGCACATTGCCTTTTCTGCTATTCGCCACCTCTCTACTAAGAAAAGAAAAGAAAGTTTCAAGATCTGTAGTTGTGGAAAACCCCCGCTACTGCAAATCATTTCTTTTCCAACATATGATGACTGCTTCAATTTCAGAACTCTCAGGTTTGGCAGCTTCTCCAGCTTTTCCATGGGGTCTTCAGTCAAAAAGGAGTTTTGTAAGGACAGCTCGGTGAGGTTTGGTGGAAACTTTTGTGTCTTATTCATACGTCCTACTAAGCTCAGCTTGTGGAGATGAGTGTGAGATGAAAAGTCCAACTTTGGGATGGCTGCAGCAGGAGGAGATAATCCTCTTGCGTGCAACTTCAAACAATGGAGACTCTTCAGGTTCAAAATCCACATGGCTAAAGCTTTTTCTTGCAACTCTAGTTCTCCGCACAATCCTAGTTCTCTTAGGTTGGTTAGCTTGTTTAAAACATTCTCTACACTTTCAGTCCCATTAATGGACAACCCATGTAAGGTTTGGAGATTTGGAAGAAATGTTCTAGAGGGTGGTGGGCTTGGCACAATCTCCCTAAGTTCATTGAAAAATAGGTGTCTTAGTTGCTGCAGTTTGATAACCACAGCAGGAATAGGACTGACTAAAGTTGATCTCAGATCTAAAGTCTGCAATTTCACAAGATAGCAAACTGATGAAGGGAGTGTTTTTAGCCATGTACCTCTTAACCCCAAATACCTCAAATGAACAAGCTTTCCAATAGCTGAGTCAAGCCTAGCTATATGAATGCCTTCTAAGTCAAGAACTCGCAGGAGTTCGAATTTCTTCATTTCTCTGAAAACGGGTTCATCAAGGTCAAAGCAGAGTAAGGAGCGGACCTTTGAAGCGTTTTTTAATGTAGGGGGAACTCTGCAGTGTACAGAAAGATGACGACCTCTTGTAAAGGACTTAACTTTGACATCCTGATGAATGACTTCAAGAAATCGATCCTCCTTAGCTTTTGACATTGCAAATTCCCTTAAAAGGTCATGTATACTGCATGTTTTAATTCTTCCATTTGATTTCCTAGCTGCAACCTGAATCATACTCCTTCCTATTAGTTCCTCCAAGTAATCCTCTGCAACATCTTCCAATGGTTCTTGGCCTCTTGGCTTTACAAATCCCTCTGCGACCCATAACAAGATCAACCTTCTGGCCGAAATCTCAAAGTCTTCAGGAAAAAGACCCAAGTAGAGAAAACATGGTTTCAAGTAGAATGGTAAGTCGTGATAGCTTAATGCTAAGATGTCAGCACATAGAGTTGGGTCTTGTGTTAGCTGCCAATGCACACTCTGCAACACTTTGAGCCACTCACTGTAGGATGCTTCTTTTCTGGACAGGAGACCTCCCAATACTACAATAGCAAGAGGTAAGCCCCCACACTTTTTCACAATCTGCCTGCCAAGCTCTTCAGACCATGGAGGTAAAGTTCTTGTGGAGTTCCATTCTAGGCACACCTTTTGGGACAACAATTTCCAGCTATCCTCATCACTAAGAAGGCATAGCTCGTGTGGCGGACTTCTTGGATCAGCATGTAAAGCAATATCTTTGAAACGGGTAGTTAACACTATCCTACTTCCATTCTCTGTATCTGGAAAGGCTGCTTTGAGATCATCCCAAACTTCCATTTTCCAAATATCATCAAGCACTATGATATACCTCCTCTCCTCCAAGAATTTTGACAAGAGTTCCTTCAAATCCTCGTTACTCATTGTGTCAAAGTCTGCCTTTCCAAGCCCCAATATTGTTTTTCCTAAATATTGCAAGATCTCCTTGACTCTATATTCTTGAGAAACATAAACCCAGGCACAATAATCAAAATGCTTCTTGATAAAGCTAGAATGGTAAATCTTCTTGGAAAGTGTAGTCTTACCTAGGCCTGCCATGCCAATGATTGAAATTACTGATCGCCGCGGCTCCCCATGAATCACTCTTGCCTCCAACATCTTTATGTCTTCCACCAAACCAACAGTGTCCTCTTCACAAGCATGAGGAGAGGATCGTCTCTTCTCCCGAAGCCTACCAACTGCAAGACCTGTCACTTCTCCCCCTCTCCCTAAATTTTCAGTTCCATAAGTTCCTCTACTGTAATTGATTTGTTGAATTTTAGTTTTGACCTTATTGATCTGCCTGTTGATCTTGTGGCGAGCTATGAACCTGCCCAACATAAGAGGGTGGCAGTCAAAACACATGAATTTTCTCTGTTGTGCCATTTTGAGGATGTAGATGTCAATAACATCATCACTGTCATAAGCAACATCTCGAATGTCTGCTATCCAGTTTCTAATTCTTTCATCACCATCTTGCTTTGCATCAGCATCTCTAAGAAAGCATTGGATTCGCCTCAATTCGTCTTCGATCCATTCAACTTGTGTTCTGACTTTTGACAAGGAAACAGCTTCATCAATGAGGTGGGTTGCAATTTTATCTAGTACCAAGGAAACTACGTACTCTGCCATGTTTAGGCTAACTTGTCACTGAAAACACAACGGCTTGGAGATTCTCACAGTTCACCAAAATGTTTTATGCTGGTATATGCTGCATTCTTTGAGACTTTCAGGCTGTCTTTATCATTTCTGGTAGTTGGTTGGTGCTAAAAATAAATGCAGAAAAATTGTGGCTGGCCAGAATCCAGATGTCTGCTTCTAGAGATATTAAAGTGGCAAACCGTGTGAAATAGCCTACTAGTCAATGGGTTGGTATTATACGAAAGGGATTTATTATACATCTACTATTCACCGACAACTTTTTCCTTTTTTCTTTTGAAATATGGAGATTGACCGATAAAAAGAATTATTCTATACGAAATATAATTATAAAGTGTGTAATTTCTACACAATCTTTTTAAAAAAGTAAAATTTGTAATTAAAAATTTAATTTTTTTATATAGATCTCGTATTTATTTATTTTTTTAAAAGAATTATGTATTCAACGACGGTAAATATTATTTATATTATTTGAATATAAATTAAATAATCAATTTCTTTCTTTCTTTCTATTAACTAATTTTTTTTTTTTTTTAGAAAAAAGCTTTTGAGAGTAATGGATTTGAGTCCTGACTCTATACTTCACTTCTATTTAATTAAATATTTTCCGTATTGATCAACTTGAAAGAGTCTAGTCTACAGAGAATATTGAAACATAAATTTACTTCTTTGACCCTCAGTCAGCTCTTTAGTTTCCCTTCACAAGCAAGAAGCCGTCAACCTTGACATGTTCTACTCCAAATTGAAGAAGTGATATTGAATCAGACCACTGTCTATAATTTTGTATGATAACTACTAATCCAATGCATGTTAATGTGTACCTGATCAAACATGAAGAAAATACCGACTTTGATTTAAAAATCTTGATTAAAATAAAAGGAAGAAGAAAAAATTTAACATTTTTAGGAAGAAGAAATTATACACATATTTACTGAATTAATTAATTAAATTATATATATTTATATTTACGTTTGTGCATTCCACGACTGTATGTAGCATTACTCTTTTTTAAATACATCAAATAATAAAAAAAACCTTTTTTTTTAAATAATATTTTATTGAGTTGTATAAAAGTAAGCTTTATCATTTTTATTTTATAATTTTTTGTTTGCTTTGATTCTATCTTTGTTTCCAACAATGCTTTGTGTTTGAGTTTTGATGTTTTTAAGATAATTCTTCGCCATAAGTGAGGACTATTATAAGTAATGGACGTATTATTAATGTAATTTTTCCTTAATGCCGGATGCCAACAATAAGGTTGAATGACCCATAATGGTGCTTGATATATATTTACGTGGTCTGACACTAAGGCTTACGAAGACAAAATCTACTATATTTAATGATTTTGCAATCTCTCTTGAGTTACTATGTTCTCAAATATATAAAGGGTGAAAATGAAGGTTTTTAAAGAAGTTGAAAATGATGCATATGCTGTATAGAAGTCCAGAATCTGGAAGCTTTCTATAGAGAGAGAGAGTTCAACTTCATTTCTCTCTATTTATCTCATTTCTTCAACTTGAAGTCATATCTCTTACTCTACGTCGTATTCCATAATTTTAGCTCGAGTTTTGCTACATATAAGCCGATGTGTTAATATATTATTTATAGTAAGATCTATTATAATTTTAAAAAAATTAAATCAGTCTTTTTTTAAACATAACTAACGTGAAAAGCTTCCATATCATCAATATGTTGAGTTTGTAAAAAATAAAGCTCATCTTTCAAACCATAAATTGGTAGGTTTTATCATTCATTTCCTTATTTGCTTTGTTAATGGGCCTTTTAATTACTGATGGGCCGAGAGCTAGCAAATTTTATACCCAACACATACAATCGTATTTCATATAAATAAAAAAAAAGTTTATTTTCTAATCACATACCCTACAGCATCGGTCCATACATTTCTCACAACAAAACAAGTGGTCCAGAATATTTTATTGCATGGGATTAACGTCACGAGACTCGTGTGGATTCCATTTAAAACCCAAATTTATGAATAATCCACTCAAGTAATTAATTAATTAAACATGTATCATGTGATAAAAAAATATAAATTATCTTTACAAACAGTTTTAAATAGATAAGTCGCATGCAGGTCTTTTTAAAAATAAACCTTATTTAAAAAAGAACAATGCTACATACAGTCTCCAAAATGGAGACTGTATTGCAAGCTTAGTTAATTTTTTCTTTAAATTTATTAAAAATTACAATAATATCCTTATCAAAATGATACTTTTTTTCTATTTAATAAAGGGCTTATACATGTCGTCTCTATTTAAAAATTACAAATAGAATTTCTCTTTAAAAAAATATATATATAAGAAAGAATATTCCTAATTTGAATCCTTGACCACGTTCCCATATTAATTTGAGTGTAATAAATGAGCATTTACTGTTCAAAACAACAGATAAAACAATCTTCAGATATGTAAAGACAACATGCATGTCTGCGTAGTACCTACGTACAAACGTATATAAATGACGCAGTTCTTACAACTAGAACGTGGATGGGGAATCAATCAGACAGACATGATGGCTTGTCTAATAACTCCAACAAAACAAATCTAATAAACATGAGTTAATATTCTACGATTCTCAAACTGATGCATGTATAACATATTATCTTGATCAATTAAGATTTAATTTGTAAAATTTAAATTTTAAAATTTTTCTTTTAAATCAAATTATGACGTGTGAGTGCTTTAGTGGGTGTGTTCTACACACCGGTTTAAAAATATAATAACTCAATATAAAACAAAGTTGATGGTAAAAAAAACAATTAATTTGCAATATTCTTTTAACACACTGTTAGTGAAATATATAACAATGTAATAAAAATTACAATGAAATTAACATTCAAAAGAAACCAGTTTGGACTGAGGCACGGAAATATCGCTCTCTTTAAGGAGATTCAAGCTCTCTGCGGTATACAAAATCTCAAATTAACCAGTGCAGCAGAACTCTTCTTGACTTGACTCCTCCAGGATACAACAGCCTAACTGATCGTCGTATAGCCCGAACCAACTCTGCACAAGTGGTTGAGCTCAAAATTCCACCAAAAGAACACATTTCTCTTATCTGGAAATACTCTAAAAATATATACTCTCTAAGCTTATTTTTCTTATCTCACTTTTTCTCAAATATAAGTCACACCCATACCAAAACACAAAACAAATATATATAGATGGAACAAAGAATAAATCTGGACGACATGGACATAACGAAAAAGAAATTAAAGGCTAACGTCCAAATGTAATAAAGCTATAATAAAGTAAAACCAATAAAGTAAAAATTGAGGCCATAAAAAAATAAGCACGTTAACCAATGGCTACAAAAGCCAACGGAAAGAAAAGTAATTATTAAAAATACTAACATTTCCCCTCCATTTTTAATAATAATAAAATATTAAATAAGAGATACTTCCAGACAAAGAATTATTATTATACATCATGAAGGTATGTTCTGCATTGAACCCTAACTTAATGAAATAAAAACATTTACTCAAGAGTCAGTAGTAGTATCAGACTTGAACTATGACTGCTTAAGGGAAATAAAGAATTATTACTCACACACAATAACCCAGGTGTTGACATGAGCTTTATTAGCAAGCACATTTCGGCCTTGTGCTAATCCAGGTTTTATGAGTGTATTTGAGAATAAACCCAAATTTCATAGAGAGCGGCCCCACTTTCACACTCACATAGGTGAAATCTGTCAAGGGAGCTCCTATAATTCTTACACCCTACTCATAAGAGCTACATAATTTCATTAAGAGTTTCAACAAAAACTCATCCTCCACAACATTACAAGATAATGCCACCCACATCATAGGAATGAGAAATAAAATAAATAATACATTTCTTACGACCATCATATGATTCGTTTTTCCCATTGAACTCAATTCTCAGGATCTCTGGTCCCCAGGTTGGGTATCCTCATACATGGCTCATGAATTTATGGGTTTTAATCTCATTCCTCTCGATGTATTCTAGACTCTTCTCTTGTCAAGGCCTTTGTAAGTGGATCTGCAAGATTATCACAAGACTTAACATAATCCACGTTAATAACACCATTAGTCAAATAAGATCTCACAGTACTGTGTTTTCTTCTTATGGATCTGGATTTACCGTTATAATAACGGTTTTGTACTCTACCAATAGTAGCAGTACTATCACAATGAATTAAAAGAGGTGGAACTGGTTTTTCCCATAAGGGAATCTCGTGTAATAAATCCCTCAACCAGTTTGCTTCCTCACTTGCTGAAGCTAAAGCTATAAGCTCAGCTTCCATGGTTGAGTTAGCAATAATCGTTTGTTTTTTAGACTTCCAGCACACAGCCCCACCACCCAAGGTGAAAATAAAACCAGTAGTTGAAAGAGAATCACCTGACAAGGTATTCCAATCAGCATCACTAAAACCTTCAAGTACAGCAGGATACCTTTTATAAAATAAGCCATAATATTTTGTATCGGATGAATATTTCATTATCCGATCCATTGCATACCAATGGTCTCTTCCAGGCTTGGTTGTAAATCTACTAAGTACTCCTACCGCATAACCAATGTCAGGTCTAGTACAATCAGTCGCATAACATAAACTCCCAATCATACTAGCATATTTCTCTTGATTAATCACATCATCATCATTTTCAATAGAAAATAAATGAACACTAGAATCAAAAGGAGTCACAATATGCTTGCATCCAACATAATTATATTTCTTCAATAATTTTTCTACGTAATGCAATTGATCAAGGAAAATACCATCACATGTTTTTGTAATTTTCATACCCAAAATAAAATTAGCCTCACCAAGATCTTTCATATCAAAATGGTTACTAAGCATACTTTTTGTTTCATCTATAATATGCAAATTAGAACCAAATATCAATAAATCATCAACATATAGGCTAATAATAACATGTGAATTTTTCCAAGATTTATGATAAATACATTTATCACTTTCATTTGACTTATAGCCATTTTCAATCATGCAAGAATCAAATTTCTCATACCATTGTTTAGGGGCCTATTTTAAGCCATATAGAGATTTTGTCAACTTACACACTTTGCTTTCTTGGCCAGGCTCTACAAAGCCTTCGGGTTGGTCCATATAAATTTCTTCATCTAAGTCTCCATTTAAAAAAGCTATTTTAACATCCATTTGATGAATCCTTAAGTTAAAAATTGCTGCAATGGCAATCAATAATCTAATGGATGTTATTCTTGTAACTGGAGAAAAAGTGTCGAAAAAATCAAGGTCGGCTCTTTGTTTAAAAGCTTTTGCAACTAGTCTGGCCTTGAATCTTTCAATTGTTCCATCTGGTCTAAATTTTTTCCTAAGGACCCATTTACACCCTATGGATTTGTAATCCGGTGGTAATTCAACTAATTTCCAAGTTTTATTAGAAATTAGTGAATCCATCTCATCATCCACAGCCTCTTTCCAAAATACAAAATCAGGTGATGCTAAGGCTTATTGTAAATTTTTTGGATTTTCCTCAATATTGTAAATATAATAGTCGGGACCAAAATCTTTTTCAATTCTAACTCTCTTACTCATTCTTAATTCAAAAATTTCTTCACTTTCTAAAGGAGTAGAAGAACTAATTTCAGAAAAAATATTTTTTCTAAATTCTTGTCCCCCACTATTTTTTGATTTAAAAGGAAATTTTTCTTCATGAAAAATTGCATCACCAGATTCAAAAATAACTTTATTACCAACATCAAAAAATCTATAGGTTGTGCTATTTTTTGCATATCCAAGAAAGATACAAGTGGTAGTTCTAACATCCAATTTGGACCTTTTAGGATCAGTTAGCCTTACAAAAGTCAAACAACTCCAAACTTTAAAATACCCCAAATTCGGCTTATACCCTCTCCATAATTCAAAAGGTGTGGTTTTTAAATTTTTGTAAGGCACCCTATTTAAAACATGACAAACAGTCAAAACTGCTTCACCCCAAAAACTTAAAGGAGCGCCTGAATCAATAAGTATAGCATTCGTCAACTCAATCAATGTTCTATTTTTTCTCTCAGCTACACCGTTAGATGCAGGTGAGTATGGTGCAGTAGTTTCATGAATAATTTCCAAGGATTTAACAAAAGTATTAAACTCATTTGAATCATACTCTCGGCCTCTATCACTTCTAAATCTTTTAATTTTTTTACCAAATTGATTTTCAACTTCATGGAGAAATTCTTTGAATTTTTCAAAAGCATCACTTTTATTTTTTAATAAATAAACATAAGTATATTTTGAGAAATCATCAATAAAAGTGATAAAATATATATTTCCTCCACGAGTTAAAATTCCTTCAAATTCACAAAGATCGGTGTGAATTAAATCTAACAATTTGGTATTTTTTTCAACATTTCTATGAGGCTGTTTTGTAATTTTTGCTTGACTACAAACTTCACATTTTTGAAAATCCTTTGTCAGTTTGGGAATTAATCCTAAACTACTCATGATAACAACATATCTACTATTGATATGACATAAACGTGCATGCCAAAAATCTAAAGAAGAAAGCATGTAAATAGAAACATTCGATACTTTATGCTCAACATTCAATTTAAACATATCATCACAAACATAGCCATTGCCCACAAAGACTCTATTTTTCGTTATAATAAAATTATCGGATTCAATAGTTTGTTTTAAACCCGTTTTATTGAGTAAAAAACTTGACATCAAATTTTTCCTCATATATAGCGTATAAAGCACATCTTTAAGCGTCAATATACACCCAAAAGTAAATTTCAGTTCAACCTCACCACTCCCAACAACCTTGGTTTTACTAGAATCACCAAGTGTAATATTTTTCTCTACTTTAAAAGGAGTATAACTTTTAAACATACATTTATCATAGCAGATATGCCTATTGGCACCAGAATCTGCCCACCATCCTTCAACAAATTGAAATGGCTTATTAAGACGTCCATCGCTTTCCGTGCACTTTTCAATTATAGGCTCCATCTGAATCTCCTTAAAATTGTTAGTGAAATATATAATAATGTAATAAAAATTAATGAAATTAACATTCAAACAAAACCAGTTTGGACTTAGGCACGGAAATATCACTCTCTTTAAAGAGATTCAAGCCCTCTACGGTGTACAAAATCTCAAATTAATCGGGGCAGCAAAACTCTTCTTGACTTCACTCCTCCAGGATATAACAGCCAAACTGATCGTCATATAGCCTGAACCAACTCTGCACAAGTGGTTGAGTTCAAAACTCCATCAAAAGAACATATTTCTCTTATCTGGAAATGCTCTAAAAATATATACTCTCTAAGCTTATTTCTCTTATCTCACTTTTTCTCAAATATAAGCCACACCCATACCAAAACACAAAACAAATATATATAGACGGAACAAAGAATAAATCTGGACGACATGGACATAACGAAAAAGAAATTAAAGGCCAACGTCCAAATGTAATAAAGCCATAATAAAGTAAAACCAATAAAATAAAAATTGAGGCCATAAAAAAAATAAGCTCGTTAACCAACGGCTACAAAAGCCAACGGAAAGAAAAGTAATTATTAAAAATACTAACACACACCCAACACACCATCCATTGAAGTGAGTCTCACAATAATGAGAAAGTATTATTATTTTTTTTTTTTATAATTATAATGGGTTTTATAATAAGTAGTGTGTTGACACAAGAAGCTTATAAGTTACAAATCAAAGGGGGTTATAAACAAGCAAGACTACTCGATAAGTCGCTCAAGTTCGACTCGGTCAAACTTGAATTCGCTCGATTCATGTATTAAACCAGACGTTCATGAATACAAAATTATGATTGATTATTAAACGATGCAACTCGTATAAAGTTTAGCTCGACTCGTACATATTAACATGCGTGTTAATCCGAAGAAAAATACTTTAACTAGAAATGGATTATATAAAAGTAAACACATAAAGTGACGTGTTTTGATATAGTATGCTAGATTATAAAATTATTTTTATTATAAAATAGATCTAATGGTTGCATGAAGTCACATCACTTTGTGAATTTACTTATTTATTGTAATCTCTTTCTATATGTAACACTTGATCTCTCAAGTAATGTGTCTGTCAATTTTTATAATTATAATGGGTTCCATAACAAATGGTGTGTTAGACATACCAAGGACATACCAAGCTTATAAGTTGCGAAACTCGAGTAAAAATCGCGAGAGTCGTCAAACAAAACAGCTGAAGGTCCTGAGAATTTTGCAGTCCTTGGGTTTTCTATTTCAAATTTGAAAAGGGAAGGAAGCCAAAATTAGGAAAGGGTAATGCACGTTCTAAGGAATTAAAACAAAGACACTCATAATGTGACAAATGCCATAGATTAGGGTTTTTAGTTTGAAGTGCCCTCGCTCCCTAATGGATGGAGTTAGAAAGAAACGTGCATGGGGTGGAATTCTTGTTTATTTTTGGGGTTTTGAGGGTTTGTAGGCTAGCTATTGGATGTATTAATAATTTATATATGCCATGATCTGTGGAATTATTTGACCTAAAATATTATTTAAATATTAATTAATAATAACCTATTCGCATAAAAAAACAAACTTAATTATATCATGATCTCATTGCTTTGGTGTTTTTGTAACTACTTGAGCTAATTAATGTACTACAAGAAGCCAAAAAGAAAGGAATTTAAAATAATAATTTTATCCTTAAATTAAATACAATTAGCATATGTCCAACAAATTAAACATCTCTTAGCCCCAAAAAGGTCTATAACCCTAAAAACTATAATAAAATTCGAACTCCACAAAGTCTAATAAAAACACTCGAGAAAGGTTTTTAAAAATATCTCTAACATATCTTAAAAACTGATCATGGCTGGTCCCTAAAAATTAAATATCATAAAATATGCATAAATATGTTTTAATAAAACTAAAAATTAATAATTAGCCTCGTGAATCTATCTCTCTAGTAAAACTTAGATCTTTATAATTCAAAAGTTCGACCCAAAAGCTCTTAAAAGCTAAAAGATCATGTATTTTAATTTTCGAAAACTAACAATATTGCATGATTTTTCTCTATATATAACTTCTTATATATTCTTTTCAACTACTCCTTATTTCTTGCGCCACTTCTCCACACGTACAAGTATTATTTAAAATGAAAAGGTTGAGACGTTGATCTCCAATATTATATACTGAAGAGAGAAAATTATAAGAATATATATGCATGGTATTCTTTTTGTCTTATATAATATATACATATATATATGTAGAAGAGAAATGATATTGTAGGCGTGGAGTGCGCAAACGCCGCAGAATCTCTTTAAAAAAAGTGATCAGTAAATATGGGATCCACATAAAAAAATTAATTTTTTAATAGTAGATCTCATTCTTTTTCAAAACGATTGAATGGCACTTGCGCACTCTACGACTGTATGTAGTATTACTATATATAGAATATGTTATACTATACAAGGACAACAACGACGATGACGACGACGACAACAACAACAACAAAAAAAAACATTATTATTATATATTATGATCATATCATGATAAGTACATAGCCCTCCAAAAGAGTAATTTACTCCAAGGTAAATTCTCAAAGGTGTCGACCTACTTGGTCAGGATTCCAATGTGACCTTGACAAAGTAGCTAGTGTGACAACTAATGGCATGATCAGCCTTCTTAGAAAGTAGAAGTATCTTAATTCTACGAGATTAATTGCTATATATGTTTGGTTATTGAAATCAACTTAACTCATTTCAAATCATTATTAATGGGATTCATTATTTTTTTAACTTCTCGATTAACAAAGTAAAACTCATCTCAACCTACTTTATATATTTAAACACACATCTCAACTTATTTACAATATTCAAATATATCTCAATAAGACTCACAAAATATTACTATTCACATATTAACTTAAATCATTTGAAATTGTTTTAGCATCCAAACGCAGCCTTAAAGAAAACAAAAATCTTATCACTAGCTACACATGATCAGTCTCAAGAAGCTGCCACCAACTCATTGGATTGATCAGATCTCATGTACTTTCATCTGAAGTTGAGAGTATTATTTATTAGTGTTATAAAAGAGGTATTTTGGTCATCATGTTTTCAGAAATGACTAAATTGACAAGTAAAAAAGATCAATAAAATATCTCATATTTTACATCAAATGATCTGCGCGCACCCGCGCGCAGACAAACCATTAATAACTGCAAGTTATATATATGTAAAAGAATTCAAAGGGACTAACTAATTAATGAGCAATATTGCGTTTAATTAATTGGGTAGGCATAATCAAATGAAATGATCATGAATATAGATCATCTGGAGAGAAAATTCAAGTTCATGTGTGTACTAATTTTCCACATTCTCTTAAGAGTATTGTATTTTATCAATTTAAATATCTGCCAAGTTTGTTTCTTCTACTGTTGTCTTGACTGCTAGCATGCATGCAGCTAGCTAGGCTTCTTGTCAAACAAATACTACTACAGCATGCTGATACAATAAATCATCATGTGGATGATGAATCCGACAGAAAGATGATGATGATTTGTCTATATATATATCTCTCAGAACTAAAACAAAGCAGACCTAACAGATACATGAGTTTAATTAAGATACATGCATGAAGAAGAATCAAACAAAACAGCTGAAGGTCCTGAGAATTTTTGCAGAAATATGGTATACTTTATATTATATTATACTAATTCAAAGTTTAAAAGGGAGAAGCTAGCTAGCTAGCTGCTTGAAAGCCAAAAAAAAAACAAAGGGTACTACTGCACGTTCTAAGGGAATAACAAAGACACTCATAATGTGACAAATCATGTGATACATTAATTTTTTATTAGGTTTAAGAGGGTGACGAAGTTGGAAAGAAACGTGGGTTGTTCTTGTTTGTTTTTGTGCTTTTGAGGAGTGAGTTTTTGTTTGTAGGCTATTGGGCATATGCTATCTGTGGAATTTTTTGGCCTAATTAAACAATGACTTAAATACTAACCTATTCACCAAAAAAAAAACTTAGCTATTATGTCATCATCTCATTGCTAATTTGGCGTCTTTGTAACTACAGCTTGAGCTTATAATGTACGTATATATATATATACATTCCACCTCAGATGATCAGCATCTTGGAATTATTTCGACAGGATGATCAGGTCGGAATATTACTAATTTAACTAGTCGTTCACCTGCATGATGATGTGCGAGAAAATACTGGTAATTGTTACGAATACTATATATGTATTTTCAAGTGAAATAAAGAGAATTCTGACAGTGATGAATCTGATCATGAACATGAATCTGATCATTAACTAACCAACTAATCTGCAAAAAAAAAATCAAGGGACTAATATTGAGAGAGCATTAATATTCAGTCTAAATAAATAACTCTGATCACAAAAATAAAAAATAAAAAATAGCTTGGGTCATTACATATATATATTAAATATATAGTCCTCCTATTGTCTTCTTTTCTGGGGTAATTATTACCTGTGTTTGCTAAACCATCTCAAACTAGTCATAATTTGATGGGATTTACTATTTTTTCAACTTTTCATAAAAAAAATTAAACTGATCATATCAATATACTTCATACATTTAAACACATATATCAATATATTTACATTTAAACACGTCTCAATAGGACCCACAAAATATTACAATTTACAAATCATTTGAAATTATCTTAGCAGTCCAAACGCAGCCTTAGCAGTCCAAATAACTGAGTTTCTCTTAAATATATCATGCTACAAGGAAAGTGACTTTTCCCAACAATTATTTTGGTTGGGAAAAGTTTTATAAATCGCCGCTATTGACTTTTTCCAGCGATACACAAGTATTCAAAGGTATCCAATTACTCTTTCTAATTTTATAGCTTCAACTCCCAAATAGCCAATATCGATGTTTTATCATCAATTTACAAAATTTGCACAAGAAACTGATATATATAGGTCTCGAGAGCAAATTCAAGTCCACATGATGAGTTTTTCCAAATTCTTTAAGATCGAGCTGGGTATTTTTCAATTCAAATATCTGCCAAATTTGTTTCTTCTACTGTTGTCTTGATTGCTTTGATCTAGTCTCAAAAGTAGTAATATAGATGATACAAAACAACCAGTCTCAAAAGTAGATCATGATGCCTAGTCATCTAGCCATGATTCATATCAGTCCAAAATTATGCAGTACTGAATGTTATGAAATGAAACTACTTGCTTGATTTTTAACAGCAATTAATGCCCCCTGATTGCCTTGTTTGTAGTCCCTTACATTTGAGGACTAGAGAAATTTTTCCCCGGGTCACCACATGAATAAAGTGCACTGTTTTCCAGTTATTCTATTTATGTATATGTTCTACTCTTTATAATTTTATATACATCATCAGTTTTGTATATATCTATATATATATATATAAAGACAAATCTGAAATAAGACAATCAATCAACTTGCCATTTATCCGGCCCACCATCATTCTTAGGTCTGATTTATTTGTTCTATAATAATCTCAGGGTTCCTCACATCTCTTGCTAAACAAAACTTTCTCCTGTTCTCATGGACAGCCTAGAGTTTCCATATGAACCTGAGATGTATTCATGCAAAAATCATGCCCCAACACCTCTGGAAACAGAAAAAATCCATGGACAAGAAGAAAAGGGAATCATGAAGCTCCCAAAGAGAGGGAACAGCAACGGGAAAAGGTATTTAGGGGTGAGACAAAGGCCCTCGGGAAGATGGGTTGCTGAAATCAAGGACTCCTCGCAGAAGCTGAGGCTGTGGTTAGGAACTTTTGACAGTGCAGAAGAGGCTGCCTTGGCTTTCGACAAAGCTGCCAGGCTTCTGAGAGGAAGAAATGCAAAGACAAACTTCCCATGTCATGGAATCGTGGGCACACATGAAGAAAGTTTCAGCTTATTGGGAAAGAATCCAAGGCTTTTTCGGCTTCTTCAGCATGCAATCATGAAGAACCATGCAAGATCCTCGTCTCTTTACCCCCCGATCATTTCATGGGAAAATCAGAATATTCCTGGAGATAAAGTCCAGCTTGATTCAAGTTATTTTGATGTGCTTGTTGAAGAAACTATAGTTTGTTCATCATCAAGTACCTCTGAATCCGGAAGTTCATGTGGTTTCGATCACGACAGAAACAAGCTTTCTCAGCTCTCATTCGGTAGTTCCAAGGTCTATTCCTCTGTGTTTGTAGCTCCTTCTTTCAGTGCTTCTCTAGGGCAAGCAGGAGAACATCAAAAAGATTTCCAAGAGGCTTAGTCACTGGAAAGAACATCGCATTCAAACGTGCAAATTATGAACTATCAAAGAATGGCAGGCCAACTAGTGCGATGAAAAAAAAAAGAGTCCTTGTAAATTATGTTTTCCATGTTATTTTCACTTGTAAGATGTTGTCTTCCAACCTTATTAGCTATTTGTCTTTGTTCTAAATCATCACATAGAGATTATCTACCTGATGATCAGTTGCGTATGGATGTGGGAGCTCAATTCTAGCTATCAAATGTTATATATATAGTTGGTTGTCTGCAGAATTTCTATATATATATATATATATATAGAAAAATTCTATCCACCATCCTCTTAATTATCATCAGATCCTCACCATTATCTTATTTGGCATCCAATAATTGGATGATAAGGAATAAATGATAAATAGTTTTCCAATCATTTAATGCCACACTAGAGGATGATATATGAAAGGATCGATGACGGTAAAAATGATGGTATATAGCATTTCTCGTATATATATTTTGTTGCCTTGTTGCAAAATATGTTTTGAGTTTACTCTCAACCATGCATGCAGCTCCCTACCATCGATTTATCACAATTGCCAAAGTATATCATGCATGCCTCACTTTTAGGTGAAAAATAAATCCAACATGACAAACCTAGTTAGTTCCTTTTGATGGATGCAATATTATTATATTATGATAAAAGATGTATTTCTTTACATGAATTATATAGATGTATGCATAATTTTTACATATATTAATAGATATATCTATACCATTGATCTAACCTGGCCTCTTGAGTGTTGTAGTGATTTAAAGAAACTCAACCAGGCTAGATCGACAGAAGCACAGAGCCATTATAGCATTAAAGAAGAAGACTTTTTTCTTTGATCAAAGAAGGAAATTAAGGAACTATGTGGAGGTTTTATATATATATATAAGAGGGTGAATTTATCTAGTACATGGAACTTTTATGCATGAATGATCTAGCTGCATGCCAACCATGAGTGTTTGGTTACCATGAAACTGCTTCCTGGCTCATCCTTTGCTAGCTGAAGTGATATATAGGCACTGCTCCCTTTCTCAAAAATTTAAGGAAGAAAAAGAAAAAGAAAAAGAAAACAAGTACTACTTAATTCATGTTAACCGCGCGTACCATCTATGATCAATTGCAAGTTAATATGGTATAAGACTAAAGCTGGGAGACACTTCCATTGTATCACTTGACATGCACTACCTTTCCTTGTACTTTAAATATTAAACATCTGGTATTGACTAATTAATTAGAGATTTATACCTTGATCTATAATAATTAAAAAAAAAGAATTATATATTATATATATAACTTCCACTGGAATTCCAAATCTTGAAATCAAGCCAGCCATCAAAACTTTTTATAGTACTTTCTAAACCTCAATTTAAGTGTTTGGCCAAAATGATAAAATTTTTTTCAATATCCCTAACTGATCAATTTGTAACCATTTTTTCTCAGTTTAAACCAAAAGGGTAATTAAGGATATTCTAAAAAATAATTATAGTGGTTCATTTCCTTTTTAAAGAGTTCTGAGTTGGATATGAAACAAGAGAAACTAAAAGTTACTTCATACTTGATTGAAATTAAGAGATTTATTAAGAACTTCCAACTCCAAACATTTTATTTCCATATATAATAAATTTTGGAAAATGCTAGTGGAGCCCCTCAAAGTTACCGCTTAATTATTTTAATTTTTTTACTTAATGGTTAAGGAAGTGACTATTAGTGAAATTGTGTATTATTTTTATTTTATTTTTAATGATTAAGGATTGTGAGGGAAACTTTCCCCTCTCAAGAAAGGCCCATATATAGAATCTCGGGCCAAAAACCCAGCCCAATGAGGATCTAATCTAGACAAGAAGCAGATTGTCAACCGGGAAGGGGCGTAATCTGGTCGACAAGACAGCTCAACCTGACACATCAGCGACCTCCCTCGAGAACTAGGTATGCATGGGGTACGCAGGAGGCATAGAGGACCCTTGATCCATCAACATCAAAGCATCAACGACTTCCATAAGCCAATTTGAGACTCAAGAAACTATCTCATATTAATGACGATGAAAATCAACACGGAGCCCCCACTGCATTTAAAGATTCTGACAGGGAGAACAGTGCGATGAGTCTAGATCTCAAAGAAACGGGCTTGATCTGCTCACCAAACTTTTGGTATAAATAGCCGATCCCAAGTACGATAAAGGGCTCTGGTTTTTAAGTTTCCTTACTTATTTACTACATTCCAAAAATATTTACTGACTTTGGCATCGAAGGCTTCCCGGCCCCCATGTCGCCCTCTCAAGCCGCATTCATCCTTCTCTTTGCAAGGCCCGTCAGTAAGACCTGAGTTGTTGGAGTCTGGTCTAAAGATGTGCGAAACATGACCTCAACGAGTATTAAAAAATTGTTGAAAAAAAAATAGACTAACGATACGCCCAGCGATAACCACTGGGCGACCCTCTAGCATTGTCCATTAACTTTAGCATGATCCCAAGCAGCCTAGCTAGTATGAAAATGTTTAATCCTAATTCAATTTTCAAATATCATAAATCCAACCTTATCTACAAACATACAAGATACCTTTCTAAGTTTCATCAATATCAAATCTAATCACGATGTGTATCATAAGTCTTTTTAAAAAAATATCTCTTATTGTTACAATTTGTCAATCCCCACTTGAACTTGGAGTAAGGCTAGATATAGGCCCATGGTAAGTAAATATTATGCAATCAATTGAAAAAGTAGGGTCCCTCATGAAAAAAGTATATATTTTTCATATGAGTCATACATTTTATCAAAGAATTTACATGCATAAACTTGCATACCCCGAACTTACACAAATTATTTTTTTATTAAGAGAACTACTACAGACATAAAGAGATTACATAAAAATAAACTCACAAATTAACGTAACTTCACATAATGTGTTAAATCTACTTTTCATTAAAATTAACTTTACAATCTGACGTACTGCATCAAGCCACATTAATTATAGATTTACTTTTATGTAATATCTTTGTGACTAAAGTATTTCTCTTCCGTTAAACCATCGTGTCCACTTTCCTTTTTATATATAGCTTTACTTTCGTGTAGTCTCCTTGTTGGTGGGCCTATATTATTGTCTTTGCAAGCCTATATATAACTTGGTTGGGCCTTTAAAGTAAAACATCAAGCAAAATAGCTCGGTAACATATGATATATAGGCCATCAGTACGATAAGATAATATGATATGGACATGGGTCCAATTTTTGATGGAGATGTTCTTTCGATTCTCAAGGCAATTTAAAAAAGAAATACTAAATATATTATACATTTCTTTTTAAAGAAATAACAAATTGATTGAGAAAAAAATATAAAATAATAAATATTTTTGGAATAAAATCCTAATATACACCAATTCTAGAATGTAACTACTACATATATAATGTAAAAAACTATAAAATAAAATAGATAGTATATTATGCCCTCAAAAAAGAGTCAAAGCTAAAAATTTAGGGTTAAATACAAAATCATTAACTCCATTTTATTTTTTACAAATTAAGGTTACAGCTTTCAACTTTCGCAATATTGATATATACCTGATAATAAAAGAACTCGCAATTAAATACCTCAATCAATCTCCTGTTAAATAATGAATTATACAACTGTCGCATAATTATTTTGAAAAAAAATTAAATAAAATATAAGACCCACATTAAAAAAATTAATTTTTAATAACGGACTTTACTCTTTTTTAAAATAATTACGTGACGTTTACGCACGATTGTATATAGAATTATTCGTTAAATAATTAACGAAAAGATCTCGACGTGGCATGCTAATACATGCTGACGTGGCATACTAATGCATGCTGATCTGGCGTTTTTTTTTTTTAAAATTGATTTAGCAAAGTGCAACTTCTCTTAGTGTTTGAAATTGAAATGGAAATTCCAATTAATTGGAGGGAGGTGAATGAATGATGAATCATAGATTTCATAGCAGCTACGTATCTATGATCTTAGGCTTTGTGAGCAAGAGAGAAGAAGGAATTAGTGCTATGTTACGAACCAAAGCTTAAAGCAATGGTGCGCAGGTAAAGTGGCCATTAAAGCTACGTATCATGACAAGATGCCATTGCCATCAGATTTAACAAAATATGTCATGGTGCTCATTGCCACTGTTGTCATCATGATTTCATGTCTTCCCCCGATCGGATGTCATTTTCATTATCTGCAGAATTATTGGCCTGTTTGATGGGGACAGAGTGACGCCAGAGGGGTTCATGATCATTCATTATGCCATTAAGTTTAGAGTAAAGTTTCTTTCACCACTCCCGCTACCGTTATTTTTTTTTTAATATTTTTTTTACTTAATAATTAAGTAAATATTTTTTAATAATATTATAATTTTTTATTTTTTTAAAAAATATTTTACAGTGTTAAAAAAATATATGTATAAAATAGTAAAATAAAAATATACAATATTTTACACTATCGGTGACTCCCAACGGGACTGGGAGCAGTGGCTGTAAAGCCACCCTTAAGTTTATAATTTTTATTTATTATCTATAATTTACTCAAAAATTTTATTTATAGTCTCGAATGAAGATCGTTTGTGCAGTCTCATTAATTAATACGAGTAAAAGAGAATAAATTATTATTTTAAGAATAATATTATTGTAATTTTAAATTTTTTTAAATATAACTGTATGGTCTTGAATAAGCAGTCTCTATTTAGGGACTGTATATAGACTAACTCTTGTTAGTAATGATTTTATATAGTTTTTTTTTTTTTTTTTTTTTGTTATCACTCTCTTGGCACCGAAACAATTCATGTTAACTTCCTCGAAAGCCAAAGCCAAAACAATTCCAGTTCTTTTATTTTTATTTTTTTATGTAAATAAAATCTTCATTTTTCGTGTAATAATAATAATTTTGAGTCTATAATTTGGACATGATGATCAATGCAGAACAAAAGGATAAAAAGCTGTGGATATGAATATTAGGAAAGTCCCACCACCATCTCCATGAAGACTTGACCTGAAAAGCTCTGCCTCTTATCCACCAAAGGAAATCTCATTTATTGCCAAGTAAACTCCAATTGGCACTAGATCCCTTTTTTCATTTTTTTGGTCATGTATCTGTTGATTTGATTTTGAAAAGAGACTCCCACTCCAATAGAACATGTATCCTAATTCATCTATGAATATTTTACTTGCTGAAGAAAAAAAAAAAAACCTCCAATGGGCACTAAAACTAGTCTACAAGAGTAGTTAGGCATTCAAATTTAAGATTATTGACTTAGATGAGGTTTGGATAGTTACATGAATTTTAGATGAAAGTTAAATAAAATATTATTAAAATATTATTTTTTAATATTATTATTGTTTTAAGATTTAAAAAAGTTCAATTGCTTATTATATTTTGTATGAAAATTTAAAAAAATTGTAATGATGAGATATGATGAAACACTTTCACTATCCGAGCAATCCAAAGAGGATTTTGAGAATGAAGTAGTTATACCTTATAAGAGTTCACTTTTGTTAGTTTCTACCGTTTATTTCTCTCCTAATTAGCCAAAAAAAGGAACCAACAAGACTATTTTCCATTATAGTGACAAGAACACAAGAAGCTAAGCATGGCAGCTACTTCAAGTGATAAATCAGCACAAAGAACCCAACAATGGGAACATCCACAGTTTGTGTAGTTTTCAAAGAGTCTCCCCTCTACTTCTGTAGAATCTTGATAATTGGACTGTTGGATTTTATGGTAGAATAACATCAACTTCTGTTTATTTGCATTCTAATCCAGAACATACTCTGCCAACTTGCACTCAACTGTGCTTTTCCCTCACTTTCATACAGCAAATTGCCATACCCACGTCTCCTCCCCACTTCAGGACTTCATTTCAAGTGTACTTTTTCCCCTTATCGGAGAAAGAAAAAGGTTACAACTTTACAGCCACCTGCTCAAGAAAATGACACCTAATTGGCAGGCACAGAATCGATTCCAATCATTCTCATTGAAGCCTTGAGATGAAACCAATGAGCAAAAATTCTATGTCCAGTCATTTTTACATACTCCTTGCGCACTCCACTTAGGTGATTGGTTGCATCACCTTTTTTTAATATAAAATAACTGTTTTGGCCAATCACATCAATGGAGTGCACAAGGAATACGCAAAAGTAACTGTATGTAACAGCCGTACCGATAAAAAAAAAAAAAAAAAAAAAAAAAAAAAAAATTGTTAGATGGCCTTAATATCTCCTACTAGCTGAACCAGAAGGGAACTCTGATTCAAGTTAGAACATCCAAAAGTTGTAAAATGAGCCTCACATTTATACCATCTTATGCACAGAATGCACTTAATAATGATGTTTCTGAAGAGATTACAAACCACCCAGATTCTGCCTAATTAATTTGGTAAGCAAAGTACACCTTAACCCTCTTTCACAGTAACAGATTAGTGTATTTTCCATTCATCTTCACTAATTGCTATGAGCCAAGAACAACCTTCCTCCCGCTCCGGAGCCGGAGCCTGCACTACCTTCGGGACTTTCAGAATGTCTTCAAAGAACCACAAAAGAACTCAAGACCTCAAAGGTAATTAATTCCAAATCGTAAAGTATAATGCTAATGAAGAGAACAAACCTATTAAACATAAATAAAATTTAACACAATCCACTAAACAGCAGCAGCACAAATAAGGGAAAAAAGAAGAAGATATAATTCACTGCAAACTGATAGCAAAGAACACATTTTGAGATATTAAAAGTGGGAAATGAACATCAAGCATCCATACCATTAAGCATTAAACTAGAATCAAGCTTAAAAAATAAGTTGATCATTGCTGTTGAACAAAAAGGTAAGCGCCAATTGAAACAAACGCGCATTAACAATTTCTAGAAATTCATTGGATCTGTGAAATGAGTTAGGGAAGATACAAGTAGGTTCTATTCTATACAATTGAATGCAAGATTAGAAGTCAGCAACTATGTTCTTGTTTTTTTTGTGTGTGTTCATTTCATCCACTCGGTAATCATCTGAAAACAATCATGAAGTCAAAAGCAGTTTTATCATGATGATCTTGATATCAACCATTATTAGTACATAAAAACACACTCATCTTGAAAGGCAAGATTCCTCAAGACTGGCCGGATGGTGGATGTGCATAATTCATTCATCTCATAACCTGCAGATTACTCAATCATATATGACAACACAAAACAAGCACCAACTAGCATGAGAGTAGGAAAGAGAAAAAAAAAACTAAAAATCAAGGCATCTACGATTCTACGAATAAATTCGAATGGGAAAACTTCTCATAATCATCATCCCAATAAAATTGCAATGAAATGCTTCAAATACAGCAGAAATCAACAGATGATTTGGTAACTAGAAAATGCAGAGAGATCAAAATCTTCTAGTCTCTAATGTTTCACGATCTTCCTATTTCCACGAAATGGTAATACACAGACCAGAGAGAAGGTACAATGAAGACAACGCCTCCCCTCCCTCCACGCCGTTCTTCTTTCACATAAGTACAAAAAAATACCATTTTTCTTCATTTGCTTTGCCACAATTTCTCAGCAACCAAACAGGGAATATGACTAAACAAGTCAATAAATGCTAGAGAGATAGAGGATGAGCGCTGGATGCAGAGGTTTATCGACCGATTCATGTTTTGTGCAGTGTCACAAAAAATCCCCAAGAAGAGGTCGATGAACCGCTGCCTCCAGTGACTTCACTCCCACCATACCAAATGCCCACACAAACAAACAAACGCAAACGAAATTACAAATATTCGCCTACATTTTTTTGACCAGAAACAAAACCCAACAAGGATTTTGATACCACAAAATAGAAAAAGGAAAAAATACACCCGATAAGAACAACAAGAGTAAATGGCGTAAAACAACACAAATCTGAACAAACCATAAAGATCAAATAAAGGAACAAAAAAAAGAAAAAAAGAGAGAACAGCTAGAGCTGACTTGTCCTTTTGGCATCATCCTAAATAGCATGTACTTATGTAGAGAGAGAGAGAGATAGAGAGAGAGAGTGAACTGAAACCAGGAATCTGAAGGGTCACCATTGCCGAATGTCTCTCTCTCTGTGTCTCTGCTTTGCAAAGAGAGTGGCACAGTGTGACCTTTTATTTTTTAATTGTGTTTGCGATAGCATTGAAACCACGGCCTTTAATCCAGTTTAGTTCAGAAAAAGGATAACGCCAAGCTTGATAATGAGAAGCAGCCATGGCGTGCATGATTGGTCACATGGAATCATCAAAAAGTCTCACTGTTCAGAGTGAGCTATCACTTTCTTTTTGTTTTTTCCTTTCAAGATATTTTGTCTCTTTCACTAAAAACAAAAGAAAATCATTAGATATTTTCCCCAAGTGAAAAATGACCTAATTCTTATTCCATTAAAAAAGTTTAAATCCATTGAGATTGTGTAAAATCACATAGCATATTGTGATGTTTTTTCTAATCAGCATATTGTGATGTTGCAAATAAAAGAAGTATATGAATCATCAAATGATAAATATATTTAAATTTCTTCGTTAACATATCAAATACATCACTGATGTAAAAGCATGTCAGATCAGCTTAGGTAAAAAAGTATTGATACCTTAATTTTTAATGGATTTTGTTGAAAATGTGAGTGGCTAACTCGAGTGTGTTATATATGCAGTGTATTTAGGCGGAATTGAATGACCGATGTTTTGAAGATAGAGAGCGCACAATGTCGGAACTTCATAATTTTTTATATACACTCTATTGCTTTGGTTTTTTTATCCTTAATTTATCGTTTCTAGAATATATTTAAGTATTCTTTTGTATACTTTCTGTATACAAGGATTATACATATTTCATCCGTATCAATAAAATTTATATACCTCTTTCTTATCAAAAAAAAACTCAACAAGGAAACATATTGGAAATTGCCATCAACATGACCCTAGCAGGAGCTAGTGAACTATGATTTAGGCCTCGTAAGTCTGCAGGAGGTTTGGGCATCTTCTTCAATATAGACCTCCTTAGCCCGGCCCCATTGGTGCTCTAAAAGACTGCCCTATATCTCATGCAAGCTGGAACTGCTTCTAAGCCTTCACTGACTTGACTTCTGCTGGTAGATTGGATTTGGCATTCCAATTGGATTGGACATAAACATAATTGCAGCTGTCTGCTACAGTTGTGTAAGCCCAAAAAAGGAGCTACAATTTCTCAAAGTACTCCATAATAGAGGAATAGGAAAACTCAGAACATTGACAGGCATTAACTCTGCAGGTGGTTCTTCTTTGAGTTCAACTTTGATCAATGACAATCATGCAACTTTGATGAGTAGAATTTTTCTGGATTAGCTTCGAGCATAATTAAAGAGAAGCAAGAAAAAGAGAAAAACAAGCAAGCAGTTCCATTAATTGTAAATTCCCAAGTGTTTTGTTTACATTCATATGAACTGAGACAAAGTATCATTTCACACTTCTAAGATAAAGCATTGGAGTAATAATAAGAATAAGGCTTATTCACCATTCAATATAATTCAAGCAGTGGGATAGGAAGACTCCATGGCAATGCCGCAAAGACCTTCCTTTGCATCAATATCTCTTTTCATCCTTATGTATCCTTGTTCACCCCAACTGGTGCCCCATGAATTCTTCACCAACCAATACTTAGTTCCATCTTCTGCAGTTCCATAACCTACTGCTGTAACACCATGATCCAATTCTGTTCCACATTCTCCTGTGAAGACCCCACTTGAGTAAAACTGGAAGTCAGAGCCGCTAGCATCAATGGCAACTGAAACAGGTTGGTTGGCAACTGCTTTAAGCAGTTCCTTCTCATTGTTGGCAGGGACATCTTCATAGCCTGCGATCGCGGCTGCATGGGATGCTGCCTTGTTCTTGTTGCATGTTCCATCCACACCCTTGTAGGGATAATTTTCTTCAGTTGTAAGGCCTTTGTTCTGGATGATGAATTTAAATGCATCATCCATTAGACCACCTTCACAACCTTGGTCTTCACCGCTGGTGTCACAATCAACTACTTCTTGCTCTGAAAGAGAGACTGACTTTCCATTTGTGATGCTGGTGATCCCCTCCATGGCCGCAACCGCAGAAAATGCCCAACAACATCCTAAATTCATATTATAACACAAGGTATTAGCGTTAGAAAAAAAATCGTGGTGGGATCAAGATCTTCTCAAGTTTTTGTTCGAACTTGATGATTTTAAATTAGAGAGAGATAGACATGTAAAATGTGTCCCGCAATATTTATTTCTCATTTAATGATGTTCGAGTACGAACATCAATAAATGTTGTAGAAACCACTTCATGTCTCCATCTCACTTGAGATCTTTTTTCCAAATGATCTACACATAATTATCTATACAATAAATTCAGAATTTAATGCAATTACCACATTTTCCTTGGTCCTTTATGGGTGTAACAGCTCCTTTCTTTCTCCAATCAATGCTAGATGGCACAGCAGTAACATTCTCATACCTAAATGCTGTCACCGGAGATGAAGTACTAGGATTGGAGGTTCTTTTGTATCCATTGTGAGAGGCTTGAAATTCTTCATTACTCTGATCAGCAAAGAGATTAACGCTCAGTTTATAAGGTCGGTTGCCAACACTGTTGAAAGACTCAATGTACTCAACATTGCGCTTGAAAATCTGGAAACGCATTTCCTTCTCTGTAATATCCTTATAACTGCGTCCATAGCGAGCCATCCATTGCTCATGCCTCTCCAACATGGAGGACGCTTCATGCAAGGTGCGGCAAGTGGCCTGGGAACTAGCCCAAATCCCCAGCAGTGCCAGGAAGATCAATCCCCTTGCAGTCGAGATCAAAGCCATATTCTTTCTCAAAGTATACTGAAAATGGCTAATTGAAATGCTGATTTTGCTTGTATTTGTGAATTTGATTAGAGAAAAATGGCTATATATAGAACATTCATCAGGTTTTTGCTCTTCAAAACTAATCTTTTTACACCTTACTTGTACGTTGTTCAGCTCTTAATCAGCTCCGTGTACGTTGTTCTAACTTGGCATGCATCTTGCCTGCATGTGCTTATATATATATATATCTTTCATTACAAATTTACAATTTTATTAAATAAATAAATCAATCAGGATGGATATATGGTTTGGAAGTAGTCATCATCAGGATAGTTGGGTTGCTTGTTTTGATGTTTGATGTGTCTGATATCGTTTCTAGCTTGTATATGTATTAATTCTTGCTCAATATGAAAAAATATGGTCAGAATATTCTTGTGTTTGGTGCTTCCAATTCACTTATAAAGGAGGTTTGCCTTCAATTTTAACTTTAATGGGACCACTCCTTTGTTTCTTTTATCTGTTTGACTCAAAAATATTCAGCTCCCTCCCGGAACAAATGTTCTACTGTGACTAATCTTTGCAAACCACGTATTTCAAGCAGAATGAAAACTTAGGTCCTCTTTTATTAATATATATATATATATATATATATATATATATATATATATACCGGTCTCGCCCGGTGTTAGAAAATAAAAATTAGAACCGGACCGATTTCGACCGATTTTAAAAAAAATAGAACCGGTACCAGACTGAACCGAATCTGATACCAGACCAAATTCACCGGTCCGGTTCAATCCAGTCCGATTTATCGGTTCACCTGTTCTTTTTTAACCGCCGGCCTGCAGCCAACCCAATAACTTTCAGGCCAAGATTACTGCACTTTAGGGCAAATAGAGAAAGAGAAACATATCAAGTAGACTTCATAGCATGTATCATTAAATACTCAATAAATATTTTGAAACTAATTTAAATCCTAGGAAATTTAAATCCATAACCTTTATGTTTTATTCTATTAAGGTATTTAGCGTAAATATAGTATTTTTTTCCCCTAATTTCTCAAAACCATAGCTAATTCATTACTTCCTCTTTTATACTCTTTAATCCTAAAAGAGAAAATCGAGATCTGTGACTAATAAACTCGGAACTTCTACCATTTTCTCATGGGTGGTGCTACATGCAACGTTGGTTGGTACCCAAAGCTGTACCGATAAGTGATTTTTTTAAAAATCATTTGTGTATTTTTTTTTAATGGAAAATTATAGTATGCCTCATGAGTTTGTCCCCTCGTTTTAACCGTTCATATATTTACTTTTTTTAATTTATTTTTTACTTGATAGTTAAATAAATGACTTTTAGTGTATTTGTGTATTTTTTTAAAAATATTTAAATATGTTTAAAAAATATGAAAAAAAAATTAAAATATGCAATTTGTACTAGTGGGCAAAATGGGCACACCCAAAAGTTGGGTGGCACACTAGCAGCCCCTTTTTTAAAATAGTAAAAAATAAACACAAAAAAATAAAAATAAAAACTAATATGTACTACACTTTATCGGTGTACTAAGCATTTTCCTTTGAGTTCTACCATGATGTGGTGACGAACTGGGTTCACCACCTCAGAAGTGTAGTGTGCGGTTATGGGACCAGGGGTTGGGTAGATTATTTCTTTTTATTTTCTCATTAATGTCAAGTTTTAAGATTTTTTACGGAGTTATAAGTTTGGAAAATTCAATTCAACTAAAATAAAGAAAAATAAATACTATATAGTATATTCTCATCTTATTATTATTTCACGATGGCGCTATCCCTAATCTCATATCAACTCAGAAAAAAAAAAAAAAAAATCAACAATTAATAGTGCAACGTAAAGTAGGACCCTACGTGGGACCCTTTCCTGTCCAACTTTTATTTTTTTATTTTTAATTTTCCTTCCAGTTGAAATTTTCTGTTTTTAACCCTAGGTGGACCCTTTGTTCACTGCATAAGGCATGATGGACTCTTGCACTCTATGTTGGGTTATGGAATTTGTTTTATTCTTGTAGGAGTTTGATTGATGAACTCACCCAATAAGTATTCATTACAATTTTTTTGTGAGTTTTAATGAGCCTTGGCCATGGAGTGCAGGCTTGGGCTGATAAGCCCCAGCCAAAGTGAACATATGGACAAGCATTATGGGGATTTAGGAACTTTGCCTTTGGAAAAAGAATTTCACCCGGTTTATGACTCGAGAATTGTTAAACAAAAAGTTCACACGACAGGTCGCTCGAGAGAAGCTTCGACAGAGAATTCGCACGACACTCACTCGAACAACATCAAATAGAGAGTTCATTCAAACGAATAACCCAGTAATTATGAAATTAGGATTTCCTTCATACAACTCTATAAATATGTAATTAATGAATGTTACGGCTATCTGGAAGAGTGTATTTCACCCAAAGTATACTTCGCCATTCATCAAGATAATAAAATTCTCTGCAACTCCGTGGACATAGGGACATTGGCTAATCGCGTAAATCTTTATGTCGAGTGATTGATTTTTTGTTTTACTTTACTTTCTTGTATCGTTTTCCCAACACTCTAGAGGAATTGACTTTGCATACAAATGATACAGAACCCTTGCTCTGCTCTTTATTTTACAAACCACATTAAACTCATAATCTCCAAAATAGCATAGAGATCATTCTCCAAGACTTGAAAATTCAGTCATAGGTTTCAAAATTAAACTGAAATTAAACCTCAGTTCCCATACAGGTTCTGGATCTAAGACACCTTACACAAGACAAGAGACAGTGTTTGGATTACAGGGAGTGATAGATTGTGATCAACTGCTTAGAAATCACACACACACACACATTTTAAAGTCAATGTAAGTATAGATATGTAGATAAAGATGCAGCTAAACTTCTTGTATTTCCCATATACTTGTCATATTCCAAATATATTTAACGGCTTCAGTGACAAATTTGAGTCTGAGATAGGATTATGAATCTGTCCATCTCCCAATATTAGCTATTCTGTAAGTTAAGAGAATGAGTAACACTAGAAAACAAAGAAATTGCAACAAAACAGGTATCATATCAAGGTTACAAACTACCTGCATTTCCGGAGAATGGATGGCTGAGATACTATGCAATACTGTGGAAAAGTGTTGCTCACTTGCAATAAGGAGCTAGCTTTGTGAATGACAATACTATGCAGATGATTGATGAAAAATGTATTGGCACTTGAGCACCCTTTGATAAGCCATGTTTTCCAATCAACAAATCCTGAGAAAATGCAGCTTGTTCTTTTTCCACTAGTCGTTTTCTAAGCTTAGACTTGTGTAGCTCCAAGCAACAGACACATGCTTCCCCAGCTAAACCAAGTGCAACACTACTAAAAAAAATGAAAATGGTACTACCCCACAAGCTACTCCAAGATCTTGACCTAGTCTTCAGAAGTTCAATCAAAAGACACAAAAGGAGAAAGTATCATTGGCTTTGCGAAGATTATCCCGTTTAAGCTTTCTATGTCAAACATCTGATAGCGAAGTTCATCAAGTACAGAGGCAAAGACATTAATATTCTTACAGATGGACAAAAGAAAGCTCCAATGTGAATCAATTACTTATCTGTATAATGATACGTATAGTGCATCAAACAGGAACGATATAAAATTACATATGATCTGAAAGCTGCCAAAACATTGAAAATTTTTGGGAGCTCACAAAACAGAATTCTCCTAACCAAAAATTTAGAGGACAGAGTAAACCATTTTTTTCAAATCATCACCTCTGGCACATTTTCATCGAGCAGTCAACTTAAAGATCACCTCCACATTAGCTTTGTACATTGAAAAGAAACTCGTCTTTGCAACATTTCTATACCTAGTTTTGCTAAGAACCTTCACAAAAATACTTTCGTCAATGGCCCAAACCGTTTGGGTTTGCCTCAAAACGGGCGGTATATCCTACTGTTATGGGCCTTATTGATCTCTGCCGCACCATTTCACAGTATTCAGGGTCTTCTAACTGCCCATCTGTTCTTATATACTGTATCATCTGATGATACATGGGGAAAAACCGCACTTGGATGGATGCATAAGTGAAATATGGGATGAGAGAAGTGACTATCACAAACAATGTGAGGAGCCAAAAAAAGGGGGTTGGTGCACATGCTTCAATAAAGACCTTATATGCAGTTGTTGAAATGTAGGGGTCGATTGCTCCATATGCCAAGAGGAACATATACCAGAATATAGTGCCCCCCCAAATGAAGAGATGCTGTACATATGTGAAATAGTTTATGGATAGTGCCATCTGACAGTTCACCACCCACACAACACAAGTGTACATGGTGGTTCCAAGTATTTCCAATCCTACAACTTCCCCACCTTTACGAAAGGCTTGATGCTCCATTGCACGGATGCAAAAGAAGAATATCCCAGTAGCGCCCAGCACCCCATTGAATGCCCAGCCAAGGATCCGAAACCAGCTAAATAGGATGTTTTGGACACCTTCTTGGTACAACAGAGGGAACTGCAAGGATTAGCTAGGAGGTGTTAATCTCAGTGCCCTTTACTTCTAGGATGCAAATTTGAAGAAATTTCAAAACTGGCAGTAATGTTTCTAGTTTCAAGGACACCTTAAACTTCCTATGAATTTGGAAGGACAAAAGAAAAGCATCAATACATGGGATTTACCTTAACACAAAGCCGCGCAGAGACATCCTTGTCAAAAACTCCCAAGGCTATCACAGGAAGCGACGTGAAGAAGACATTATAGAGTGAAAGATACCAATCATTGTATGTAGGTTGGCCCGAGAATGATGCATAAGCCTCAAAGAAGAAGAGAGTGAAGCCAAAAGCAATGTTCTTGTAAAAGAAATAGCATATCTGCCAAACAGGAAAAAAATGTCAACCATCAATTTCTAAGAGAAATAGAGCTGGACCCCCCTAAGAATTTTATTGAAAATGAATCTTCAGGCATTTTTCAAATGTATTTCTCCATTTCATTCAAAACCAAGTGAAAATATTTCCCAATTGAGTTAGAGATTCAGTTTAAAAGCATATCTATTGAAATTTCGAGTAATACCATTGATGAGATCCTTTTGTAACACCAATGTCCGTGCACAAGAAGCAAGCGCTCCAAATACCGGAACTGAGCAATTGCAATGTCACTTGACATGACTGCCTGGAATTTGGAAAGTATTTTTCAGAAAGGACGACAGAAAATATATTTAAGTGAAATAAATGATAAATTTTTTTTATAAGTAAAAATAAATGATAAATGTGCATAAATGATGCAAAAAGAAACATTCGAGTAATATGAATTTACCTGCATTCCCTCAACACCACTGATTCCAACTCCAATATCTGCTTCTTGAAGCATTCCTACATCATTTGCTCCATCACCAATTGCTAGAGTTGTGTTACCTGTTGTAATTTTGACCAGTCTAGTAATCTGCATTATCAAGAATCACCCTTTTAGAATAAGTTTGCCCCAACATTGCTAGGAACCTAGAACTACAAGAATGTTTGACTGTTTTTACATATATTTGGATATTTAATTAGTAGGATACGAAACAAGGTCCTTTGAAGCAAATTGACAGAAATGCTTTTATCATTAATGTTAGTTAAAGTGGGGAAAATCCCCTTTTTGCAAATGAAAGGGGAAAGCAACAAATTACACATGCTGGGGAGCCCATCACTAGCCAGAGGGATGTTATGGAAAATGAACTTTGTGAGACATGATTCTTAATTCAATAGGGTTGATAAAGGATTCTGTTGTGCTTACTTGTGTCAAAGACCATACCAAAAATCTATGAATATGCAAATGTTTGAGCTAAATACAAGATACAAAAAACTAAAACAAAAGGAGAACTTACAAGTGCTTTTTGTTTGGGAGAAGAACGGCAGCAAATAACGGATGCACAGCCAAGGGCTAGCTCTAAAAACATGTCCTTGACATCATCCTCTAAAGCAAAGGCGAGTGACTTCCCATCAATGATCAAAGCCAGTGCCCCTGAGTTTTGAGTTGATGTGGAAAGCAGTTTTTTCCCCTCACTTATCTGGTGGCGAACATTTTCCTTAAATGCCTAAGAATCAGCAAAATCCCATCAAGTTCACAAACAGATTACAAATTCGTACAATGATTTGTTAGGGCTGTCAAATATTAGCTAGAATCCTACTTTAGAGTCAATTTTGAATGCCCAATGCATATGTGTCCAATACTGTTTTCGGCAGTGCAACATGCAGTGCATATATTATTTAGTTTCAAAGCAGGTGGTTTGGACCCTTCTGCACTTGAAACAAAGAAGTTCAATACATTTTTGTTGATGCTCCATGTCCATATTCATTAGTCCTATTGTCTGTTTCTAGCATGTCCTAACCCCTGCAACCGATGAACAAAAGATTTTATTCCTAATTGCTGGTGGTGTCGCTACCTTCTGCTCTTTCTGATTATCAAACATAGTTCCCTTTGAACTGCATCAATTTCTCAGAAGATCTATCTTTTTTGTTTCTCCCAGTTTTATGATATATCAATTAGAAATTGATGAAAACTTGCACTGGAACATCATGAATTCATTGGCCCTAATTTTCAGAAATTTCAAAAATGTTTTGCTAAGGAAACATTACAGTTGATGGGGCTTTTATACGATATGAATGCTCCTAAGAAACAGGTTTCCTGAGAATGATTAGAGACATGAAACAGATTCTCTTGGAAACAAGCACATTCCACCTAGAAGAACAGAAATTACAATAAATGTACTACAAAGCTTGTGACCATTCTTAAAGTTGATATGACAAGCACTAAATAATACAGGTATATCATGATCATTCCATATTTAGATTTTTTTTTACCATTCGAGGTTATTCATGTTAATGATTAACATAATAAAATAGTTAAGAGATAAAATAAAATAACACAAAACAACCAATACAATTCAGATTTACCTCAGCAACAGTAGTCTTGTCCCCCACTTTTTCCAGCGCTTTGATTTCTGGTGTCTCAGAGCTGATTACTATTTGCTTCATTCCTTGTCTAAGCAAACTACATGCAAAGCTGCAAAAGTAGAAGATTAATGAGAACAGAAAACCAAAAAGTGATATCAGAAATATTTTCTTATTGGAGTCAACATCTACCGACAATCAAAGTCATCCACTAACTGTACCCAATATTGATTGCAGTCTCCATTTTATCTCCTGTCAAAACCCATATCTTGATTCCAGCCTGTGCAAGCCTGTCAATGCATTCAGGAACCTATCCAGCACAGAGAAATAAATATTAATCTCAAATTGATGAACATCTAAACATTTTACAGAAATGAATGACTTGTTTTGTTTAGAATAGAAATTTCAATTTTTTTAAGAACTTAAAATGAGTTTATATCAAAGCAGGAATTTAGTCGGTGTTAGGATTTGCAACAATGAGCTTAGGATGTAAAAGTAAATAAATATTGACTTCTCAGCACTAGTTTTGCCAACCAGTTTTTTTAACACTACAAATGAGTTTATTCACTGTAAAATGCTATTTCATTTGCATGGGTTTCAAGTCTCTTCATTGTTTAAAATTCTTAAACCTACCCCATTTTGAAGTTTGTCTTCAACTGCAGTGGCACCAAGAAGAATCAAGTCCTTCTCAATCTTTTCTGCCACTCCATCCATCATTTCCTCACGATCTGCACTCACTGAGTTTTTGGCCTTATTAAATTCTGTGTTGAACTCATTGGATTCTTCCTCATCCAGTTCTCGATATGCAAGTACCAGCGTCCTCAAACCAGCATCAGCATACTGATTAATGTGCTCCTTAGTCTTTTCTTCAAATTCCCTTCCATTCTCTGCAAGTCTTTCAAACATGACGCTGATAGAGAGATAAATTAGAAATAATATAATGTGTTGAAGTCCAAATAAATTTGCAAATTTTAACCACCAACAGAGTGATTCTTTTCTGTTCTTTCTGTTTTCTCCTTATTTTTGTTGTAGTTTAGCATCTATACCATTATCAGAAAGACAAACTACATTCTGCAATTTATAATGGCACAACAGAGTTTGTACGATGATTATAGCATACTCTAAATAATTTTTCAAGTTTTTGAGAGATGCTTATCTTTACGAACCTGTCAGCACCTTTACAAAGGAGTAGTATCCTTCCGTCCTCCTTTCTTACAATCACAGACATTCGCTTTCTTGAGCTACTAAATTCCAGGATATTCAATAGTTTGTAAGACCTGTTAAGATGAATTATGCTCTTGAAGCCATATATCTCCCAAAAGTAGAGTTACTACTTACTACCATGAGCAGAAGAGAACAGAAATATCACCCATGCTACTGGCAGCTAAAATTAAGTGGGTGAGCCAATATATGTGCCATAGCAGATAAGGAATTGCTTACCATCATAAAATGTGAATACCAGAAGATATCTAAGTGCAAGAGACTGACCTTTCAACTTTACTGCTTGAGATGGGATCAAATTCATGCAGTGAGATGCTTGTTCGAGTCCTCTCATGAAATTCAAACCCCAGTTCTCTTGCTGCAATCACAAAAGCTGCCTCATCTGGTGATTCAGCTTCATAAGAAATTTTTCCTGTTTCTTCATCAACTTCAGGTATTGCAGTATGGCAGATGGCCAGTAACTGTAGGAACTTCTGTATTACATCAGCTCGAGGCTCACTGACCCAACTATCATTTGTGACCCTTTCATCTATGAAGTTAAACCCTTTAGTGGATGTCCTTGCTTCAGTGGAATCCTCAACCCGGCCCTCTTCATCTGTCACCTCTTGAGCTAAAGGTGACCCATTTCTCCCAGCAAGAGCTCTCTCAACTTCCGTAACTCCACGCCCGTAAGCATTCCCAGCCACAGAACACTTCATGAATTCCATTGAGTTGCAAGTCAAAGTTCCAGTCTTGTCAGAAAGTATAGTGTTAACTTGGCCAAGTTCTTCATTCAAATTTGAGGTACGTGCACGTGCTGGCTTGTCAGCTTCTTCATAATACATGTGTAGATCTTGATTGATAAATACACTTTGAAGAAATTTGACAATTTCTATAGAAACATATAAGGAAATGGGAATTAAATAACCATACAACATAAGGGCAGTCAAAAAGTGCAAAATTGCTGCAACCGGAGCTTTCTTTGGGTCATAGTACTTTGTTGTCTCATCTGGTCCAAGGTACCATCTTGTGATCTCTCCATTTTCAAGGTCCTCCCTGGTTAAAATTCCAAAGAAAATTGATCCAATAAAAGATATCAACACTATGATGGAAAACAAGAAGTAGACAATCTTATCCATCCTTTTCTCAATTTTACTCCTCTTGGAAGGCGGAGCAGTTGAATTTTGCATAAGCTTTGTATCATGGCCTGTAAAGACTACCACCCCATAAATAAAATCTGTGTTTCGGAGTTTTGAGCCCCTAAGCAGAAGCTGCTGAGGCGCAAGAGGGTGCTCTTGTTTCTCAAGATGCAAACCTCCTACAAAAGAGTACAAGTTTGCATTTGGATCTTCACATTTTATCACGGCCTTGAAATTTTGGAAGCTCGAGTCTTCATGGAAGTTTGAAGTTGCATCCAATGCTTGTTTTAATTTCAAACTGGTTTCTCCATCTAGATTCATAGTCTCAACGAAGCAAGTTTCTTCCTCATGACTTGAAGATAGTAAGATGAGATCAGCAGGAAAAAATTCATCCTTTTGCACCCTCACTATATCTCCAACTTTCAAATCCATCCATTTAGCATTATCAAACATGCCATCACTGTGATGCACTTTAACCTTTCTATTATTCACCTCAATATCCTGATAACATTTTTGCTGAGATGATTATGAACTTAAGGATAAATCACAAAATATATCACAAAATAGCATGGAAACATCTAGTTATTAGAAATCAAAAGATGGAAGAGAATAAATGGTATTTCTAGGACCAACTGCAAATTTTGAAGTTATTATCAAGTATATTTCCTGTAAAAGTAATAGGAAAGAAACAAATTATAAATGAAATATATTTTAAAAAATGCAATATTGGCATCGGATTTCTGCAGCCAGTAGAAACAGTCAGAATCAATCACTGACCCAAAACCCCATTTCACATGAACCAAAATTATCAAAATATCTTGTAATGATGCAAGATTAGTCAATTTTACAATTGGAGCCCCTTGGAATTATCAAAACTACAAGAACTTTCCCCTCACTAAGAATATGGAATACCATTCACCACCCTGCCATACTAAATCCGGGCAATTAACCAATATAAAACCCTGGCAACCTATATGGATCTTCTTTGAAGACGTCTCCCATAACAGAAAAATTAGCACAGCTCTGAAAAATTGTGTTTAAAGCATGAGCAACTTTGAAGCACCAAAAATTGCAGAATTCCCCCATATTCTTCAACATGTTCCGAATATATTTCAGTGAATTCAGTTTGTTGTATTTAAAAGTCAAAGGGAGCAATACTAAAGAACATAGAGTCGCATCCAAGATAGCATTGACATCTTGGGGTTACCTGCTTTTTACGCTTCCAATCTTCAAGTGCCTCTTTCCCCATTGTCACTCCAATCACAACAACAAGAGGAAGAACATTACTCACACGTGAGTAAGGAGAGAGTGGTGTGAAAGACAATATTGCACAGATGAGAAAATACAGATTTGCAACCCGCCTGAATTGCTCAAACAATGATTTGGGGAAGAACATGGCAAGTGTATATTTGGTAGTTCTGACATAATTGCTGCCATAATTGAGGACAGCAGCCTCAAAGCAGTCAGGATCGTTGCAATAGACTACTCTTGAGAAGCCAGGACCTCCAATCAGTGAGTGTTCACCTTTGAATGATGCCCTCCCACATGAGCAGGCATGGATTCTTCTAAAATGTTGCTTCCTTCTTCTACCGGTAGCCATTTTCTGCATCTATCAAAAATTCTTCAAACTCAAACAGACGCACCAAATAGAACAACTTTGTGCCCCAAAAAATAATATATAATTCCTGAGACTTAAGCTTTAAAGAAGAAGCTTCAGGCTTTGCAATTGATGACAGATGAAACAACCAAAAAGTTGACTAAATTTCGAGGGGAAAAAAGGAACAAAAATGTATCTGTCTTCGAAGTAAGATTCCCAGAATCAAGCCAAGAAAAAAAAAAACCCAGAATCAAGATCCTTAAATCTCATGCTACTAATAAAAACCCAGCATGAATCACGATTTATATCTGGAGATTCAATGAAACAGGACAAAAGACTCGGAAATCTGTCTTGCTCTCGTTTTGTTCTTTTTCTGGGTAACAAGCTATAGACCTGAATACTATCCACTATATATCCAAGCTTGACTTGTAGCCAGCTGCAAAAGACTTTTAACGTGTACGTGGGTTTCTGCCCTCATATAAAACTCAACTACTGCAATGACAATCTTCTTAAGAAATAAAGACAAAAACAAAAGGCCAAAAAATAATGAACAAAAAAATAAAACCAACACAGTAGAAACTTATTCGAATAAAAAAATGGAAACTTCCAACAGCTTATCATCAACTGTTTGGATAGAGTTTGTATAGGAGTAAGTATTATAATTGCCAACAGTTAGATTTTAAATTTAACTGATAAAAAACATATGAAAAAAAAAAAACATTGCAGTGCTAGTCAAGTCTTCCAGAAGTCAATGAAAAGCGGCGGCGGAATCTGGCATGACGATTAGCTCAGAAACCAATATGGCTGACATTCTGGGTCTGCATTCCTATGCCAATGATGAACCAAGAAATTATTCTAAACTTTGTTACAAACTAGAGCTGGAGATAGAACAAAGTTGCCGGAGAAGGACATGAACAGTTTTTAAAAGACAGTTAGTTGCGCGTCAGCGTGTACGCGAGCGTGAATGAGAGAGAGAGAGAGAGAGAGAGAGAGAGAGAGTACGGATTCATTCCCACAGATTAAATTCATTACATTTTTTACAGATGACATTTATTTTGGTCGATGAGTTCGTTTTTTGTTAACCTATTTTGTTTTTTTATAGGTTATTTTTTTAATATATAAGTTAAATAATAATTTTTTTTTTCTTTCTATATTATTTTGATAAATAATAATTTTAAATTCAGATTTTAACTCTAAGTTCTATTTCATTTATTTAAATATTTTACGTATTAAAAATAAATTATTAATTTATAATTTTGAAATAATTTTTTTCATGTAGATCATATCTTTTATTCATTTTTTTCAAAGCGATTACACGGCAATTACACAATTCATAATTATAAATATATTTTCTCTTATAAAATTTACATCTTTTTATCTGTTTAAACTTTTGGAATAAACGAGTATTTTATATTGTTCAATGAGCTTTTATGCTGTCATTTAATCAAAAGAATTTTGTTTTCTTAGTTGGTTTTTTATTTATCTTTTACTTATTAAGATAAATATCAGAAGAAATACTGATCTTTGGTCAATGATTTATTTTTTTACTTTTTCATAAACTTGTTTTGGTTTTCTTTTACTATATACTTTTTTATTATACTTAGTTCAATGGACTTTTATGCTACCATGTAGTCAAAAAAAATATTGTATTATTATTTTCTTTATATTCATTTTTTATTTGCTGAAATAAATAAAAGAAATATTTCAAAAAGTCTTATGCACTTCAAAGAAAAACTAAAGAGAATTTAGATTTCAATCTTTTCCTTTTTGTATTTTTGGATACCATTTTATTTTAAATATATATATATTTTAATAAATTATACGACTCTAAGGAGAGGTTTGGATTCAAAACCCATCTCAACTCATCTCATCATTATAACTTTCTCAATTTCTCACACAAAATATAATAAACAATTCAACTTTTATTTTATTATTCACAAACCATCTTATCTCTAAATCTAAACATCCCGTAAGTGGTGGTGTCACATCAGTAAAACGAAGTGATGAGTATATATAATTGAGACGACATAACAACATTTCTCTGATATTAAAATAGAATACACACAAACTTAAAAATAAAATAATTATAAGATGAAGATTTAAAGTTGAAATCTAATTTAATATAATTTGATAAGAAACATAGCCACCCATTAAAGAAGAGGCAGCACATGAATGCAAGCATATGTCGGGTCATGTTTGTCTTCTTCTTTGGGAAAATATGAGGGATTGACCAAATAAAATAAAAATAAAAATAAAAAAAATATATGATGGAGTGTGAAATTGGTCAAAAATATAAAAAGATAGTCTTTTGGATTTTTTTTATAAACAATTAGTGATTGAAAATTACTGAATTTATTATTTAATTGACAGTATGTATGAGTCATATATAACGTTAAACATTGAAGATTCTATACTTTATAATATCTATATAATATTTGTTTAATTTGTTTCTGATTACCCACATCGATCATCCACTCTTGAATCAAATAATTCACGATCATCTAAATTTTAGAATAATTTAAATGCTCAAATCAATAAATATTAGAAAATATAGAATGAAAACTTCGAAATATTTTGTATGTATTTTTTTTTATGAAGTTTCACTTTCTCTGTATATGATTTAGAAATGATACGTACAGTTTTAGACTGTGCAATTTTGTGCAAAAATATAATTCAATAAATCTGAGACTCACATAAAAAAATTATTTTTTTAATAATAGATCATTTTTTTTTTAAAAAAAATACGCGAAACTTGCACATTTCAAAACTGTGTCTAGTATTACTCTTCTAAAAGATCTAAAATAATTTTTCTATACGTTAGACTTGGGAGGTTGGAATAGATATTATCCCATTTAATATGACCCTTGACTTTTCTTTTCTCATATTTATTTTCCTTCTTAAATACTCTTTAAGTAATATAGACAACGTTATCTTACTCAATGATAGTGTATTCTCGGAATCTAAGCAAAGCATCATGGGAGTGAGATTCTTTTAGGAAGACCGACTCAATACAAAAAGATGGAGTTTTTTTTTATTTTTTTATTTATTCTTTTTATTTTGAAAATTAAAAACTTCTTAAATTTTAATTTTGCATTCGTTGGCATGGTTTAAAAAATTTTATCAATCAATTAAGAGCTTGCATATAAAAAAGAAAAAGAAAAAGAAAATTCTACATGCTACACTTTATCTCACTCTCATCTCACTACGATGAGGTGGTATTGTCTACTAACCTTTAGATTTTTTTTCTTTAAAAAAATAAAAGATAATCCAATGATGATGAGAGTGTCACATTTTATATGGTGGGATGAGAGTATGATTAAAAAAATTAGAGTTATTATATTATCAAACCGGTGTGTAGAGCACACTATCCACATCACTTAAATGATAAGATTTAATTTGTCAGATTTAAATTTTAAGATTTTTCTTTGAAATTAAATTATTGATATAAGCACTTTACTAGGCGTGTTATCCACGCCAACTTATAAATAATTTTTTTTTTAAAAAAAAAAAATTGTACGGCTTTTCTTTTTTAATTTTTAACAAAAGTATAGTTTTTCATCACCTTTACTCTCACAAATTTTCATTTTACCAAATATCAAAAAAATAAAAAATAAAAATCAGCCACCATCGAAGGGGGTGGCTATGGCCAACAACCCCAATGCCTAGGTCAAGCGACCAAGGCATCACCTAGGTTGGTTGGATCAATCATTTTTATATATTTATTTATTTTAATTATTATTTTGAATTTAATTGCATTACTTTGCAATATTTGAAAATTTTTGAAGGCAATTTATATTTTTTATGTGTAAAAAGGATAAATTGCAATTTTTCTTTGCTAGTTTGATAGGTGATTGGAAGATGGGAAAATTTTCTAACTTGGGGAGCAAGAAAGTAGACTATGTGAAATTAATTAAAATTAGTCCAATAATTTTGCTTGGAATTTTTGTGAAACTTAGCACTCTTTCTTAGATTTGGTTTGTGTGCTTTTTTCAAAGAAAGGTAGGTATGCTATGATGATGAGTACCCCATGTCTATCATCTCATTATTCTATGATGTGACATTAGATGATTAGAAATTATTTATTATATTTTAAATATGAACCTCTTATCTAATGCTACATAATAGGATGATCAGAGGATGATAAAAATTGAGATGATGAGTATCATTACTAAAAAAAAAATTAAGTTGGGTTTGGTTGTTGACTCAATTTATCTCGACTCATCTGAAATTAATCATTAATGAAATCCATTACTTTTTCAACTTTTCATAAAAAGTTAAATTCATCTCAATTTAAAAAAAGTTAAATTCATCACAATAAGACGTATAAAATATTATTATTTAAAATTCAACTCAACTCATCTTAACATCTAAATCTATCAAAATACGTTTAAAATATTATATTTAATTTAGTGGGCCACTCTTTTTTTCTCTCTTTTTTTTTTTTTATGCAGTAGTGGGCCACTCTTGATGCTTACTTATCAAAATATAATAAAGAGATTTAAAATAAGTCTCCAGATCAGATCAATGTCAATTTGTCTTTATTCTTACATTTTTGTTATCTATTTAATTTGAATAATTTTATTTAAAAGTCTTTATACTATGTACTAATTATCATTTACGTGGAGATGATGTATGATGTAAATATCTTCGATAACACTACTCAAAAATTAAGAATTAAAAACTCTGAATTTGGTTAAATTTTTTTTATTAAATAAACAGTTTATTCACTATTAAAAAATTAATTTCTTTTCATGTGGGTCTCATATTTATTTTTTTTTTCAAAACGACTGTACGGCACTTGCACACTCACAACTACAAATATCATTTCTCAAACTCTTATGACTTCATATTTATTATATTTTGCAATATTACTTTTAACTTTAAAATGAGAACATTTTAAGTATTTAGAAAGATAAAAGGAAATTACATATGATACATCTTGTCTAAATGATTATGTATATAGTTGTCGCAATATCTAAATATATTTTATAAATATTATTTATATTTATATAAATAATATTCTATAAAAAAATTTATATTTATAATATAAAATATAGTCCATTAATTAAGAGAATTAAATTAAACATATAGAATAATACTTAATTCAGAGAATCTCATTGTAAAATTAAGAATAATACTCTAGAAAATAATAAATACAAATTTATTTTAAATTTATATGAGCTTATAATTTAAATCATCTGACATCATGACATGCGTTTAATGTCTGGTGGCATAAACTCTTTGCGTGTTGTTAGAAAATACATTCGAGTTGGGTTTTACACGAAATACATTCAAGACTTTGGATCTGTTTGGGATTGCGTTAAGAATCTTAAAAAGTAATTAAATAGTCTTAAAATCACTTTAATGAAAAAAGTAGGTTGTTTGGATGTTACGTATTAAAGTACTTCTTAATTTCAAATAAAGTAAAAAATACGTTTGAAGAAAATCATTATTTCCTTAAATGTGTTTTTTTGGATAATCTGGAATGTAGTTCAAATTCTGAAAAGACTGATAATAGACGAAAATACCTATACAACTTTTAGATAATTACAAATTTTAAGCTTTTAAGGATATGATCATGATTTTTTTTAAAATCAAATGATCGTCATTTCTATTTCAGAAATTATTTTTTTAATTTATTTCCAAACAAATGTAACACGTTTGAAAGTATTTTAAATATATGGTTATCAAATGAGGACGATTCATTACCTTTGGTAGTTCTTCAAGTCCTTTTTTAGAACCTCCATCTTGGTATAATTTCTACGAAGAAGATTCAGAACACTCTGGTTTGTCAAAGTCATGGATCCAGAATTTTTCCACAATTCTATAATTAGTAGTTACCAGCATGATTCACCATCTCCACCAAGATATCATCTTTACTTCTATTTATGCAAAAATAAATAAATAAAAAATAAATAAATAATCTTGAAATTTCTTCAAGAAACTAGAAGATCAAGAATCAAAACTATGCTTTTGATGCTTTAAAAATTCCAATTTTTCATATCATAATTGCTCTTGAATCATTGTTCTTATCCTTGACTCTGAAAGGTCAAGCGAGTTGGTTTGAACTGCCTTGATTCTTCCCTTCATTGACTTGAATCAAGGTATAAAGAGCTTGAAAGAGGGGGTCTTAGAGGGTAAAAAACAAGGCCCAATGGGCCTCAGCCTAATTACATTCTCAAATATATTTTATAAGAGTAATACTACATACAGTCGTGGAATGCGCAAATACCGTGCAGTCGCTTTGAAAAAGAGTGGGGTCTACTATTAAAAAACTAATTTCTTTTCATGTGAGTCACATATTTATTCATTTTTTTCAAAGCGACTGCACGACGTTTGCACACTCACGATTGGAAGTATCATTTCTCATTTTGTAAAGCTCTTGTTTTTTCTTATGTTTCTAAAAACAAAATTATATAAAGTAATTATTTACCTTTAAAAACTCCCCGCTAAAATATTAAGGTTTGAAGCCATTTTATATTCTAAATAATCATCTCTCCTTGAGTAGAATTAACCAACATGCCAACTAAAAGTTACTACTAATCAAGGCATATCATTACAATTAGTATATATGTTAGTCTTTCAAGAAAAACGTTTCTTCGTAGCTAGATATTTACGAAGAAAATGACTATTTACGAGAAGTCTGACTCATTCTCGTCGCAAATGTAAACGTTTTAATTTCTTAAAGGATTTTCAAATGAAATATTTAATTTCATTACTAACTAGGCATTGCTAGTTATAAGTTATTTGTAAATTTTGATTTAGATCTTTCTGTATACTAATCTACTAGCACACCTAGAAAATAAATAAACAACTCCAACATTCAGTTCATGCAATCTCCAAAAACAAAGATTAGAAATACTAAAAAGCCTTATAAATTGGTTTTTAGGGCACTATTCTTAGGGCTCGTTTGGTTATATAGATGAGATGAGATGAGTTGAGATAAAATTGTAATAAAATAAGAGTTAGATCCGCAAGACCCGCAAGACCCGCAAGACCTTGACAAAGTCAAAAGAGGTTCTATTGGTCAAGGATCAAAGTCAATGCAAAGGAATTTATGAGTCGTGTCAAAGGAAAAATTCCAATTCCAACCCAAAATCTGGTCTGATCTGACATTAGTATTCATGGACTCCATTAAAGGCTTTTACCAAAGGGAACGCGTTGTCTTAGCTGTCATGGGTAGGCTCCCCAAGTACTCTCCGTTCATACCCTAATTATTTAAGACAAATGACATGAAATTCAAAATTCACAAGTTTTGCGCTAATCTTTTATAAAAAAAAAAATAGGCTAATTAATTTTTTTATAAAAAAAATATGAAAACCTTGCGCAAGATTTATTTTTTATAAAAAATATGAAGAATTTTTTTTTTTTTTTTTTTTTTTTTTTTTTTTTATGGTAGAGCTAACTTTTTGATAAAGACGTTGCGCAAGATTTGTGCATTTGGAGCTTGTCCGTTACTCAATTATACGCTTAGCTTCCAAGTGTTGCCCAAGTCTTGGTTAACCAAGTCTTCAAGCTTCATGAATGCCACCACACTATAACAAAACATTTTTTTGCAACGAAAATGACCATTTTGAAATAAAAAATTTTGACAAAAAAAGGAAGCATTTTTGTATTAGTGAAAATCGTGATTAACATCGACCTGATCATCTTCACTAATGCCTTTTGGAAGGAGCTCTTCATGTTAAATTATCCCACCTCTATTACAACCCTGTCTACAATCAGACTTGAACGGTAGATTGTATCTTCATTCCATTACAACCTTATCAGAAATACTTCTCCTTGTGTTGTGAAAAATAATGTAAGAAAAGTAAAGTAAAACAAAAAATCAATTACAAAGATTTATATGTTCGGCAACTTACTTGTGTCCATGGAGTTACAGATGATTTTATTCTCTTGAGGAATGACAAAATATACTTGGGGCGAAGTACACTATTCTAGATCGGCCATGCTACAATGGAAATCCCAATTTCACAATTTCTGGGTTGTTCGCTTGAGCGAGGTGTTGAGCGAGTCTCGAGTGAATTCTCTGTCTGATATTTACTCGAGTGCGTGTCCGCTCGAGCGAACTCTCTGCTTGAGTTTCGCTCAAGCAACCTGTCGCGTGAACATTAAGCAAACTTTCTATCTGAAGATTCTCAAGTCACAAACAGGGTCACAAAATTTTCTTGGAGTGTGTGTCCATTCACAGAGACTAATGGTGTCCATGCGCACAGACCAGACCATTAAGATGTTTGAATTCAGAAATGAGTTGAGATGGGTTGAGATGGTTTGTTAATAGTAGAATAAAAGTTGAATTATTTATTATATTTAGTGTAGGAATTTGGGAAAGTTGTTTTGGAATTTGAAAAAGTTGAATTGTTTATTATATTTTGTGTAAAAATTTGAGAAAGTTGTAATGATGAGATGAGATGAATTGAGATGAATTGAAGTGGGTTTTGAATCCAAACCTCTCCATTTCGGAAGTGGGACAAAGAGAGGCGAAATTTGATAAACAATAGCACCAACTATTTTAAGGTTGAATTTTTCAGTGTTGATTCAGTTTGATTGGCAAGGGACTCAAATGTTGGGCTGGGGTGGGCTGGGTTGGGTTGGGTTGGGTTATTTTCCTACTCATTCAACTGGTAAGAGCAGGCAAGGGGTGCATGGGGTCAAGGCGAGGACAAAGATCAAGAGAGATGACAGTCATGTCCAGGCAGATGCATTGGGTGGGGGAGGTTACCACCCGCCCATATGGACAGGCCGTAGCAATCTTATATGTCTCATCCTAATATTGTAGTTGTCTTATTCAGTTAAATCATTCTATTATTGTGATAATGGCATTGTGGCTCTGGCCAGATATTCCGATCATGTCGTCTTAGTGCGGTTGAGTTTACTAGTAATGGCTTCATTTGATTAAAAGACAAAATGGGTAGATTCTTGAAGTGTGTTTAAGGGACAGGTTCTTGACTTTTGGTGTTTATCTTGATCCAAGTTAATTTCATGATAAGATAGTGCTTGGAAAGTGATAATACAATAAGTTACCAATGACAACGACAAATAAGGGTACTTTGAATGTCTCAAGACTTTGTGAATGAAATGATTTAAGTGGAGATATTATATTGAATTTTGGGAAAATAGAAAAAAAAAATGAATAAAAATATTTTAAAGTTGAAAAATTATTTGTATTAATACATTTTTTAATATTATTTTTGTTTTGAAGTTTGTAAAAATTATATTAATTTTTGTGTTTTATTTTAAAGTTTGTAAAAGTTGTGTTGGTTTTTGTGTTTAGATAATGATTAGATAAAAACGTTAAAAGTTTGAAATTAAAAAGTGTTTTGTGTTAGAATGATGTTTGTAAATGAAATTATAAGGAATTTTGAGAATTTTGAGAATTCTTTGTCTGTCCAAACATGCCCTGAAATCCCTTAAATCATCCAACTGCACCATACTTGTACGAGTATATGGAAATAAGACCAAAAAAAAATAACATTTCTAATTTTAAGATCGATATTTCCTTTTTTCTTTTCACTTCTTAGACTTGGGCCTCGTTTGGTTACGTAGTTCAGATGAAATAAAATGAAATGTGATGTTTTGTTAAAAATTGAATAAAATATTGTTAGAATATAATTTTTTAGTATAATTTTTATTTTGAGATTTGAAAAAGTTGAATTGTTTATTATATTTTGTATGAGAGTTTGAGAAAGTTGTAATGAAATGAGATGATTTTGTGTATTCAAACGGGACCCAAATCAAATCTCTTAATAAAATAATAAGTGAGTGATATTTTTCTCTTGGTCAAAGTTGCCCCCACCAATGCTATATATATTGTCCTCTGCTGTTACTAATCAAGAAACTCAATCTAGCAAAAGAAAATTAAGTAACCAAAAGAGTGGGAGGCAGAATTCTCTATTTCCATTTTGCATGTACTTCCCAAACATGTTTATGATAGGCTTGGAGGACACTAATGAAGAAGCAAAATTAGAAAGTAGAGAGACAAGATTAAAGAATGAAGAGAGAGAGAGAGATAGATGGCTCTAAAATCTTATGAGTAAATTATATATTGTTAATGGAAAATGTTAATATGCCGCTTGAGTTTGTCTCCTCATTTTGATCGCTCATGTATTTAAATTTTTTTTATTTAATAATTAAGGAAGTAGCTTTTATTATATTGATGTATTTTTTTATTTTTTAAAAATATTTAAATATGTTAAAAAATATGAAAAGAAAAGAAGAATAAAAATAAAAAATATAAATTTATATTAAGTTGTACACCCCAGTGTTATTGCTGGGCGGCAGCCTAGCATGATTCATTGCCAATAATAGAATGACCAACTGAATTAATTCACAGGTCATATTTGACCAACTAAAATAGTTAAGAGTTAAAAAATTGTAAATTTAATCAATTTATTGTTTGGCGTTATTACGAGAAAAACATTTATTCTTGATTAGGCGTTTACTATAAAAATAACTATTTATAACGAGAATGAGTCGTTTTCGTTACAATATTGCATATTCATGAATAAGTACTTTTTGCATGTTTTCAACCGAATAGCCAAAACTTTGGCTAAAATTTGACTGTAGTGAGCTGGATGCTCTTATGCATGTGAAAAGCAGAGGTACCAAAAAAGCAAGAGAGAGAGAGAGAGAGAGGATGCCTTCTGCTATGTTAAAATACTTTTTTTTTTTTTTTTGAAATATATGTTAAAATACTTTGTAACAAGTTAGTACAATGAATCACCAGTACTACTTTTCATATACCATATTTATGCATCAGAATTATGCATGGGTACAATAATCATCTGATCTGCATCTGTAAGAAAAATTAAGTTACGTTTAGATGTTGAGTTGAGTTAAGTTGAGATGATAAAATATTATTAGAATATTATTTTTTTACTATTATTATTATTTTAAAATTTAAAAAATTTGAATTGTTTATTATATTTTATGTAAAAATTTAAAAAAATAATAATGATGAGTTGAGATGGATGTAGAAAACAAACGAAGCTTGACAGATAAATTGGCCATCGATGATGTTTGAAGAAGATCTTCCTTTCCCTCCTCAAAATTAGGGCTGGGCTCCGACTTCGACAGAGTCGGAGTGCTCGTTTCCGACCTCCGACTCCGACAAGAGTCGGAGTCCGACTCCAATCGGAGGTCGGAGTTCTGACCTCTTATCGGAGATCCGACATAATATCGAAACTCCGACCTTCGATCGGAGTCGAACTCCGATAGGAACTCCGACTACCGATCGGAGCTCCGAATTCCGTTCAGATTCAGACCGTTTATTTTTCTACATTTCTAACAGATCGAAATGTATTTAGACGGCAAAATTCTGAATGCGTTGGTTTTTAAAATTTTCAATCAAAACCTCTTTACACAAACACAATTTCAACCCTGCGTGACAACATCAATTAGTTGTTTAGTTTTACGATAGCAAATATTTGTTTGGGGTCATGCATGCATGTGAGTTGGCTGTATAGAAACAGACCACCTTTAGGAAAATATTATATTACACTTTACATATCATATTACATGTTTGGTTTATAACTGATTTCACAAACACATATATACATAATGCGTGCCCAATCTTCCTTTTCTGTATGTTAAAAGCATCAATCCTCTGCACGTACATATCTGATTTGACAAACACATACACATAATGCACGGCCATTATGTGGTTTATACCTATACTAACAATTCAAACTTCAAATAACAAAAGGCTCAAATTAGATCTCAATCACAGTGTATCATAAATGAACTAAAACAAAAATCAGCAACTAGTCAAACTGATTCTTACCAAGACTCTCAAGCGGCATCCGTTCCAGACTCTCAATCATCGGCAATTATGTTAGGATTTACAATTAGATCTATAAAATCATAAAAAGTAAAAGTTAGAAACATTAAAACCAATATTTAGATCTATAAAAGCATATAAACTTACCCGATTCAAGCCTATAGCTCTCGGCATCAACGCCAACGGTATCTAGTCCAATGGGCGTTTCACTTCTCCAATTTTGTGTGCAAACGAGGGCCTCCACGGTTGTCGGTGACAATGAACTCCGATAAGCATCCAACACGCGACATCCAGTGCTAAATGCCGACTCTGAGGCAACTGTAGTGACAGGAATGGCTAGCACATCTCAACCTACACGAATAAAGGATTGGATACTTGGTGGAATTAACTTTCCACCAAGTTAATAGCTGAAATACATCACTAGGTGCCTCGACAGCTTCCATAAAATATCGTTCAACCTCAGATGTACAATGCATAATATTCCTTGTTGACATGAGTTGATGATACTGCTGTATGATACGATTGCCTCTAACCCGTATAGATGGGTCAGTATCACCTGAGGAAACTGACGATCCCGTCGGCCTCGAATGTGAGGAGCTACCAGCTGCGGATGAAGGCTGACAACTATTATTGTAGTGATTATATAAGTCATCAACATCACTTTTTAGCAATCTAATAAACTCTGCAGCCTTCCCGAGGACGGAATTTATCCAAAATTCTAAAACGACCAACTTAACTCGGGGGTCAAGGATCACAGCCACAAATAACAATCTATTTATCTTCTCAATATTCTCCCAATTATCATATTTGATCTTCATCCTCGTAGCCATAGCAGATAACAATCCACTAGAGTCAGTACAACTATTTTCCAACTGAAAGTGAAGCTCCGAGAGCTCGCTGAAGAATGAGTTCGCAGTCGTATATTTGAATCCAGATAGCCGCATGGTTATGTCATAAAAAATTCTTAAAAACTCAACAAAGTAGCTCACACTAATCCAATCATGTGCGTCTGGCGCACAGAGCCCCTATCCTGCTGGTTCCAACAAAGCATATCTCAGGCCCCCATCCTCGACCTCCATCCACTCGAATGCTTTTGGTACTTCTGTGCCACATCCAACATCATGTATGTAGAGTTTCATCGAGTCGGAACGTCCAAGCACAACATACTAGAACATTCAATCTTAAGATCCACTGCTATTGCCTTAAACTTGGTAAGCCTTTGAGGGGAACCCCTCACATATCGTACAATATTGCGGACTCGGGTTATGAAATCATCAACCACTTTTAACCCCTCAACAACTATGAGGTTGATGATATGAGCACAACATCGAACGTGAATAAACTCGTGGGCCCGAATAACATCATCTCTCACCGTCGTGTTCCGTTTAAACCAATCAATTGCTGTTTCATTGGCACTGGCATTGTCAATTGTAATACACAACACTTTTCGAATTCCCTAGTCCTTTAAACAATCATCCATCTGGGCCTCAATGGATGGACCATTATGATCCACAATATCTTTAAAACCAATAATTTTTTTATGCAAAATTCACTCACTGTCAATGTAGTGTGCTGTGATACACATGTAACAGACGTTCTGTATGGAAGTCCATGTGTCAGTTGTAAATGATACTCTCTGGCCAGTGGTAATAAACATCTTCCTCATCTCCGCCTTGTCTTTCGCATGCCTCTTCATACAATCTCGCATCACCGTATACAGTGATAAAATGGAAAATCGTGGCTCAACAAAATTTAGAAACTTTCGAAAGCCTCTTTTCTCGACTGTGGTAAAGGGCATCTCATCAGTAATTATCATCTCTACAAGCATGTCCCTCAACATCTTCTCACTGTATTGAGAGATGACTAATTTCTTAGTCTGTGTACCATCAGTGGCTGTAGAAGTTTGGTAACTGAGATTGGTCTGATCAGTGGCTTGCAATCCCTTCGCTATCTTTTATCGTTGGCAACCATTTAGATGTGCTATTAACACATTGGTACCTTGCTTCTTCGAATGACATCCACAAAGTGATCCACAGTAATGGCATCTTGCTACCGGGTTCGCAATATCACTAAGAATTTTGGTGAAATGCTCCCATGTCCACGACCTCTTTTTAGAAGGCCGTGGTGGTTGATCTTGCTCAATGGGCATCTCCTCCTCTTCGTTGAACATATCCTCATCCTCCATATCAACTGAGAGTAGGAGTCGACTACTCGCACAAGATGTAGCTGCTCTAGATGTAGCTGCCCTAGATGTGGGTCACGTGGCTCTAGGGGTGGAAGTACCCACCGGTGTAGGAGTTGTAGTATTGGCATCCGCCGCATCTCCTTGTGAACAATCATCTCTATTATGTCTATGATCTATATCACAATCAATGAAGCTGAAAAAATAAAATTAGAAGCAAAAATAAGTTTAAAAATAAACTAGGCTATTGTATTATTGTATAGTCATGTATTATTATATCATAATGTATTATTGTATCGATGTATTATTACATCGAGGTTTGCTTGATGTGCGCTCGACTTAGCGGAACCCATCTAGAGAGATTCGCTCGACGTGCGCTCGAAGTGGCGCTCGAGCAAAACCAATCCAGAGAACTTCGCTCGACGTGCGCTCGAAGTGGTGCTCAAGCATAACCCATCCAGAGAGGTTCGCTCGACGAGCGCTCGAAGTGGCGCTCGAGCAGAACCCATCCAGAGAGCTTCGCTCGATGTGCGCTCGACATGTCGCTCGAGCAGAACTTTTCCAGAAAGGTTCGCTCGACTTCCGCTCGACATGTCGCTCAAGCCAATCTTCAATACAACGTGCGCTTGACTTGCGCTCGACACCTCACTCGAGCGCAAGTGTTCAATACAATGTAAAATTCAGGGTTTTGAGCGCCGTGATTCAATACCTCACTCGACAGTGATTCAATACAATGTACAATACAACCAATTCACAAGAATCACAACTGCTAGCTCCAATTCATAAGAGACATGCTTGGATTAAATTACTTGAATTAAATTTAGGGCTCAGAACCTTAGTCTCACCGTAGGTGGAAGCTGAATAGAGGAGCAACGACGAACGGTGGCACGGAGGAGCAACGACGAATGGCGGCACGCTGGCAAGAAAGACGTGAGGCGCGAGACGGCTTCACTGGTTCAGTGAGACGCGAGAGAGAAGGGAGAAGGAAGAAGGAAGAAGAAGAAGGAAGAAGAAGGGGGGTGACGCATTTTGGACCCCCTTCTAACCGTTCCATATTAAGTGGAACGGTGTTGTTTATAATTTTTTTTTAAAAACCTAGCTGTAAAACGACGTCGTTTTTCAGTTGGGTTTTTTTAAAAAAAAAATTTGGAGTCGGAATCGGAGCTTCCTACTCCGACTCCGAATAGGAATTCTCCGAATTCCGATGACTCGTCGGAGTCAGAGTCGGAGTTGAAGCGGAAGTCGGACGGAGTCAGAATTTTCAAAAATTTTGCACACCCCTACTCAAAACTATATGTCAATTTCATTTGCAAGTGTTTAAGCAACATCCCGTGATCCAGTCCATCTCAATCCTGATCATGAGATACCTAGCTACCCCATGCATGTAATCAACTGAGCACTCCAGGGAAAAAAAAAATATATATATATATATATATATATATATATATATATATCAAATTTTTATCCGAAATTGAAGCCTCAAGTGGGAAAGAGAGTGATGCATGAAGTGGGTCCCACGTAATTTATTACTCAGTAAAATAAAAGAAATGATACTTACAGTCGTGAGTGTGTAAGCGCCGTGCAGTCGCTTTGAAAAAAGTGAATAAATATGGGATCTACATGAAAAGAAATTAATTTTTTAATTGTAGATCCCACTTCTTTTCAAAGCGACTGCACGGCGTTTGTGCATTCCAAGACTGTATGTAGCATTACTCGTAAAATAATATTTATACCGATAATAATAAATGTTTGAGATGATCTCACTGTCGAACTTAGACTAAATTGAGATTATGTTCAGTCTTATTTTAAACTGAGTTTAACATCTAAATACTTAATTATTAAATTATTAAATTTATCTCAACTCAACACATTTTTACACATAGGATGATGATCTATAACCTTTTTCAATTTCTTATAAATATATCTAAACTCATTTTAGATAGACTTTATAAAATTCACTCGATCATTCTAACTAACTACTATTAATAAAAAAAACTTAACTCATCTCAATTCACCTCAACATTCAAATGAAATAAGACCTATTTTTTAAGTTCGGACGACAATTTGAAAGACTTTTGATACCTTCTAATTAAAGACTCTCTTAAAGTTATTACTAATTCTAGGCCTAGTTCTTCGTCAAAGGATTCCAAAAAGTCACCAGCAATAATTCAAATATTTTAATGTTGCAGAAGCTAGCTGCTTCTTCAATCTTTTTGTTTTTTTCCTCCTTCCTATGTCCTCAACTTTGTCCAGACTGGTGATTTCCTGATCTTGATCGTCTGAATCATCAGGGAAAATATTTTTCATTATCTTGGTCTACTCATGATCTGTAAGGGCTAAGATCAAAGATCATGAGCTTTCCTGCTACCATGGGATCTTAGGATACTAAAACAGTAAAGGCAAAAATAAAGATGGTTTTCAACTACTACGGACCTGCTGGGTCGACGTCGATATATTATAAAGACTCCAAAGGCCGGGGTGACACCTCGGTCGGCACCTACGGGGTGACTCTAAAGGCTCCACTCACATAGTGGTTTAAAATCGGCCACGACGAAGGTCAGCCGATTTTTAGTCACCTTAGTAGTAGTTATAGCCTCGTATTCACCGCTAGTAGATAGATGGGAGTGGCTGTCCTTCAAATTATTTTATTTTATTTTTAATAATAAAAATCGTCTTTTATTTAAAAAAACAAAACTTGATTTATACTTTTAGAAGATTATGATAAACACGTGATAGTTTATGGTTAGATATACGTAAGAGTAATGTTAAATATAGTTATAAATCGTTTAAAAAAGAGTTAGGTTATTATTAAAAAATTAATTTTTTATATAAATTTTATATTTACTCATTTTTTTAAAGATAATTTCTCATAAATATATGATAAAAAAGAAATGATATTGTAGTTATAGAATATATAAATATCACACATTTATCTTTAAAAAATAAATATAAGATATAGATAAAAAAATAATTTTTTAAATAATAAACCTTATTTTTTTAAAAATAGAATACGCTAGGCTTCTAGGTAACATTATTATTCTACGACCAGATTTACCGCCAAATAATAACTCATAATAACTCAGGTTCGAAGTTAGATCGTTCAGGTCTCGTTTGCAACATGGATTCATCGCAACTCATCTGCGTTGAGTTGAAATTTAAGTTTAGTCTAATATTTAAATATATAATTTATAAATTATTAAGAGAAATAATACTTATAATCGTGAGTGTATAAGTACCGTACAGTCACTTTGAAAAAAATAAATAAATATGAGATCCACGTGAAAAAAAATTAATTTTTTAATAATGGACCTAACTCTTTTTCAAAGCGACTGCACGGCGTTTGCGCATTCCACGACTGTATGTAACATTACTTAATTATTAAACATAACTCAACTCAAGACTTCTTTATATATGAGATTCATAATTTTTTCCAATTCAATAACTCTTTACACGTACGATTCACAATCTTTTTTAATTTCTTAAAGAATAAATATATATAGAAGCCACTATTGAGAGCATCTATTTTGTACACATGATGTGGCATCATGTAAACCACACATCTCCCCAAGTGAGTGTTGGGAACAATCAACTAGAAGCAGCTACACAGTGAATACAAAGTGTGCACTGCTATAGTGACTTCTCTCTAACATTACTCTTTCTTAAAAATACATTTAAACTTATTTTAACATGAAAACACATATAAATTTATTTTAAATTTCATAAAATTCACTTCATTATCTCAATTTACTATAATTCGTACAAAATTTAACAGATTTCAACTCTGCTCAACAGAGGCCTCACGAGTAAAATTTAAGTGGAGAGGGCAAAACCGCCGTACTGGTGCAGCAGGGGAGACGAGCCTCACGCGCGGCCTACAAAATTCCGATTCAGTGGCAAAAAAGGTGCGCGCGTGCAGCGAACGATCAAGGGGAAAGAGAAGGAGAGCGGCTGGCTATTCCCTTTGGATTTTTTTGGTGGAAGAATTTTTATTTTTATTTTTTATTATAAAGCTGATTTCAACGGAGAGAAAAAGTGAGTGCAAAAAACACTTCGAAAAGTGACACAATATAGTCTCACGCGCCTCCAATTTCACGTGCGAATCACATTCGGTATTGCGAAACTAGAAACTGATCAAAGTGGGCCCAATCTTGCGCGTGGGGCAAATCTTATCCAACGCGCTGTGTGCCCTAATCCTAATCACCTGCGAGCGAGAATTCGACGCCTTATCCTGAGAACTCAGAAACCCCAACCCCTGTCCATATATCATCGACCATGCCCCTCCCGATTTTCCCCCAACTCGGATCTTCAATCGGTTGACTCGTCCTTCTTCGCCCATAGAATCCAAGATCGCCTTGCTCGGTAAGTAGCAATCTCATCTCCGTCTTTTTCATCGCTCGGATTCAGATCTGTAATATATTTTTGTTTATATGTGTGTATGTGTGTTTTTAGATTTCGTATATTTATGGTTGGATTTGTTTTGAAGGTTAAGTATGGAGCCGATGGATATCGTCGGGAAGTCCAAAGAGGATGCTTCGCTACCGAAAGGTTTATTTTTTGGGGTTTTCGTTTCTCTGGGCTCTTTCCGTTTTGATTTTATTTTGATTTTGTGCTTTTCGCTAATTTCTTTAAATTTTCGTTTTCTTGTTGTCTGTTTGTTATTTATTTTCCAAGGAAACATGGCTGAATTTGATTTAATAGGATATAAAATGAGTAGCAGAATAGAATAGTGATCTGTTTCGGTTCAGTGGATTATCTTTCTTATGGGTTTATACAGTTGGTATTATATATAATTCAATGAAATTAGCTTTCTTGCTATAGGCTGTACCTTCATTTTGATTGGTTTGTAAGTTTTCACTTGAGGTAAGAGCACGGTTTAGGTGTATGCTTTGTTGACCTTTAGAAAATTCATGAAGGAAAGTGATTCATGCAATGGTAGGTTAACGCACTGAAAAAGGGAAGGGAGGTGGGGAGTCGAGCAAATGTAAAGAAAGCAAAGTAGTTGAGGAAGCTACTGATATTACATATTGGGGGCATCTATTTCAGTCGTTTGGTGGCTAGAAATGTCAAGAGATGTTTGTTTAGGCACAGACATGGAAAAGAACTATTTGCTTAAATGGAACTTGTGCTTTGCTTTGAGTTTAGAATGGTTTGTGTGCTGGGATGTATAATTCTTGTTCCTTGTGCACTAAATTAACTGTAAAATAGCAGCACTAAGAGAGAATAGAGGAGCCTTCTCTATGCATATATATAAATGATGTTCACACAGTTTATGCTTCTTGATTTGGTGTACCCAATTGCTTTATTGATGCAAACCATGGTTTCTATCCAGCAACAATGACCAAAATCATCAAGGAGATGCTGCCGCCAGATGTACGTGTTGCAAGAGATGCCCAAGATCTTTTAATTGAGTGTTGTGTAGGTGAGAAAAAGTGATGATTTCTTTCTAGCTTTAATATTGAATTAATCTCTTTTGATGGGTTAGTGCAACTGGCACTCAAGATTGAAGTTTGAATGCATGGACTAAAATTTTATTTTTTGTTTATGGGAAGAGGAGTTGCCATTTGGTCCAAGGACTGTTGTTGTAGATTCATTGTTCATATGGTGTGATCCCACTTTTTTGTTTTAGAAAAGTTATAATTTGGTATTTAGTTTTAATTGGAGCATCATTGAGTTTAGCTCAATTGTGTTGCAATAAGGCAGAAGCTACTAAAGCTTGCATCTCAGCAGCTTTTAACCCCAAAGAGAATTTATGAAGTTATGGCTCGATTCTTAGTTGTTGTTCTTGAAACCCTTGCTATCCACTTCATGATTCATAATTGAACTTATGTTGCGTTTGGATTTTAAACTCTATTTCAAATTTTTCTCCCCAAATCCATGATTTCAAACTCCTTATTTGAAAATTTAATTTGAAATTCAAATTTAAAATCTAATCTAGATCTAAATCCAAATTCTTCTATCCAAACACAACCTTAGGGAAATGCGTCCCTTGCCTTCGTTCATTACCACAAGGCCCCTGCTGCTTCCAAGAACCCCTATATGGGGAATTTGTTTTTTGGTCACTTGTGTTTCCTATATTATGAGGTATGACTTGGCAATGTACCACAGAAAATTCTACGTGTTTTTTAAACTCACCTTGAATTATCAATAAAGTCTCTGTGCCTTTCCTGCTTTTTTACACCTGACCATCTCACAGTCCTACTGAGACTGCCTTTGACATGAGCGGACTTAAGCCTTTCTAATTGGAATGTAAAGGGACATATTGGCAATTTTCATTATCTCTCCCCATCCGCCATTTGGATGCAGAGAATAAATTGTGTTTATTGTCTTCTCATTACCATTGATACTACTGTTAAGGAATAGTTTGTGCATAGGCTCCGAGGCTTGAACAAAAGCTGAATAAATCAAACTTTGGCTAGGTTAAAACTATAGTTGACAGAGAGTTTATATTTTAATTGTATGAATGACTTTCTGAGTTTTTAACGGATCAAGTAAACACCGTGTAAGTTACTTAGATCTTTCAGTGTGTTATTCCTAAACAACTCGTAGGCCTTCTACCTCCACACGGTATTGCTCAGTGAGGCTTTTGCCCATTGCTGAAGAGTCCGCACCGCTTCCTCTCATTGTAGTCCTGCTTTATTGGTTTTCCTGCTTGCTGCAGAATCTAATGTATTCCTTTGGTGGTTTTGACATACTATCTACTGCAAACTATGTTAGTATATTACTACACTCCAAATTGTACTACCAATTGGTTGCTAGTTTATTTTAGATGTTCAATCAATGTTTTCATTTCTATACTGATTAGAGATTTGTCCTCTATTCTATGCTCTTGCAGAGTTTATAAACCTCATCTCATCAGAATCTAATGAAGTTTGTGGCAGAGAGGAGAAAAGAACTATTGCACCTGAGCATGTACTCAAGGCTTTAGAGGTTTCTGACATCATATGTCTTATCTCGAATGTTTTTTTTTTTTTTTGATAAGCTTATCTTGAATGTTGTGTTGTGATGAGTAGTGGTTCTCTGTTCATGATGCATGTCCACTTCCATTTTTTAGTCTTCCAGTACTTTTATGTGTACTGTTTCTTATTTCTGTACAGTGTTTGAGATTTCATCTACATGATTTTGAATTCCATCGATTGTGATAAAATCCTGCTTGATATTGTCCACAAGTTTTGGCACCTTGTTTCTCAATCTATTTCCATGTGACCCTAAGCTATACATCCTACTCTTGAGGGACTATATGTGCTTTTGAAAATTAAACTTTGCTTATCCTACTCTTGACGATCTGGTTAACATGCTAAATATGATTGACATGGCAGAAGTTGTATTACCTGAAATTCGCATTATGCTTCTTTTCTGCCTCGATAATGTTGATTTTAAAAAATTGCGAGCAGTTCTGTTTTTTTTAGCCCCATTGTTATGGGAGACTAAACATTCTGTGTTGATATATATCTTTAAAATAATTCTGTGATGACTCACACATGAATTTTATTATCAGGTTCTTGGATTTGGTGAGTACATTGAGGAGGTTTACGCTGCTTACGAACAACACAAGATTGAGACCATGGTAACTTGTCATTACTTTATGCTCCTTATGGAGGTTCACTTGTTGCACGACTGATCTCTTGAAAACTGTACTGCACAAATAGCTGTGAAAATAGAGATTTGCTATTGGTGCAATTGGTTTGAGCATTGTTTTTTTCCAACCCAATTTTTCTCTCTTTTCTTGTCTGACATGACAAATTTTTTCTGATGCCCTCCCTTCCCTCGTGCTTGTTTTTGGTGTACATATTTCTTACTACTGGTTGTTTTAAAATGGACAATTGAACTGGTGAATTAGACAGGTGGTGATACACAGTCTAACTTGGCCAAGTGGTTAATTCTTGATGACATTTCGGGAATGTTTTCCAGCAGGACTCTCTAAAAGGTGGCAAGTGGAGCAATGGAGCCGAGATGACTGAGGAGGAAGCATTGGCCGAGCAACAGAGAATGTTTGCAGAGGCTCGTGCAAGAATGAATGGTGGGGCTGCTCCCCCAAAGCAACCCGATCCTGACCAAACCATAGAGAGCTGACTCTAGGATCTTTATTTTCTTAGCCATAGGCAAGCATCCTTGACTCTCTTCCATCCGTGCTTCTAATATCTCTTATGTTATGTACAAAATATCCTTGACAAGTTTGCTGGTCTATAGAATATGGGCACTTCAATTTGTATTCTATTTATGAATCCATGTCTATAAGCTAATGTAATTAGTAAGTGTTTGTTCAACCAATCGCTTCTTTCAGAACCATTTGTAATTATTCAGGTCCATGGGGTTTGGACTTTTTTCTATGATCAGGATGCGGGAAAAAGCAGGGGCAGCTTAGTTTCTTTCAATTTTTTTAATACCACCACCATGGCATAGTGCGAAGCCGCCGCACCTGGGGTTGCAAGAAGATTTATATTCTTTTGAATTAGGCACCCAAGCTTAAAGATTCTTCAAAACTTTCTACCAGTTTGAACAGTGATTCTCTCTTATTTCAGTTGTGTAAATCTTTTTGTAGGGGTTGGTTCGTCTTTGGTGCTATTTTTGTGGAATTGACAATGTATTAACAAGATACAGTATTCAGCAAGGGGGCCGACCATTTTGGTACCCCTCATTCTCAAAAGTACAAAAGTGAAGGAAATTGTCTAGAAATGATTTAAGATGCCTAGAAAAAGAAAAGATGCCTCGAGGTTTAATCGAAAGGCTTTTGTTATCAAAATGAGAGTTAAACTATAGATGCTCTTTGCAGCCAAAGCAAACACCAAATTAATGTGACAAGGCTACTTTTATATGTTTATTTTTAAATGTATTAAGGTGACAAGGACACGTTAATAGATTTAAATCAAAAAAAGAAAAAAAACTATATAGGTGGTCATTTGGACGGCTGCCAAAAGTGCTCCACCCCAAGATGACGCATGGTGGGATTAAGGGTAAGAGTGGGTCTCACAAAGACAATGATGTATCTATGTTTTGGTGGATGAATCCCAGAGAGAGGGTTCTTTGTTGTTGGGGTCCCCTCAAGTAATGTGGCTTCAGTTCCCAGGTTGGTGAACAAGTGTGTTGTTGTAGACCCTGCACCCAACATTAGCCATGAGAAATTCAGAACTCTTAACATCATTTTGGGTAGCTTTGCACTACAAGACATGGGATTACAAGTGTGCTCACTGCCTGACCATGTCTGGTACGAGGGAGGGGGAGAGAGAGCGCTTTGGTTGTCAGTTTCCTGAAGTTTTTTTATTACAATATTTTCTACCATTCGAAAAGAGATGTATACAATAAAGTCTCATTTGGTTGATAGACTCAACTTAGATCAACTCAGTTTAGTCTAATTTTAAGTTGAGTCTAACATCTAAATACCCAACTTTTAAATTACTAAACTCATTTCAACTTAAAACCTCTTTACAGGTGAGACCTACAACTTTTTTCAATTCAACACTTCTTTACATGCGAGACCTACAACCTTTTTAATTTCTCATAAATATATCTAAACTCATTTTAACATTCAAACACATTTAAACTTATTTTAGATGGATCCCACAAAACTTACTCCACTATCTAAAGAATTTAACTATTCATAAAGAATGTTAAGATCCAACTCAGCTTTCTATTTTAGATGGATCTCAATTTTCTACTATTCATAAAAAATTCAACTCAGCTCAACATCTAAACGCACCCAAGTTATTTCTATAGTCTAAAACTATATATTGATTATGTCTAACACAAAAAGAATGATGTTTTCTATCATTATTTATCATCATCTTCCGCAATATCAAATGATTAAAATAACGATGAGCAACACATGTTTGTCCATCTCTAAATTGTAAAATGTATTTAAGAAAAGAAAAAAAAGGAAGATAAGATAATCATGGTTCACTGTTTTTGGACTGAAGTCAAAAGTGTCAGTCAAGCAAAATCCAGTTTCTCGGTGCCCCACAAGAAAGCGAAACAACACACAGATTGTCTCCTCAGATTCCTCTCTTTTCTATTTCAAAGACTCTCTCTCTTCCAGGTCTCGAATTTATCTCTGATTTCCTAAATCAGTTGGTGGGCAGCCTATGTTTCTTTTGACAGGATTCTCTGTCCCCACAACAAAGAACTAGAGACAACCAAACAAAGAATTGACGAAAGCCCCACATATCAATGAGAGTCCTCTCTCTCTCACTCACTCTCGGGCTCGGTTTTCTCTCTCACGCACTCTTTTTTCTCTTGCATCATCTTTTAAGGAGCTGCCTTCCCTTTGATTTGCTTTCTCAGATGAAGACAGTCATGGCTAAGAGCTCTCAAGATTTCTCCTCCAAGAGGCACTTCCACTGGTCGACTAAAGTTGGCAACGAAGATGTTGATGAAGTTCCAAGCATCAAATCTTCCTCAAAAGCCGTTGAGGAAGAGAAAAAAGAAGATGATAAGGTTGCTGGGCCGGGACCTGTAGCTGCTGCAGCCCAAGCACAAAGGAGAAAACTTCAAGCTGTGGTGGTTTCGAGGGTTCGATCGGTTTTGACAGCTTTTGGAAGGAACCGCTCGAATCTACCTCTGGGTCTCGGTTCTCGAGTGGTTGGGACCCTCTTCGGGCATCGGCGTGGGCGCGTTCATATTGCGTTCCAAAGGGATCCCAATTCTCAACCTGCCTTCATGATTGAGCTTGCTACGCCAATTAGTGTCCTGGTTCGAGAAATGGCATCTGGGTTGGTTCGAATTGCGTTGGAGTGTGATAGGGAAAAGGAAGAAGAAAAGAAGGCTGTGAGACTGCTTGAAGAGCCGGTATGGAGGACTGATTGCAATGGAAAGAAGTGCGGATTTGCAACGAGGAGAGAATGTGGGGCCAAGGAGTTGCAGGTCTTGAAGGCTGTGGAGCCGATTTCAATGGGTGCTGGTGTTTTGCCTGGGAATGAAGCTGAAGCTGGGTCCGATGGAGAGCTCATGTACATGAGGGCCAAGTTTGAGAGAATTGTAGGGTCTAGGGATTCTGAAGCTTTCTACATGATGAACCCTGATAGCAATGGAGCTCCTGAGCTTAGTATCTACTTGCTCAGAGTCTAAGCAGCAATTGAAGGTCTTAATTAATCTCCGCTTTGTACTTCAAGGTTATGAAAGAGCAGTTAATGATACCTTGTTTAGCTCTTCAATCATGAAGATGGAGGCCTAGATCTCTCTCTAATTAAGTACTTTTCTTTTTTCTTTTTTCTTTTTTTTCCCTTTGTTGTCTATGTAGAAAATGAAGTAAGGGGTGGGTTATACTTTGGTAGTGTAGGTGAGAGGGGGGCAATACATTACAACATGATGGTGGGTGGGGTCCTGAAGGTGTGTTTATTCATAGTTTTTCTTTTTTAATCCTTGATTTTAAGTGATGAGACAAGGAGGCTAATGCAATCATGATTGTCTTCGCATTTTGGTTAATTTTATCTTCTTTGCCTGTAGTACTCATATTGAATGAAGAATTGCTTGTGCAACTCTTTGAAAAAGTACTCGGGTTAATATCACTGTTATGGGTTATGGCAGGCAGGCTATAATATATTTCATGACCAGTTTGAGAATTCACTGTTGTTAGGGGAATCCCCTTTTCCCTTGTTGGGCGACAAACTTGAGGAATTCAATGATAGTGGAGTTATCCCATTCTGTTTTGCATAGCAATTTGATTACATACTCGAATGAATCTAATCATTCTCTTCATACTTCAGTTTACTCTTTACACAATCAACCTTTCTTCTCAAAGGTCACATAGTGGGTTATGTGTAAGGAGATTATTTTCTCATAATACTTTTTTTTTTTTTTTTTTTATTGAGAATATTGGGTAAAGTTATATATGCAAACTGGGATAATTACTCTGGCAGTGCAATTTATTTGGATGATTGGTACTCTTCTGATACCCACATATTTGGATCATGTGACTCCATGTGAAGGTCTAGAGAAAATAGATTAAAGAATATGATCCCAATGAACATTCTATTTTATTATATATATATTTTTTTTTTCTGGTGTGTGTGTATGTATTTGGAGAAGACGGCTGGCTTGTCTTCATTTGTCAAATAAGTTAATCTATTATAGCTTGTCTCTGTTCTTTTCTAAAATTCTTTCAAGATCTTTCCCTGTTCAGCTAGGATCCTTGGGAAACTTATAGTTTATACATCCATTCCTCCCAAAACAAAAACAATTCAGCATTTGGTCCAAAAGTGTAAGATGCTTCTAATCATTGCTTTTGGTGCCCCAGTTAGTGTGTGAAAATGATCCAAATAAACTTGTATTAAAGCCCTAATCATAGAAGCCATCAAAAGCAAAAAATACAAAAAGAAAATCATATCCAATTCCTGACATAGAATTGAGCTTTTCCTCTTGTTGACTGCTTTCCACCTATGCCATTTGATTCTCTGCAAATTTAAAATACTCTACTGTTACATTCTCCTCCTTTTGTGACTTTTTAGTACCCAGTATAGCCCACAACTTTTATTTGCAACATCCACAAGTAAAATAGTTAAGACTCCAAGAAAACAAATACGGATGACATCTTTTAGATGGGTGATTTGGTCATATTGAAGGGAATAGCTTGCAACTTTCTGCTAGTTTCAAGGCTTCCAAGTTTCAAATAAGAAAATTCCTTTATCTGCTGCTCTCTTTGCAGAAAAACAGGAAGAAAAGAATTGAGGAAGAGGAGGGACATTTCAGAATTCTGAGGGTTTTGCATTGCAGCTGAGACAAAAAATAAAAATAGTTGAGAGATTATACCTTCACAAAAACCAAAGCTGTTCTGATGATCATCTTCTTATCATTCTTCAAAAGGATTCAAAAGTTGCTTGCTGTGCATAAAGTTGGACGTAGGTAACCCTCTTTATACCATTATTACTCCAATAAATGCAACCTTAGCTTTTTAGCACCCAAGAAATGAAATGATCACACAAAAAACGCGGACTTTGTATTAAAGGTGATCCACTAATACATGTCTGTAGGGCATGTAGAGTTGCTACTTGTCCAAAGCTGTTTTGTTGTTATGGGCCTTATGGACTAGGTGATTGAAAGGGTAGTCACCTAAACAAGTTCCAACACTTGTTGAAACTCTTTAAACAAGATTGACTCTCTGCCGCCTAAAACAGTAACTTTTCCTCAAACTTTTCTCTCTCTACTCCCTGCATAGCCACTTCCTTCGTCCCTCCCTCCCTCCCTCCTCACACTTTCCCTCCCAATCCCTTCCTTTATCTTGTTTTGTTTTCCTTGTTTAGGTGTGATGAAAGTTGATAAATCGCATTTGGAACATCTCTTTTACACATGCACTGCCTTCAAATTTGCAGGCCGTCAATGTACAAGTTTGAACAAGCCATGACCCAAGAAGATATATAAGCGCGAGTCAGTCTCATCCTCCCCCAATGTCATGCATTAGTCTCACGCATCCCACATTTTTGTGACTACTAAAAAGACAACACGAACCACTCCATTTGATTTCCCGACCTCAAATTTTTGGGAATCAACCATTTCCTCCCTTCTCTATCGATTCGTGTACACTAACCCTCATGTGGCTTGGAAGCCACCAAATGTTTGATTTGCTTGACTCTAAAGCTGTGTTTGGATGTTGAGCTAGCTGAGTTGTGTTTTCTATGAATAGTAATGAGTTGAGATGGTGGAGTGAGTTCCGCTGAGCCCATTTAAGATAGATTTAGATGTGTTTAGATGTTAAAATGAGTTTAGATATATTTATGGGAAGTTAAAAAAGGTTGTGGGTCCACGTGTAAATAGGTGTTGAGTTGAAAAATGTTGTGGGTCTTACGTGTAAAGAAGTTTTGAGTTGAGATGCGTTTAGTGATTTGAGAGTACATTTGAGTGTTTGGATGTTATAAGAGATCTAAATCTTAATCGAACTCAGTTGAACTATTGCAATCTAACAACCAAACGAAACTACTAAATCAATCACCTTTGTGGCGATCACTTAGTACTTAAGAGACCAAGGCAACGGAGTTCTTGTTCAGTCGCCCCAGCCACTCTTTTGCCAACATGTTAATACATTATTATTTTCTTAGAAAAAAATGAATGTGGAGTACAGAACCAAGAAGAAGCTCGATGGATGTTGGAGGCTCCTTCAAACAGCCATGGCCTCTTAACAGCTTGAATGCACTAGCTAGTTAGGCTACCACATGCCCTTTTTTTCCCGGATTTTCCCAACTTTTTGGATTATCGAGCATCCCATTTTTAATGCAGCGTTGACTGAAAAAATGGGTGTTGGAAAAGTGGAGTTGAAAGGGAAATGAGAAAACCTGGTGAATTGCAGTCAGAATCAGTGAAGCAATATCTCAGCACTAAGCCACATGGTACTTGAAAAGGAAATGAGGGTAGGTAGGTATCCAAAGAGTAGATTGAAATTGAAAATAATCCATTATTTCATTAAGCAATTGGTGGTGTTGTGGCTCAATCCCAAGATTGTTGGTATTTTTTATTTATTTATTATTTGAGGTTACAAAACGCCCCTGAAGTGGCAATCTTATTTTCTTTTTCTCGGCAAAATTTGAAGTTTTGAATCCATTTTAGCCTGAATTACTATTTGGGTAGTAAGGGCGTAAACAAGTTGAGTTAGAATGTATATAGCTCGTTTGGATACATAAATCATCTCATCTCAGCCCATTTCATTATTACAACTTTATCAAATTTTCACATAAAATATAATAAATAATTCATTTTTTTCAAATCTTAAAACAATAATAATATTAAAAAATAATATTCTAATAATATTTTATTTAACTCATCTAAAATCATCTAATTTCATCTTATCTCATCTCACTATTTATTTCATCTCATCTCACTATCCAAACGAGCCTTAAAGATTTTATTCCTTTAACTTTTATTTAAACATGAGTCGAGTTCAAGTTTATCAACGATTTATATATTTATTCACGAGTAATTCTACATACAACCATGAAGTGCGTAAACGTCGCGTAATTACTTTGAAAAATAGTATGATCCACTATTAAAAAATTAATTTTTTTCATGTGGATCTCATGTTTTATTTACTTTTTTCAAAACGATTATGCGGCAGTTACACAATTCACGGTTATAAATATATTTTCTCTTTATTCACATATATAATTCATTTATCTGTTGAACAAACTCGAGTTTGTAAACGAATTACTTCATTGTAAAAAAAAAAAAAAAAAGAACAAATTATTCAGACTACATAAATATAGTGTTTTAATTTTAACTATAAAAATAATAAATATAAGTTGTTGCATGAGGTAAAATGAATCAAGTCAAGTCAAATTTTATAGAGGTTTTTATCATTTAATATCAATCATAAATCTTAGTTCACAAATAGTTGATTATGAATGAACCAAATCAGATTCAAAGTTTTTCAGAAGTTGATAGAAGATTGTTTAGAGTCCTTGTTGGGTTTCTTAATTTGTATGTAGCCTTGTTCTGTTTGTGTGTAGTTCAATTTGATGACCCGACTCAACAAAAATCTATTGCAAATTTTTGATAGATTTTCAAGAATTTTTAATCCGTTTTGAGTATTCTTAGGGCAGGTTTGGGGCCAAAACCAAAACACAAAATTCTCATATCATCTCATCTCATCATTACACATTTTTCAAATCCCTATATAAAATATAATAAACAATTCAACTTTTTCAAATCTCAATACACATTTTTCAAATCCCAAAACAATAATAATACCAAAACTTAATATTTTAAACTTCAAAACAAAACACAAAATTCTCATCTCATCTCCCAAACCTACCCTTAATATCCGATCCAATCCGCTAATTAAGATTAACTACATATTGTATTAAATTCTTGTACGACTGCCACACTGTATTATTGATGATTATTTAAATAAAATCCTTAACAGTTCTGTAAACTTAAACAAGTTGTCGAATCAAGTAAATTTTGTATCATAGACTCGTGGGTGATTGATTTCAATTTTACTTTACCTTTTTTATCTTATCGCTCCTAACAATCCTTGTTTATGCAATATATAGTATCTTGCAAAAGACATGATATTGAAGTTTCTAGTATGGGTGTTGTGCATAATAGGTGGAGCTACGTCTCATGATCAACAAGATCATTTTACATTTAAATGTAATAATGAAGTTTAAATATTTATGGTTGTTATAACTCTTAGTAACATGACCTGAATAACAGGTTTAATGAAAAATTATTTAAGACACTAATTGCAACAGTTTGAGCACAATGTGCCTCTTCTCTTTTTTCAAAAAATTTGTCTACACATTAAATACGCTTTATAATTTGCTATAGAATGGAATAGACATAAGATTTCAATAATAATAATAATAAAAATAATAAGAATCTCAACTTTCATAATTTCTATGCAATTAAAATAGAATTCTTGAAGCACTACATCAACCTTATTTCAAATGTTTTGATTTAAAATATATTTTTTAATATATATGATATGACATACAAGTATTGTATGTATGCTTTTTTTGAAAAAAATATGAGATTCACTATTAAAAAATAAATTTTTTCATATGAATCTCATATTTAATTATTATTTTTTAAATATGCACGAAACTTATACATTATAATACATATAAATATCATTTCTCAAATGCAAATACCGCCTACCAAGCAATAATATTTCTTCTTGTCAAACCAAGCCAACCAATCCTCGGAATCACCATTTCCTAAGTTATTTTTTTTCTTAGGTGTGCCACCACCTTGTCTTCTACCCAATGCATGGCTCGAACTTTTAACGAGCAAAACTAGGCTGCTTGATGTAATTGATGAACACAAACCAGAAACATGGACAAGCAGGTCGCATCAGTTTCAGAAGAAAGAAAAGCATATAGATACATAAAAGACAAGAGATCAATTTGTCCACGACCTTTCCGAGGGGAAAATAGTTGGTTTAATGTGGAATCCCTGTATTAGAGGTCTCATTCAAGCATTCATGTGTGCTTATATATAAATGCATGCATGATCTTTTTGAACACTTCACTCCTTCCACTCCCAATCTTGATGGTTTTTCACTCTTTCGTGAGAGCTCATGAATGAGATCAACCTTTTGCTTTAGCTCAAAAGAATGAGCATGTTTTAATTTTCTCAATTTAATTTTTTGCCTCCAAGCCCTTCATAGTCTACTCGCAGCTCTCTAACTTCTTCTGCCCCCTTTTGTCCTATATTCTGGCATGAAGCAATTCTCAACTAAGAAAAAGTGTCTGATCACTTTCAGATTCATACTGTAATTATTGGAATGGTGGCTTTATTTCCTTGAAAAAGTCATTCAAGAGGCTTGGCTTGATTGTTGCTTGACCCTGCCTCGACCTTGGCTCGACAATTCGCTCGAGCGAAGCTTCAGACAGAGGGTTCACTCGACACCCGTGAGCTCAAGCAAGAAGCCGATTCGTGAGTTCGCTCAACACTCAGCTCGAGTGAGTGTCTACCCTAAATATCTGCTCGACACCGCTCGACACATCACTCGAATGAATGTTTAGTTTTAGGGCTTCTAGCATCGTAGACTATATATACATGATTTTCTTCATGTATTTGACATTATGAGTAGCCGCATACTAGAGAGAGAGAGAGAATCCTTTTGTGAAGAATCCTAAGAATTCATTAGGTGTATTGGGGTTTTGGGATTGGGGATTTAGTAATTGATCTCTTGCACTCTACCTTTGTTAATAGTGAATTTGTTGAGATTGACCTCAACAGTAGATGTAGGCTCATATTGAGCCGAACCACTTAAACATTGGTGTTCTTTATGTGATTGTCATTATTTCTTTTGTTTGTTTCCACTGTTATATTTCAAATTAGCCTTTGATAACCAGTTTATCCTAACAAACTGGTATTAGAGAGCCAGGTTCTATGTGAGATCTTGAGGGAAGGCTATGGAAAAGTTTGAAGTGGAGAAATTCGATGGCCAGAACAGTTTTAGTTTGTGGCGCATCAAGATGAATGCTTTATTGCGACAACAAGGGTTGTCAAAGGTATTGGATGGGAAGGTGACTGATGATTCTCCTGCACCGTTAAGAGAAGAAGATGAGAAAGCACATAGTGCTATCCTGTTGTCACTATCAGATGGAGTTTTGAGGGAGGTTGCTGATGAGAAGACCGTTGCTGGTCTTTGGAAAAAACTTGAGAGCTTGTATATGAAAAAGTCGCGCACCAACCGTTTGTATTTGAAACAATGATTATATACTCTCAAGATGAGGGAATGTACTCCTATTTCTGATCATCTAGATGAGTTTAATAAAATTATTATGGATATGATGAATATTGATATTAAGCTTGATGATGAGGATCAAGTTTTAATTGTGTTGTGCTTGTTGCCAGTTTCATTTGATAATTTTGTGAACTCGATGTTGTATGGTAGAGATATTATCTACTTTGAATTCTAAGGAGTTGAGAATAAAATTGGGTGTACAAGGCATAGATAATCAAGCTGATGGATTGTTTGTGAAATGTTCTTCTGGTGGTAGATCTAGGGAAAGAAGTTCGGAAAATAGTAGAGGTAATTCCAATGGTAACTCTAAATTTAACAAGAAAAATGTTAAATGTCACTACTGTCATATGTTTGGTCATTACAAGAATGAGTGCCCCAGATTGAAAAACAAGGAAGAAGGTAAAAGTTCATCCAATGTTGTTAGTGTTGAAGAATAGTCTAACAACTCTGATATTGTTCTAGCAGCAAGCGACTCTAGCAGTTGCTTTGGTGATAAGTGGGTCATGAATTCAGCTTGTACGTTCCATATGTGTTTTAGAACATATTGGTACACTACCTATGAATTAGTCAACGGTGATTATGTTTTGATTGAAAATGCTATGGCTTGTGATATTGTTGGGATCGGTTCAGTTGAGATTAAGATGTATGATGGAACCATTAGACTTTGTCTAACGTTTGGCATATTCCATCTTTGAAGAAAAATCTTATAGCTTTGGACATTCTTGATTCCTTTGGCTATCAGTATTCAGTTGTAGGTGGAGTCATACGAGTCTACAAGGGCTCTTCGGTGCTAATGACAAGGAAGAAGACAGATGGTCTTTATTTTCTTCAAGGTGAGACAATGATAGGTGGAGTTGTACTTCAGATGTTCCATATTTAGGTATTATTCGTTTATGACACATGTGACTGTGCCATATTGGGTGAACGAGTGTGGTCATTTGTGAGTAAATATTTTTTTTACGTTGTGTGATCATAAGATAGGAAAGTTTGATTTTTTGTTGGCATTGTATACTTTTAAAGTAATGTAGAATCAGGTTTACTGCAGTTTATTTCTTTTTGATTTTTTGGGTTAATCTTGCGAGATATGGTGTCATGATTGTACTCATATTTGTTGACGACCATTTGAGAAAAAATTTGGGTTTATATTTTTTTAAACTCTTTGTTTAGTGATGTGTTTAAGCACTTGAGAATGCTAGTGATCTACAGATAAGAAGGCAGAGCCTTTTTTTTCCATACTGTACAATTGGGTCCACTCCACAGAAATGAGGTAACTTAAAGGGTGAATTGGACTCTTGAGAAGAGCCCATAGTATGCTTTTGAGTTTGCCAGGCTTATCTATAGATTTGGGTGAAGCGGTCAACACAGCTTGCTATTAGGTAAACCTTTCTTCTTTCCCCAACTTTGCAGTTGTTGTTTCCACAGGAAATGAGAGAGGGTTATAGCAAGAAAGTGGAGTTGTTGGGAGAGCTGCACAATAGAGTGCAAGTGGTACTCTAGATCATGCTATTAAAATTAAGCATGATTTTGATTTTGGCCTTGGCGCAGAGTGAGAGTAAGTCTATAGTTTCATCTGGTAGACAGAGGAGACAATTTGACCACCTTTGGGATATGCTGATGCAGACTTTGCGGTGTTCTTACTTTGGCAGAGAATATTTGTTGTTTGCTTTCGTGTGTATTCAGAAGCCGTTGTTTAAGTAAGCAGCCTATATAGTGGTGTGTTGCCTTTTGTATGAAGAGGTTGAATCTTTTCATTAGGACCAAGCTTGTGATTTTGTCAATTCGTCTATAGAATTGAAGACTTTTGGATGGAAATTGAGTTCTTCAAGGATAGACGTTGTGTTCAGGTTTTGTGATTCCCTTAGAAGATTTGTTGGATGGGGTCGGTTCACTGATTAATGGATTTTTTGTTTAGATTTGACGGAATTCAAGCCAAGGTGGAGATTAGTTGGAATGGTGGCTTGATTTCATTGAAAAAGCCATTCCAGACACTTGGCTTGACTGTTGCTTGACCCTGGCTCGACCTTGGCTTGAGCAACCTTAGCTTGACACTTTGCTTGACAGTCCGATCGAGCGAAGCTTTAGACATAGAGCTCGCTCGACACCCGTGAGCTTGAGCAAGAAGCCAACCCATGTGTTCGAGCGAGTGTTTGCCCTAAACGTTCGCTCGAGCGAATGTTGAGTTTTAGGGCTTCTCGTGTCGTGGATAATATATACATGCTTTTCTTCATATATTTGACATTGTAACAGTCGTATACTAAAGAGAGAGAGAAAATATTTTTGTGAAGAATCCTGAGAGTTCATTGGGTGTATTGGGGTTTTGAGATTGAGAATTTTGTGATTGATCTCTTGTACTCCTACTGTGTTGACAGTGAATTCGTTGAGATCAACCCCGACAGTGGACATAGGCTCATATTGAGCCAAACCACTTAAATCTTGGTGTTCTTTGTGTGATTGTCGTTATTTCTTTTGTTTGCTTCCGTTTTTATACTTCAAATTAGCATTTGATAACTGATTTATCCCAACAGTAATACTTTATTTGTTTCACATCCGAATTTGAGAAGATGACAATGAAAATATGGTTAACTATGATTGAATAATCTGTTAGCCATGAATATGTGACAGGACATTTGTTAACTTTTAGAAAATTTGAGAGAGAGGGAGAGAGAGAGAGAGAGAGAGAGACATATTTATTACGACATTAGTATGTAGAAATGTGACAATTCAAATAATTGAGATATTACTCTCTTAAAGACAAGGATGAATTAAGCATTAGTACCAAAACAATGAATAAAGCATTGCATATAACTTGGAACATTTTTAAAATCAGAGTACAGTCCCCGATCACTAATGTAAAATAATGGAGGTGAAAGCTGAAAAGATAAAAAGATGAACCTTTGTCCGGATCTCCTTGGCTCTATCAGTCCAATGAAGGGCGCTTTAGGTGACAACAAATGAGAGATTGTTTGGGCTGATATTGGCAATCATTATAGTGTTACAAGCTCCACCAAATGAGTACTTGAGAAGTTGTGTGAGTTTCGATTCTAGTATGGTCTGTGTTTATTGCCACTTGAGAAGTTGCTTGCGTGTTGATGCAGCTGTTCAGTACAAAGTGTGATTGATTTATGTTGGCACCCTCAAGAGATTTAAGTGTTCTCTGATTTGTAGCAAAGGTTAGAGCCAGTTCTGAGGACTTGCTCCAGCCAATGCCTTTGACTTTCAGTGGTGGTGCTAATGTCAGGAACCCTAGAAGTGAGAGAATGGAAGAGGAAAACAAATGAAGATCTGAGGAAGAAGAAGCCTTCAAAGCTACTTAGTTCCAAAGTGAAAAACTCTAAATGTTGTCGTTCTATGTCTTAATGGGACCCTGCGTTTTGGGGAAATTAGTAATGTGTTGCGTTTTGTACTAGGTTGTTATCTACATAATAGGCATGTAATAAAACATAGAGTTTTAGATAGATAAAATGCAACGTTTAGCTACTGTGAGTCTTTTATGTCCCTTTACTGTCATGTTAGTATTTTCCTTTATTCTGTTATGTGCGTAGTGGAGGAATTCTGTTAGGAAGTGCAGAGAGTATTAAGGGGCAAAGAGAAGAAGGTTTTTGGTTTGTCTAGAATCTTGAGAATTTTCTGGAACACCCTAGAGGTGGGATTGCCTCAAATAATCCTTTTGTTTTTGCTATTAATGAAGTTTGTGATTTCCATTAATTCTTGGAAGTATTGAACTCTCTTGTTGTGTGATTTCCTTTATTGCCTTGATCTTTACTGGATTACATTCTGTTGGCAGCTTAACAAGTGGTATCAAGGATCGACGAATCTGATGGCTGAAGGGACATGCTCCAAACTACAAGAGGACCGTATTCAAAGGCAATTCGATGGCGTGGAGGAAGGATTACAAGAGGTTAGAGGTAGACTTAATCAACTTACAGATATGATTCATACATTAGTAGCCAACCAAAATAATTTCAATAATAGAGAACAACAATTTACACATGAAGTAGATCAAGGCAATTATAGAGGGGGTTTTGCAAAGGGAATTCGCCTCAGGTTGGGGATAACACCTCAAGTTGGGTTTTTAAAGCACCTCAATACTTTGAGTTCCACCAAACCCCACCAGCTCAACGTCTATTAATGGCGTCATATCACATGGAAGGAAAAGCCTAGTGTGGTACCAAGATGCCATGGAGTCCAGACAGTTCACCAGTTGGGAAGTTTTTGTGCGTGCTATGTTGATTCATTTTGGTCCTACGGCGTATGACGATCCAATGGAGATTTTGACTAGATTGAAACAAACATAATCAGTGGCAATCTACATGGCACAATTTGAAGCACTCTCTAATAGGTTAAGGGGCCTTTCTGATCACCACAAACTTAGTTGTTTCCTGAGTGGATTAAAGGACAAGATATAGTTACCTATTCGTATGCTTAATCCTCTTAATCTCAATGCTACATTTAGGTTGGCTCGAATATAAGAGGAGTATTTAATGAGTGTCAAGAAAGCATTTAAACCAAGTTGAGATAGAGGAGGTCCTTCTACTGGATCCCATTCAACCTTAGGGGGGCAGTACTTCGAAGGGGGGGGGGACAAAGCAATGAAGAACAACTTTCCACCTAAACAGATTTCTTTTGCAACCATGGATGAGAAACTTTACAAAGGGCTATGTTACCATTGCAATGAGAAATGGAACCCAGCCTATGTTTGTAAAACACCCAAGGTTTATTTGCTACAAGGGCTTAAGAAAGGAGGGGACAACAAAGAGGAGTGAAAAATAACTGAGGATGAGGAAACTGAGGCAGAAAAATAGGTGCCACCAATGGAGGGGGAAGCTGAAATATCCCTCAATACAATTACAGGCACTTTTAGTCCACATACTATGAGATTGTTGGGTAGAATTGGAGGGGAACAAGTGGTAATCCTTGTAGACTCCGGAAGTACGCACAATATTTTGGATCCCTCAATTGCACTAAGGGCCAAAGTAGCTGTGAATAAGTCAAATGGCATTGCTATCAGGATAGCTAATGGTGATTTGATCCGAAATGGAAGGACTGTAATGAGGTTAAAGCCAAGATTCAAGGTACTCAATTCAACTCTCATTTTTATATTTTTTCCCTTGTGGTTGTGATATTATTCTGGGGGTTAGATGGTTGGTGTGACGACCAAGACTTTTCTAAGTTTTTTGTGTATTTTATTTAACTTATTAGATAAGCCCATGAGAGTTTCAGCCTTCATAGGAAATTAGGGTTTGAAGCCCAATGGATCTAAGGCTCATGCCCAACTTGAGTTTTTGAACGCCACATGTCACCCAATGGAACTTAAGTCTAGAACTTGATGAATCTAGACGGAATTGAGAGAAGAGAGGTGAGATAAAATCTAGGATTTTGGCTTTGCACGCCTACCATAGAAGATCACCCACCCTCTTGCCTTATGTCATGCATGCAAGAAGGCTTGCTTGTAGGAAGAAGTTTTGTGACACTTGTCTTGATGGGGGAGAGCTTCTAGAAGGAAGATGAATAGATATGAAAAGTTTGAAAATTGGAAGGAAGCCCAAAGTGGCATGCACGGCAACCATGGGAAAAGGAAGATTTGCTTTTTGTTATGTGTCACACATTCAAAAAGTAGTTGAAAAGTTGTCTTGGGAAATGGTAAAATAAAGCTTGTGAAGAGAAGGCTTACATGCCTAGGAGGATTATAGAAGAATCCTATGTAAGACACATTGAGATGGACGGCCAAGGCAAGGGAGTTTGTGCAATTTTTGGCCAATCACATGTTTGTCCAAAAGTTTGGTGAAAGAAGATCTTATTTGGGAAAAAGTTGGAGGTTTCGGTAGCCACCATGCACACACGCACTCCTCACATGCCACTTGGTACACATGCACATATATAAGAGATTGAAGAAGATTTTTAGTTTGACAAAGACCATTTAGCCACAAGGTTCATTGAACTAAGAGATGAGGAGAAGGGGCAAAGTGGGAAATAGGTTTCAGTTTTGAGGAATGAGGCACCACTTGTCCAAAAAGATCTCATTATATTTCCAACACAATCAAATGATGAGAAAGAGGGAAGAAGCCTTAGGATGGGACGCCACTTGGCATCCATGCAATGAACTTTGCCTTGTGCAAGAAGGTCTTGTGTCTATAAAGGGGAGAGGAGCCGAAAACCCTAAGTTTTTTAGTCATTTTGTGAATTTTTCTTCAAGTGTTCGGCCACCACCTTTCTCCCCAAATTTCTAACATTTTCTCATCATCCAAACACTCTCCACAATATTATTTCCTCACCCAAACATCTTTTTTAGGGTAAGTAAATCTAGAAGATACTTCCAAGAGAAGAGTCATAGAAGGTATGAAGCCAAAATCACCCTTCCAACACACACACACAGAGCATTAAAGGATGAAATTTCAGTTTTTAGTGAGTTCATCAAGAACTCATGTTCACAAATAAATTTTTGAGCTAGAAGAAGTTAGCTCATATTTTGAGAAGTTTTTCCACTTGAACCCACGCCTATACACACACGGCTAGATTAAGGCTTTTCTTCGTAGACTCAACCCTACATGCTTTAAGCTCACATAAGCATGATATTTTGCAAAAGTGGACCACGACCTTAGTGTTTATTTGAAATAGAGTTTTTAATATATGCAAGGAAATATAGCTCTGAATATTAATGGGAGTTATTTTCTTGGAAAAATATGTCAAGTGTCAAGAACACAATATTCAATAACACGGGTTAGGGTTTTTCTTGAACAACCGAACCTAACGATTACTATATATATATTTTCAACTTGTTCGTTATCTATTATGGATTTTTGTAAGTAATCTTCTAACTTGTACTTGGATATTTTATGTATATGTCATGTGAACTTGTTGGTTATTCGGTTTTATGTAAATGTTTATGATATTGATGTTTCTTCCATGCGTTATGATCTCTTCTTTGCATGGTTATCTAATATTTGATTAGAATGGCCTATGGTATTAATTTATGTTATAAAAATGGAATAAAAGATTTATTTTGCAACCATGGATGAGAAACTTTACAAAGGGCTATGTTACCATTGCAATGAGAAATGGAACCCAGCCTATGTTTGTAAAACACCCAATGTTTATTTGCTACAAGGGCTTAAGAAAGGAGGGGACAACAAAGAGGAGTGGAAAATAACTGAGTATGAGGAAACTGAGGTAGAAAAATAGGTGCCACCAATGGAGGGGGAAGCTGAAATATCCCTCAATACAATTACAGGCACTTTTAGTCCACATACTATGAGATTGTTGGGTAGAATTGGAGGGGAACAAGTGGTAATCCTTGTAGACTCCGGAAGTACGCACAATATTTTGGATCCCTCAATTGCACTAAGGGCCAAAGTAGCTGTGAATAAGTCAAATGGCATTGCTATCAGGATAGCTAATGGTGATTTGATCCGAAATGGAAGGACTGTAATGAGGTTAAAGCCAAGATTCAAGGTACTCAATTCAACTCTCATTTTTATATTTTTTCCCTTGTGGTTGTGATATTATTCTGGGGGTTAGATGGTTGGTGTGACGACCAAGACTTTTCTAAGTTTTTTGTGTATTTTATTTAACTTATTAGATAAGCCCATGAGAGTTTCAGCCTTCATAGGAAATTAGGGTTTGAAGCCCAATGGATCTAAGGCTCATGCCCAACTTGAGTTTTTAACGCCACATGTCACCCAATGGAACTTAAGTCTAGAACTTGATGAATCTAGACGGAATTGAGAGAAGAGAGGTGAGATAAAATCTAGGATTTTGGCTTTGCACGCCTACCATAGAAGATCACCCACCCTCTTACCTTATGTCATGCATGCAAGAAGGCTTGCTTGTAGGAAGAAGTTTTGTGACACTTGTCTTGATGGGGGAGAGCTTCTAGAAGGAAGATGAATAGATATGAAAAGTTTGAAAATTGGAAGGAAGCCCAAAGTGGCATGCACGGCAACCATGGGAAAAGGAAGATTTGCTTTTTGTTATGTGTCACACATTCAAAAAGTAGTTGAAAAGTTGTCTTGGGAAATGGTAAAATAAAGCTTGGGAAGAGAAGGCTTACATGCCTAGGAGGATTATAGAAGAATCCTATGTAAGACACATTGAGATGGACGGCTAAGGCAAGGGAGTTTGTGCAATTTTTGGCCAATCACATACTTGTCCAAAAGTTTGGAGAAAGAAGATCTTATTTGAGAAAAAGTTGGAGGTTTCGGTAGCCACCATGCACACACGCACTCCTCACATGCCACTTGGTACACATGCACATATATAAGAGATTAAGGAAGATTTTTAGTTTGACAAAGACCATTTAGCCACAAGGTTCATTGAACTAAGAGATGAGGAGAAGGGGCAAAGTGGGAAATAGGTTTCAGTTTTGAGGAATGAGGCACCACTTGTCCAAAAAGATCCCATTGTATTTCCAACACAATCAAATGATGAGAAAGAGGGAAGAAGCCTTAGGATGGGACGCCACTTGGCATCCATGCAATGAACTTTGCCTTGTGCAAGAAGGTCTTGTGTCTATAAAGGGGAGAGGAGCCGAAAACCCTAAGTTTTTTAGTCATTTTGTGAATTTTTCTTCAAGTGTTCGGCCACCACCTTTCTCCCCAAATTTCTAACATTTTCTCATCATCCAAACACTCTCCACAATATTATTTCCTCACCCAAACATCTTTTTTAGGGTAAGTAAATCTAGAAGATACTTCCAAGAGAAGAGTCATAGAAGGTATGAAGCCAAAATCACCCTTCCAACACACACACACAGAGCATTAAAGGATGAAATTTCAGTTTTTAGTGAGTTCATCAAGAACTCATGTTCACAAATAAATTTTTGAGCTAGAAGAAGTTAGCTCATATTTTGAGAAGTTTTTCCACTTGAACCCACGCCTATACACACACGGCTAGATTAAGGCTTTTCTTCGTAGACTCAACCCTACATGCTTTAAGCTCACATAAGCATGATATTTTGCAAAAGTGGACCACGACCTTAGTGTTTATTTGAAATAGAGTTTTTAATATATGCAAGGAAATATAGCTCTGAATATTAATGGGAGTTATTTTCTTGGAAAAATATGTCAAGTGTCAAGAACACAATATTCAATAACACGGGTTAGGGTTTTTCTTGAACAACCGAACCTAACGATTACTATATATATATTTTCAACTTGTTCGTTATCTATTATGGATTTTTGTAAGTAATCTTCTAACTTGTATTTGGATATTTTATGTATATGTCATGTGAACTTGTTGGTTATTCGGTTTTATGTAAATGTTTATGATATTGATGTTTCTTCCATGCGTTATGATCTTTTCTTTGCATGGTTATCTAATATTTGATTAGAATGGCCTATGGTATTAATTTATGTTATAAAAATGGAATAAAAGATTTATTTTGCAACCATGGATGAGAAACTTTACAAAGGGCTATGTTACCATTGCAATGAGAAATGGAACCCAGCCTATGTTTGTAAAACACCCAATGTTTATTTGCTACAAGGGCTTAAGAAAGGAGGGGACAACAAAGAGGAGTGGAAAATAACTGAGTATGAGGAAACTGAGGTAGAAAAATAGGTGCCACCAATGGAGGGGGAAGCTGAAATATCCCTCAATACAATTACAGGCACTTTTAGTCCACATACTATGAGATTGTTGGGTAGAATTGGAGGGGAACAAGTGGTAATCCTTGTAGACTCCGGAAGTACGCACAATATTTTGGATCCCTCAATTGCACTAAGGGCCAAAGTAGCTGTGAATAAGTCAAATGGCATTGCTATCAGGATAGCTAATGGTGATTTGATCCGAAATGGAAGGACTGTAATGAGGTTAAAGCCAAGATTCAAGGTACTCAATTCAACTCTCATTTTTATATTTTTTCCCTTGTGGTTGTGATATTATTCTGGGGGTTAGATGGTTGGTGTGACGACCAAGACTTTTCTAAGTTTTTTGTGTATTTTATTTAACTTATTAGATAAGCCCATGAGAGTTTCAGCCTTCATAGGAAATTAGGGTTTGAAGCCCAATGGATCTAAGGCTCATGCCCAACTTGAGTTTTTAACGCCACATGTCACCCAATGGAACTTAAGTCTAGAACTTGATGAATCTAGACGGAATTGAGAGAAGAGAGGTGAGATAAAATCTAGGATTTTGGCTTTGCACGCCTACCATAGAAGATCACCCACCCTCTTACCTTATGTCATGCATGCAAGAAGGCTTGCTTGTAGGAAGAAGTTTTGTGACACTTGTCTTGATGGGGGAGAGCTTCTAGAAGGAAGATGAATAGATATGAAAAGTTTGAAAATTGGAAGGAAGCCCAAAGTGGCATGCACGGCAACCATGGGAAAAGGAAGATTTGCTTTTTGTTATGTGTCACACATTCAAAAAGTAGTTGAAAAGTTGTCTTGGGAAATGGTAAAATAAAGCTTGGGAAGAGAAGGCTTACATGCCTAGGAGGATTATAGAAGAATCCTATGTAAGACACATTGAGATGGACGGCTAAGGCAAGGGAGTTTGTGCAATTTTTGGCCAATCACATACTTGTCCAAAAGTTTGGAGAAAGAAGATCTTATTTGAGAAAAAGTTGGAGGTTTCGGTAGCCACCATGCACACACGCACTCCTCACATGCCACTTGGTACACATGCACATATATAAGAGATTAAGGAAGATTTTTAGTTTGACAAAGACCATTTAGCCACAAGGTTCATTGAACTAAGAGATGAGGAGAAGGGGCAAAGTGGGAAATAGGTTTCAGTTTTGAGGAATGAGGCACCACTTGTCCAAAAAGATCCCATTGTATTTCCAACACAATCAAATGATGAGAAAGAGGGAAGAAGCCTTAGGATGGGACGCCACTTGGCATCCATGCAATGAACTTTGCCTTGTGCAAGAAGGTCTTGTGTCTATAAAGGGGAGAGGAGCCGAAAACCCTAAGTTTTTTAGTCATTTTGTGAATTTTTCTTCAAGTGTTCGGCCACCACCTTTCTCCCCAAATTTCTAACATTTTCTCATCATCCAAACACTCTCCACAATATTATTTCCTCACCCAAACATCTTTTTTAGGATAAGTAAATCTAGAAGATACTTCCAAGAGAAGAGTCATAGAAGGTATGAAGCCAAAATCACCCTTCCAACACACACACACACAGAGCATTAAAGGATGAAATTTCAGTTTTTAGTGAGTTCATCAAGAACTCATGTTCACACATAAATTTTTGAGCTAGAAGAAGTTAGCTCATATTTTGAGAAGTTTTTCCACTTGAACCCACGCCTATACACACACGGCTAGATTAAGGCTTTTCTTCGTAGACTCAACCCTACATGCTTTAAGCTCACATAAGCATGATATTTTGCAAAAGTGGACCACGGCCTTAGTGTTTATTTGAAATAGAGTTTTTAATTTATGCAAGGAAATATAACTCTGAATATTAATGGGAGTTATTTTCTTGGAAAAATATGTCAACTGTCAAGAACACAATACTCAATAACACGGGTTAGGGTTTTTCTTGAACAACCAAACCTAACGATTACTATATATATATTTTCAGCTTGCTCGTTATCTATTATGGATTTTTGTAAGTAATCTTCTAACTTGTACTTGGATATTTTATGTATATGTCATGTGAACTTGTTGGTTATTCGGTTTTATGTAAATGTTTATGATATTGATGTTTCTTCCATGCGTTATGATCTCTTCTTTGCATGGTTATCTAATATTTGATTAGAATGGCCTATGGGATTAATTTATGTTATAAAAATGGAATAAAAAGCCACCTTAGGGTTTCAGATTGTACAATATTTGATTGTATATGATTACTTGCTACTTAACCAAATTGCTTATGGAACTTAGTTCAAGAAAATAATTGACTTTTAAAGATATGATCGCTAGCATGTTTCGGCCACCCATGAATATTCATTGTTAAAATTTTATTTAACACATTAGAAGATTCTAAGTTCATGAAAAGTTGATTGGAATGTTTGTTTTCAAACTTAAAGGTATCGGCTATTGCCATATAAGAAGTAGGATCATTTTGTGATTGAAGTTTAATGAGTTAAGACCGATTCTTGGATGAGCTTGGGTTTGTATGTTTCAGCCACTACATGGAAAGTATTGAATGTTTGTTTTTGTTTGATATTCAATGTCTTATAATTTTGGTCGCACGTTATAATATTTTCAAGCCGTACGTGAAATGTACAAGGATTTGCATGTTTGTATGTCATATGATTATGATGAAGCATTTGGTATTGCATGTGTCTCATGAAAGTTCTAAGTTTCCATAGTTTATGTCACATGCATTGAGATTGTGAAAATCTTTTGAAATGTAAAACAGTATTTCTAAAAGTTTTGTCATGACCCCAAGGGTTAGGATGAGAAAATGTCCTAGTGGAACTCCTCTGTGCACTCAGGAGTAACTAAAATTGAATGGTAACCCCTGGATCGATGAAGTACAGTCGACGAACCTCGAATAGTTCTTAAAAAAAAGGGATATCGGAGCAGGGTTACACCTAAAGCTAGTGGATACCCTACAGTGAAGGCAAAAAGTGAACTGCCGTAATATGAATAATTAAAAGTAAGACATAGTCACTTTGATCAAAGTGGTCAATGGTTGATGTAGTAACTAGCGGGGAATACAAGATGCATAGGGGAGCCGTGAAGTATTCACTTATATGTAAAAGTTAAGAAAGGGCTCGAGCTCAAAGTTATGTTACATTAACAAGAACCGAGCTCACAAGTATGTTAATGAATAAGTATGAAAATGAAGAAAATATGTTTTATGAAAGGAAAAATATTATGAAAGTTATGATGAGCACGATGTCTTTTTAAAAAGTCAAATGCATAAATAAAGTCTCATGTTCATCCATTTATTGTTACGTTTGCGTATATATGCTTACGATATCTTTTCCATGTTATTTGTTTACTTACTGAGATTTCTCGAAATCTCACTGTTGTATTTCCACTATCATTCCCCTACTCGAAATTGTAGAAGTTGTGCTAGGTACGCAGGACCCTTAGACATGGACGAGATTTGTGAGTTAGTGGAGGATGAGTTCACAGTGAAGGCTCGTCATCAATCCACCCTAAAATTGCTTAAGGTTACGGCTCAACGGCTCAAGAAGATTTTAGCAAACCTCAATGAGTCAAGTATTGAGATTTCATCCCTGGATCCTAAGAGGACTTTGAGATTTAAGAACGACATGAATTTTGTGTCGAGGTATTTGAAGCAAGCCAGAAATTCTTCTGTAGAAGCTAAGGAAGTCGCTGCTGAGTTGAGGTTGTTGGATCTGGATCCCCGAAAGACTATATGAGTGACCTTAAGTTTAGTTGAAGATGGAACCTTGGTTCTGATCCATAAGACTTTTGATAAATTAATGTATTGGTCCAATACTTTGAGTCTCTTTTGGGAATATTTATATATTTTGAGTATTCTTATGAAATTTAAAACATTGGGATCTTATGTGCTTCGATACCATGATTATTATCCTATTATTTGACCTATGTTGACTTTTTGCTGCGATATACTGCATATTGCTAGTTATCATTAGGTGCATTGCATCTTATCTGTCATGTACGAGGGGTATGTAGTCTTGTGTTATATGTCCTGATGTTTCAGTTCCATAAAATTTCAAATGGGGGCTGAGGGCGTCACAGTTGGAGACCCTAGGATCCATTACATGAGATTTCTGTAAGCTCACAATGAAAGTTCATGCATGGTGGTAAGAGAATTGAGTTGAAGGGTCTCAGTCTGAAGGACATCACCTTTGAGGGGGTAATAAGTCCTTGATTAATTATGTTAGTGAAGAGAATGGATTATTGTTGCAAGTGTTGATTCATGACAGCAGTAAAGGTTCCCAGGAAGTACCCAAAGAGTTAAGGGAGTTACTAAAAAATTTTCAGGATGTATTTGAAACTCAACAAGGGCTGCAACCCCCTTGATCACATAACTACAAAATCATACTCAAGGACGGCACCTGACCAATTTCAGCAAGACCCTATTGCTGCCTTCTCTATCAAAAGGCTAAAATTGAAAAACTAGTGACATAATTGTTAGTCTGGTGTGATTAGACCTAGTACTAGCCCTCTCTCCTCACTCATGTTGTTAGTCCTCAAGGTGGATGGAAGTTGGCATTGTGTGTGGACTATCAGACCCTTAACCAAGAGATGGTGAAAGATAAATTTCCAATTCCAATTATAGATGACTTATTAGACGAGTTACATGGATCCACGGTGTTTTCAAAGCTGGATTTAAGATCTGGTTATTATCAAATCAGGGTTGTTTCAAAGGATGTGCTTAAAACAGCCTTTAGGACACACGAATGATACTATGAGTTCCTTATAAACGAAATTTCACGAAATTTCTTAAGGAAGTTTTTACTAATGTTTTTTTACGACATATTGGTATTAGTAAGGGATGGGCTGACCATTTATTACACTTAGAGAGGTTGCTGCTGGAAACTCTATAGAAAAATAAGTTGTATGCAAAATTGTCAAAGTATAAGTTTGGGGTTCCTAAAATTGATTATTTAGGCCATGTGATTAATTCTGAAGGTGTAATGGCTGACCCTCAAAATGTAGTTGTCATGAAAGATTGGCCCTTACCTGTTAATGTGAAGTCACTCAGGAGTTTTTTTTTGGCCTAACGGGGTATTATTTTATAAAGAACTATGGGTCCATTGTAGCACCGCTTACTGAGTTACTTAAAAAGGATGCATTTGTTTGGTCAAATGAGGCTACTTAAGCCTTCAATGATTTGAAATTGGCTGTCACTCAACCCATAGTTCTTAGGCTGCGTAATTTTTCCCACCGCTTTACTATTGAGTGTGATGTAAGCGGAAAGGGGATAGGTGCAGTGTTGATGCAGTTTGGACAACCTCTTGCATATATTAGTAAGGCTCTTAAGGGACAACCCTTTTCCTCTCTAGTTATGAGAGGGAACTTCTAGCTTTGGTGATAGTAGTACAAAGGTGACGACCTTATTTTGTAGGCCAATATTTTATTGTCAAAACTGACCAGCAGGCCTTGAGATTCCTGCTGGAGCAATGGGTGGGAACTATGGCTCAGCAAAAATGGGTTAGTAAGCTGATGGGGTATGATTTCGTCATTAATTACAAGTAGGGCAAGGGGGATAATGCTGAAGGGTTAGTTATTGAACTCAAAGCTAGCTATGAAGAGTTGATGGAGCTTAAGGAAATTATAAACATATTGAAGGGAAATGAGATGCCACCCAAGGTGTACCAACTTCAGCAAGGGTTGGTCCTAAAAAGAGAGAGAATTGTAATTGTATCTGACTCTCAATTTAAGGGCAAAGTTTTTCATTACATTCATGGAAACCCTGCAGCGAGACACTTGGGGTATTTGAAAACCTATCAAAGGGTTAAGAGGGATGATTTTTATTGGGAGGGAATGAAGAAAGACATTAAAAAATGGTCTGGGAATGCGACACATGCCAGGCTGTCAAGTATGAGACGACTCCACCAATTGGTCTATTGCAGCCACTGCCCGTCCCTCAGCAGGCTTGGACTGATATCTCTATGGATTTCATAGAGGGTTTACTTATGTCCCAAGGGTTCAATGTGATCTTAGTGGTGGTGGATCGGTTTACTAAATTTGGCCACTTCATACACCTCTCACATCCCTATGCGGCTTTAGTGGTACTAGCCCAACTATTTACAAACCATGAATTTAAATTGCATGGTCTGCCCAGATCAATAATGTCAGACAGAGACCCTATCTTCCTAAGTTCTTTTTGGAAGGCCTTTTTTGAAACACAAGGATTTGCAATCAACCACAACTCAACTTATTACCCTCAGTCTAATGGGCAAAAAGAGGCCTCAAATAAGTGTCTAGAGGGCTATTTGAGGTGCAATGTAGGAATGAAACCACATAAATGGGCTCAATGGCTACCCTATGCATAATGGTCATACAATACTTCCTACCATACAACCACAAAATTGACCCCATGCAGGGCCTTGTATGGTTACCCCCAACCCAAACTCATTTCTTATATGCTCGGGACATCTTCAAACGAGACAGTGGATCAAACACTTTGTAGCAGAGAACAAATTTTAAGTATATTGGAAGAAAATCTTGAAGCATCACGGAACAAGATGAAAGTGTATGTAGATAAAAAGAGAATGGAAAGGAAGTTTGAGAAAGAAGACTGGGTCTACCTATGACTACAGCCATACTGATAGAAATCCCAGGCAGCCCGCCACAATTTGAAGCTCTCTCCACGCTTTTATGGGCCATTTCAAGTGGTGCAAAAAATTGGAGAGGTGGCTTATTGTTTGGACTTACCGAGGCTTCACAAATCCACCCCACATTTCATGTGTCCTGCTTTAAGAAGAAGATCGGTGCTCAGATCCAACCCATAGCCACACTTCCACTAGTCAACACACACGGGGATATATAACTTGAGCCATAGGCTATCGTGGACCGCCGTATGAAACGCCATTGACATAGAGCAATGATGAAGGTTTTGGTTAAATGGTTAGGAGCCACGGTTGAGGACAATAGTTGGAAAACTCTGTGGAACCTCTAGCAACTCTACCCTCACCTTGTTGCCAAGGTGTTCTAAAGGAGGGAGATGTTGTCAGGAACCCTAGAAGTGAGAGAATGGAAGAAGAGAACTGATGGAGGTATGAGGAAGAAGAACCCTTTGAAGCTGTTTAGTTCAAAAGTGGAGAACTCTAAATGTTGTCGTTCTATGTCTTAATGGGACATTGCATTTTGGGAAAATTAGTAATGTGCTACGTTTTGCACTACGTTGTTATCTACATAGTAGGCATGTAATAAAACACTGTGTTTTAGTTAGATAAAATGTAACGTGTAGCTACTATGAGTCTTTTCTGTCTCTTTATTGTCATGTTAGTCTTTGCCTTTATCTGTTATGTGCGTAGTAAAGGAATTATGTTAGGAAGTGCAGAGAGTATTAAGGGGCAAAGAGAGAAAGGTTTTTGGTTTGTCTAAAATCTTGAGAATTTTGCTGGAAGACCCTAGAGGTGGGATTGCCTCGAATAATCTCCTTGTTCTTCCTATCGATGAAGTTTGTGATTTCCATTAATTCCTGGAAGTATTTAACTCTTTTTTTGTATGATTTCCTTAATTTATTGCGTTGATCTCTACTAGTTTACATTTTGTGGAAAGCTTAACAACTGATTCCCCCCCCCCGAGTGCTTTCGTGCCATCGTGGTTCAAGCCATTGCATTTCTTGGGCACGAGAATTTTGACAATTCGATCCAAACCCGTCACCACATTCTCCTTTACATATTCAATCGGTAGTTGAGGCAGAACATAAGTTCTTTAGATTGTAGAATTAGGCATTGTGGGCAACTTATTGTCTCTCATGACATGGTTTCGCTTTGATTCCTTGTCTTCAAGCCTTAAAGACTTTTTGAATTCTGCAGAAGCTTGCAATTGATGCTCGTACAAGAGGGTCAAGGCTTTCATCTTCTCTTTGGGATCATGGTGTGGATTTCTCAGAGGATCGCGTGTGATCTTGGATGGGTTTGTTTTTGTTTTTGTTTTTTTGGGGGCGGGGGAGAATATGAGCCTTTGGATTAGAGGGAATAAACATTAGTTAAAAGAAAATGGAATTTTGAAAATGAGAAATATTTTGTTGATACTGAGATGGACTGATCACTTAACTTTCATTATTATAAAAGTAATTTAATATATTATATTAAATTATGTTAATTTATAAATTTTATTTTTATGAGATATTTTTGTGAACACTTTTTGAGATAATAGAAGCTTTGTAATTGACCGCTTTGTTAAATTGTTATTGTAATGATCAAAATATTGTCATGGGTAGTGATAGAGTTATTATCTATTTACTACTTATAATATATTTATTTTTTAAAGTATTTTTTTAACATCCTTAATCATAAAGAAAAAAATTAAAAAATATATAATTTTACTAATATTCACTTCCTTAATCGTTAAGTAAAATAAAAAATTTAAAAAAAATAAAATACAAAAAGAGTAGTAAATAGGTAGTAGGAGGGTAGTAGGAGAGTAGTAACCTTATCATTTTCCTATTGTCACATCCTAACCTTTGAAAACTATTGAGTCTAGCTGCAAAGCTTGTTTTAAGAGTAATATTATGTATTATATTATCTCACTTTTATAAATGAGTAATTCTACATATAACTGTAAAGTGTGTAAACGCTGCGTAATCGCTTTGAAATTGAGTGGAGTTTACAATTAAAAAATTAATTTTTTTGATGTAGGTCTTATTAATTATTCATTTTTTTCAAAACAATTACACGGCGGTTACACAATTCACAATTATAAATATTTTTCTTTTTATAAATATAACATTTTCCATTAGCCTTGGATCATCTCTTAACTTTAAAAAATCTAAAATTAATTGAAAATGACATCTCATCATAACACGATAAAAGTAAAATGGTGGTGTAGGTAATATTTAGATTTTCCTTTCTCTAATAGTTTTTTTTTTTAATTCAATCATACCATATCAAACCAGTTTGTAAACTTTTTGGTAAATTCGGTTACACACCTATATATTGTGCTATACCCCACTTTGGGACCTTGGGTTAGCTATATATATATGCTCTTTTTTTTTTTCTTTTTTTTTTTTTGAAAAATAATACATTGTGGTTTCAGTTACTTAGAAATAAGTTCATCCGTTAACTTTTTCGTCTATTGATATTAATGGAAAACGAATGGCCCAAAACTAACACGTGTCCACTATATTCTTTTAAAAACTAAATAGCTTTTTCAGGAAAATGACTTTTACTATAAAAAAAAAATCTTATTATTAGAAAATCTAAAAGGGAGCTTGAACATGAACACCGATCGATGGTGGCTGTCCTTTGTTTTTTTTTTTAAATTTAATTTTCGATTTTTTTAATAATAATAAAAAAGTTATTATAAAAATATATTTTTTTAAAAATTATATTTGTTAATATTAAGGTTAAATATGTGACAATTTTTGTATTGAGCCATCATGTGTTCCTGCTAATATTGATAGACTGAAAAAAAAAATTATGACATTTTTATCACTATTGGATCATTTTTCTTTTTAAAAAAAAAGGATTTATCAAAAATGTATTATTTTCTATTAATTATATATGCCATCGTAAATTAGTTCCATAAATTTTGATGACTTGGTTCAGCTTGGTTAAGTACGAATTTCTACCCATCGACATCGCTTACCCCTCTAAATTAATTAACACTCGATACATGCAGCTTTGAAATAATTATATTAATATTACATATGGTTGTTAATTCATGGGATTCAATTAATATTTGTACTGAGAGATATAAGTGATAATGAGACAATATATAGTTCATAGGAGGAAAAAAAAAAGAAAAAAGAAATCAACCCTACAAGTTTTAGAAATATATATAAGCTACCAATAAAAAGAAAAAAATTATTTACCCCCAAATATATATATATATATGAATAATTATTCTCATCAGTCACTATTTATTACCTCACACCTCATACCCTACGAAAAACACCGCACACTTTATGAAAAAAAAAATTGTCAGTGTGGGTGTGTGAAAGTGAATAGTGGCTGATGTATAGCAAAATTTTATATATATATATATATATATATTTAAAATTTTGATGGAACTTTAGAACATTTCAAGCCGAGCAGTGCTACACATAAGCCTCACACCCTGCACACTTATTTAAAAACATGTCATTTTACCGTTTTATCTTATTTTACTCACAAACATGTCTGGAATCATTTTCATTATGTGGATAAAAAGGTAAAATTACATATTTTTGAGTGGGTGTGCAGGGTGTGATGCTTATGTTTAGAATTTTTCAATTAGAATTTTTCTATTAATATTGTGGCATTCAACAGTGATATTCAAGACTGTATAAAATATTACAATTACACCTATACCAGCCATCAGAGAATTACAAAAATCCCATATACAACAATAAAAGGCCACCACAATCCATTCAACCTGCAGCCTGAACCTCCCAGAGGAGCTGCAAATATTAGGTGATTCTGATTCCAGTACTTCCCCTGCAGATCTGTACTCATCTTGGCATTTGGAATTCTATCAGAAGTAACAGTTTCTTGTTCACATGATTTTACCCCATAAGGAACACTGCTTTTTGGCGACATCAATTCAGCCTGGTGACATAAATTCGGATTGCTCCAAACTCCAAAACGCTTTCCAATTTTCCTATAAAACCATTCTGGGAATTCAAGTTTCCCTGTCAAGTTGTTTCCATTAAGGTAAAGAGAACTAATACATGGTAAATTAGATGCCAGCCCTGGAGAAATATTTCCTGAAAGATTGTTGTTGTTGAGCCCCAAAAATCTTAGCCTTTTCATTTCTGTCATGGACTCTGGGATTTTCCCTGTCAAACCCATGTAAGAAAGATCTAAAAATTCCAAGTTCTGAAGATTTTGCCACTGGATTCCATTGAGATCACCCCCTATTGGGTTGTTGGAAATCACCATCTCTTTTAAGGAAACCATTTCTCCAAGTGACTGAGTCAAATCCCCAGAAAGATTATTTCTCCCAAGGTCCAAGACTGTGAGATTCCTCAGGCTTCCAATTTCAGTTGGCAGCTCTCCCTCTAGCATATTGTAACTTAAATCAAGCTTGAGGAGTGAAGTCAAATTCCCAAAACTCAAAGGCAATACTCCAGATAAATTATTCCTGCTAAAGTCAAGAATTAAGAGCTGGGTGAGCCCTCCATAACTTGCTGGAATCTGACCCAAAAACTGGTTTCCACCAAGGACCAGTCTCCTCAACGACAATAAATTGCCTATCTCTGGAGGAAGTTCACCTGTCAATCCATTTTGTAGCAGCACTAGAGATTGAAGCTTTTTGAGGTAGCCAATGGAGTTTGGAATTGCTCCAATGAGACCAGGGTTTGATCGAAATTCCAAGGATTCTAAACTGTTTGTGAAGTTTTCCCAGTTTGAAATGGGGATTCTTACTGGGTTTTGGTGTGGTGAAAAGAAGCAATTGAAGAATGAGAGTGTCCTTAGGTGCTCGAGCATGAATAAATGATGTGTGAATTTGGCTCCTGATCTACTACACCGGAGAGAGTTTTCATAAACTGGTCCAATGTTTATTGCACTAACATACCAAAATCCATTGTAAAGATCACAGGAAACTCCCTGTACAAGAATATTATTGTCCCAATCAAATTTTAATGAAAAGGATAATTCAAACGAAAATATATATATATATATATATATATATATATATACTAATTATTAATTACTGATATTCTATACAGCCTAAACCTCTTGCATGCATATTTCATGCAAAATTTTTTGTATGATCCTAATTTTTTGTTAGGGGATTTAGTTCGTACCTGTATTGGCGTCCATCCACAAGGGTCTGGATACAGATCTGAGCCATTCCACATCTTCCCCACAAAACCTTGAATGGCAGAATAGAGGGCTTCTTGCTCTTGTTTCTGCATTGGAGCTATTGAAATTGTAGTCATGTTTTCTTCCTGGCCTTCAATACACATGAAAACAAACAAGCTGCCAACGAAGACAAATCCAAGAACCATTTGAAGTAATGTCGAAATGGAATTCTCCAATATCGCCATTAATTCCAAGACAGAAAAAAGGAACTTGAAAAGGAATAAAAAAAAAAAAAAAGCAAAACCCAGTTCTAATCTAAAAGGCTGCTCAAGAATTCTTCACAAAGCACAAGACTTTGCGAAGAAATTAGAAAAGTTTGGATGCTATAATCATCAGTCGATGTAAGGGAAAGAATGCAAACACTACTCTAGAAAACACATGGAGGAGCTTGAAATCTGCCTTGTGCTATATGCTAATTAATTACTACTGCTCATCAACAAATAGTACTCGGAAGACAACGACGTACGTACGTCTTTGAAAGCCAATAAACAGAACAAAGTACATGAAACACTGCTCGAGGCTGGAGAAAAAAGAAGCAACAATGATGGCAATAACTTTAATAATAAGACGGCTATAGGATTGTAGGGAAGGAAGAAGCTGCTGGGAAAGCTTTTAACCGAGATTCCTAAACCATACGATCGATATATCTAGTAGTGATCTCATGTGGTGTATCTTGTGAGCCTGCATGTGCATTTATTTTAACTTTTATGTGAGGCATTAATTATATATATATATATATATATATATATAAAAATACTGGGATTGTCGCTTTTAAAGGCCAATATTACATGATTTACTATAAATTTGGGTGACAAGTTTTTATACGAATTTTAAGATTTTGATGGATAGATTTATAAATCTCGTTTGGGAACATAACTATTTTTAGATAATGCCTTCAGATTATTTATTTATTATTATTCATAAACAGTTCACTATTATTCATAAATTATTCAAATAGTATCCAAACATAGCCTTATAAGTCTTAAAATTCTGAGCATCTAAATAAGTCGCATAAAGAATTAGACCAAACCTTAAATGTATTAGATTTAATAAATAAAAGACTTCCTTAGAATTATGTGTCATTATATTCAGTCTTGGTAGATTACTTGTACCTTAGAAAGCCGGAGACTATCCTAGCTAATCTATCACCATTATTTAATCCAAAAATAATTGATGAAAATTGAGTAGTACTTGGGGAAATTAAAGCACCATTATTTGGGAAATTATAAGTTTCGATTCAATCCACAATAACTACTACAATTTACACATCAATGATTTGTCTCACCTTTTTTTGCAACTATTTATATGCGTGGTTGGAGATTTGGTGCGGTTCGGATAATGAGATGAGATGATTTTAGATGAAAGTTGAATAAAATAATGTTATAATATTATTTCTTAATATTATTATTATTTTGATATTTGAAAAGGTTTAATTGTTTAATTATTATATATATTTTGCGTGAAAATTTGAGAAAGTTGTAATGATAAAATGAAACAGTTTCACTATTCGCATTAAAGAAACATGATTCCTTTAGATAGCTAGTAATAAACCACCATTAGGTTTGTAATAATTCTTGTGTATTTAAGTCATGACGGCCTATTTCTTTTTATTTTTTCTTTGTTTGCCAAATGAACATGTAAAAACAGCCAATAAAGAAAATAATGGATCAGGTACATGTGTATAGTAAACTGAGACAATATTGTTACAGGTAATTATAAAGTGAGGTAGTTGGGGGTTAGAAATAAAGATTTTGGATAGATTTTGGCTGGGATTATTGGGATTATTACCGTTATAGGTTTTGTTGGGGACCATTTTCAGGGCACGTAGATCAGGCAATGCATGTGCTTGCAGATCAGACAAAACCTAGAGTTGCTGCAATCTTTAGATGATTTTATCTGTCACTTGAAAAACTTATGATCAAGAGCAGTAGTAATGAAGATGGATGGAAATCAGCTGCTGGCCTGCAGATGTTTAGGTAGCTAGGTGGCTTAGGGTAATTACAGAAAACAAAAAGAAACAAATTAAGGAAAAACAAAGAGAAAAGCTGCATTTAAAGCCTTTGATAATCTTCTGATCTCTCATGCTGGATGCTGCATGTTTTAAGGTAATCGGAAAAAAGCTGCAATATGTAGGGATACAATGAACACATATTATCAATTATCATGATGCTTTAAGCAAGCAGCTTGGAAAAGGCTGCAGCTGCGCAATAATAGTGAGGGATTCATTAATACTGGAAAAATTAACATGCATGATGTTGTAATTGGTGTTTGCGGTAAAAGCAGCTGGCTGGCTGCCTGCATGCATGCATGCATGCATGTTTAGGGTTTCAATAAATACTTGTCAATTATCATCTGCATGTATGTTGGCTGGCTTGATGTTAATAAAACCTAGCTAGTTAAAGAGTGACATTGGACAATGATAGGGTAAGAAAGAAAGAAAGAAAAGGTCGATCGAGTAAAGAGAAAAGCAAACTGCATGGTTTTGGACCACCCTAGCCAGCTAGCTAAAGAGGAAGGATATAGGCATATATATATATATATATATTTATATGTATATGAATGCAGAAAGCGGTCCAGTAGTCTAGTAAATAATCAAGGCGCTGCTGCTGGAACAGTTACTGTCGGCATGCAGGTCTGATTTTCTCTTCCTGATCTTCCATCTTTTGCCCGAGGTTCTGTCCTTCTTGGGAACCTTACGGCCTGGCGGCCGAGCACATGCATGATTTAGGTGGGATCGACATGTATGGTTAGGAGATTTGAATTTTGGACGAGTAAATACCAATCAAAAATAATATTTACAGTTAGAAAATTAATTTTTTAATAATAAATTCTATTTATTTTTTTTTTTAAAAATTTACAACGCTTATACAATTTAGAACTATATCTAACATCAGTCTTTATCACATTAAAGTAGAATGGAAGCTCATGCACGAGTTCACGTGACAGTGTCACATGATACTACAATGTCCGTACATGCATGCATAAGCTATGCGCGCGCAAGTTACAACTCTTTACTTATATATAGACTAATGGGTCATACTCAAGTCTTTCATGATATTTGACATCACACCATACATACCTGTTTTTAGAACGACACTAGGAGAAGCTGTGCTCTTGTGGCTACACTCCACATTTTAAGGTCCTGTTTGGATGTAGAGAACATCTGAAATCATGTATATAAGATATTTTCATAAGGATGAAATTAAATACCCACATCCCAAACACACAACTTATTTCATCTCAATTGATCATCAATACATGAACAAATTAGCCTTTTTCCCACTTTCTCAATTAAAATCATAATGAGACTCGCCATTTTTTCAACTTTTTTCATAAAAAATTAAAACATATATAAACTTACATTTCAATGAGACTCACATTTTTACACAAACCCTGCGATATTAACATCGTAACTCTTTACTATTTACATATATTCTCAGATTTTCTTAAATGATCTTAGCATTCAAATGAAGTCTCACTTTTGTTTCTGGTTTGATCTACGGTCTTCTTTAGTGTAAAATATATATCTGTCATGAGATGTTTGACTCTTCAAGGTCCCCGACTAAAGGGACACTATGAGAAATAACCTGGTCGAATTCATGTATAATTCAAAGCAACCAAAAAGCTAGATAGCTAGGGTTGTCCATAATGAAATGAAATAAAAGAAAAGAAAATAGACTAGAACATTCCATGTGTACAAGTAGACAAAATGCAAGAAATAAGACAATGACATGAGAAATTACAAGTGAAGTAACATTAAATTGTAGCAGCTCGTATTAATCGACATTACTAGGCTTACTTGATATATATTGGAATGCGAGGCTATGAGAAGTCGCATTGTTATTACACCTCTCAACATAAATAACTAATTATATAAATAAGGGTTATGCAATTTATAAGTTAACATGATATCATTTATTATAAAATTCATTTTATGTATAAAAATAGTTATAATCCTCTATGTACAAATAAAAAAAGTCAAGTACGAAATAAAACGAATTAAGTAGATCATCAAGTGAACCATATTGGAGATGGTTCGGACTCGTTTGGACACGTAGAATATTTCAAAATATCTATAAATAGTAATGAAATGGTTTGTGTTTTGTTTAGAAGTTTAAAAAAATTGTATTGAATTTTATGTTTAGATAATAATTAGACAAAAAGTTTAAAAATTTAAAATCAAAAAATAATTTATGTTCGAATAATATTTGAGAAGAAAATATATAAAGATATATGAAAATATCTCATATCCAAACAAAGGAGGTAAACCCACGACAGCAAATAGACCTCTCATATTGGGCCATTTTAGCACCTATGCCTGAAGTCCTTCCAAGGTCTTGATTTTGTAATTGGGCCGTATTCTTGGGCATATTAGGGACCTTCCGATTCCCATGTTCAACCCATTCTCTTATGTACTTCGTTCTTCACATAAGTTAAAGTACATGCTCTATCTCTCTTAGAGCACTATCATTTTATTAGTTAAACTTAAAGTATATTTTTTATGAATGTAAGATAAATTTAGCATTTAATTATTACATTCACATAAATTTCTATATTGGAATAGTCATTTTTTCATTATATGACAATAAAATAATATAAGATGAATTTAACTTTCACTATTCACATTAAATTTCTACGTTGGATTATCTATTTATTCATTATATAGTAATGAGTAATTAATAATTTTTTAATTTTTTTAATTATGAATTTATTTTATTTTATCATATTTTATTATTCATAATATTATATATTAATTAGTAATTGTATTCTAATTATATTTTTTCAATTGTCATTTAAAATGGAGAGAGAAATAATTGATATTAAAAGGAGAGAAAAAAAATATATAAAATAGATTTGATGAATGAATAGTTCATTTCAAATTTGAAATTTATTTTAGATATTACTGTAGTTATATTCCAAATATAGCTATTTCAATGTGAGCTATTTTATGACTTAATAACTAAATTCTCATTAGATTTAGCTTTTAGCTAATCCAATGAGAATGTCCAATGAGAATGCTCTTATGAGCCGCATTCATATTGTATTTGTTTACATGTTTGGAAGTTCTACATGCCGAAACAATTATCTCTGCATGTTAGAAGACTTAAATTTAGATATTATAAGTATTTCATCTCATCTCATTTTATCATTACAATTTTTCTAAATTTTCATATAAAATATAATAAATAATTCAACTTTTTCAAAATTCTAAAACAGTAATAATTTTAAAAAATAATTTTTTAACAATATTTTATTTAATTTTAAATTTTTATCTCATCTCATCTCATCTCATCTCATCTCATCTCAACTCACTATCAAAACCAGACTTTAATAACTTCATCTAAAAGTAATAATATGCTTACGATTTTTTTTACAATTAATCAATACAACATGCCATTCTATTAAATATAACTTTAATACAGTGATAGGCTTAAAACTCGTTCACAACTTATATTGACTTTCTCATGATCGTGTGGTTGCACTCCTAAGGCTTTTCTCATGGTTAACAAAAGCATTTAAGTTTGGCTCACAATCTATTAGTCTCTCAGTAATATAGTATATAATTTTCTTTCCTTTTACCTGTGATGAATGGGCGAACGGTAAGATCAGATGTCTTCAAGCTGCAGTGAGTTCAAAGATTATATGATTGTACCTTCCAATCATGAACTGCAAACTATGTAATTCAGTGTTTAATCAGCATTTGATAGATTATCAACGTGAAAAAAATATATATATATATCAAGGAGAAGTGGGATAGTAGGAGGTTGAAGGAGGTTGAAGAGGGAGAGAGACAGAGGTTGAAGGGGAAGGGGGAGGGGGCATATACGGGGAGAGGTGGGCCACGATTGCACCACGGTTGCATAGGGCGACTGTATTTAGCTTTTTTTCTTTAACAAATGGGTTTTTCGTGGTTAGGCTTTGGAAGAACATTATAAGGGGCTGGGGAGAGTTCTTTCGTCGTACTATATCTGTGATGCATTGCCAGAGTTATTACGCATTGCACACCTGAAGGATGCTTTTGTGACGGATCGCTATCAACTATCACAGGGTTCTCTCCATTGGTGTGTTAATTTTACTAGAGAGGCGGATGATTGGGGAAGCGGCTCTTCTCATCGTTTTTGATCGGTTGGGTAGGAAGCAACAATAGTGTAAAGTCTTCTATTTCTACTTCCCGTGACTTTCTAGCACTTTTCCTCTCGGAAGTTAGGTGGATCTGTTGTATGCTAGCTTCCTTTTACTGGGATTTCACCCCACTTTGTCATTAATAAATTTTTTGTCTTGCACAATAGAAGAAGGCTCTAACATAAAGCATGTTTTACCACAACAAAATGGTCTCTTTAGAGGGTTTATTACATTCCTCATTTGATTGCTGGTTGGCAGTGAAAGGTCGGTTTGTAGCAGAATATAAATTGGTCAGGAAAGGCATCGTTGACAGACTTTTTTGTGTTGAATATGAGATGATGATTTCAGTCACAGAGATTCAAAATTGGGGTATGAGTTGCTGTGCTATAAGAAGCTTGGTATATAGGCAACTCGAAATTTATCTCTCCACTGGCAGCTGGAAACTTTAGATTAAAACTCGGGATGCCTTTGATAAAATCATATTTGAATTGAATAATTGGACGAAGCATCCATTCAAATTGCTAGTCAGGACATGCTCTCAAATTTTCTGGGGTTTGTGAGATATTAAACTTAAATCTTCTGGTATGTTAAGAACTGGTATTCCGCCAAGGACATGCTCTCAACAGAGGGGTTTGTGCGCTAGTCAGTAGAACGTGTACTTTCTTTTTGCAGGTTTTGTCTATATTTTTTGTGTTTGCTTTTACGGTGGATCCGTAGGGTCATACTTTTTTTTTACAGTTCCTTGCCTTGAGGGATGGATTCATACTTTTTTTGTTTTAGTTTTGGCATGTGAAAGGAAAAAAGAAATTTTTCATCCCGAATGAGGCCTTTGGAGAGTAAGTAGTAATGGGGATTTGTTTTAGGTCTTGAAATGTAAATATGCTTTTGTAGAACAGTGCCAAACGTTTAGATGTTTTGGAAATGTTAAAGAGCTTCTAATTGTTTAGTCAAATTTTGGTGCTAGCTGATGTTCTTGATGATATCCGAGACCTGAGTTGCTCGGTTATTTCTGTTCAGACGTGATGAATGACCTGCCATTTTGATATGAAGTCATAAATAAAAATTCTTATGATTTTTTCAGGTAGTTTGTGATGTGAATTATGCTAGGAGAGGATGGTTCATTGTAGATATGGATGTCACAGCCTGTGAAGCATGTGGGGCATGCCTTTTCTTTCACAATCTGTCATCTTGGACTCAACAGCAAGGCATGTTAAAGTTGTTTATGATTTTGTGAACTATCAAACCATGCTGTGAATTGTCCAGCAAAAGCAGCCTTGGTATTCAGCTTAAAGCTAGATAATGGACACAAATTACTTTTCCTGTTATTGGCAGTAAGTTAAGGGCTCGGTTTTCTTATGATTCTAAATTTAGAGCTCGTATGTATCCTAACCATGAAGCTGATCAATTTGGTTCTCAGAATAAGAATCTGTTTTAGGAGAAAAATGACCAAACAGAACGCACCTCTGGTGGAAAAATTGTTCAGCAGGGCTTGGTGCTGAATGAGACCAAAAACATGATCATGAACTGTGTGGTTCTACAGGCAATGAGGAGTCAGCTTGTTTGAGCCATGATGTTAGTGAAAAAGATGAGGTTCTTCGAAGAGAGAATGACAAGAAGATGTTGGAAGGAACAATTTTCCCTGTGCAAGCAGGAACTTCACCTGATGTCGGTACACATGATTCTAATGAAGAAAGTCTGATTGAGTGCACACAAAATGTTGTACATAGTTCCCGTAAGAATGGCAAGTGGCCTGAAAATGTAGATAATGTTAGATTTGATACTTCAGCAGTAGAGGATCGTAGTAGCCCTCAGATTAGAGACCCTTCTTTTGTGGCACGAGATGCCAATTTCACAAGTAGGCATGTTAAAAGTAGCAAAGATGACCCATCAATGATGGTTAATGTGGCAACTGTAGTTTGCAATAGGTTTCAGGAACAGATGTGCAAAACAAAGAGGTTTCTTCAGCTACCAATAACAGGCAGATTTCTAAAAGCAAAGAATTCTCGACCTGTTTTACAGGTTAGCATATTTGCCTAATTTTCTCTCTCTTTGACGGTGCTTAAATAACTTTTCTTATTGGTTTTGCTCGTTTTACTTGTTGACACACACAAATATTATATGTGCAAACAAGTAGAGAAATTTTTTTGATCGACTGATCAACCATCTCTCCTAGTGAATCTTTTATGAAACTTCATATAACATTGGGTCTATATTTAATACACTCATTTGAAATCAGTACCCCTGGTAGAATCCATCTGTTCACTCTCTCATCCATCCAGGCATAAACTTTGCTCTTGTATGCCATTTAACTGATCTGGAATCTGTCTCAGGCTCTTTTTTTCCATGTCTAGGTATATTTAACCTGACAACAAGATAAACCTAGGAAACTAGTTTCTCCAGTCTTAATTAGAGGGTAGATATTATTGGATGGAGAGTGTGCAGGGATATCCATTGTAATAAAATAAGTGAAGTTAATAGCTACTAGGTTGCTAATGATAAACATCTGAAAATATGGAAAGCTAAGTAAATTTGGAGATTTGGTGGCAGTTTCCAGAGGCTCAAGGATGAAGTTGCCTCTCTGTGGAAAGGTACTGGACTAGATTGGCTCTCGAAACCATTTACGTCAGACATACAGCTAGAAGCGTATCAAGTCATTGCACAAACAGAGCATGGGGGAGTAAAATCTGCCTTAGTGACTGCATTTCGTACTCCGTTCTGCCTGGGATTACATTTTGATAGTGGTTTTTTCATGAGATTGCATATTGATAGTAACTTTCTTCACTATTATCTCTTTCTAGAAAACAACAAAATGTTATTGTCTCATTTTATCCAGAACCAATATGTTTCTTTTTTATTGGTAATCAAGAAGTTTTATATCTATACCATTTGTGTCAGAGCCCAAATGCATTAAGGCAACTATGATTATCAAGATGTTTTCAAACTTTAAAATCCCTGCAAAAGAAGCCACGGTACCCCATCGGGCCATCCTTTGAAACAAATCTTTGATGTATGGCCTTCTCTTGCAAATGCATGTGTGCTGCTGCAAGCATTTCTCACTCAAAAAAAGTCTATTAAAAATCTCAATCAGAACTTGAGAACAAACAGAAACCATAACAGAAATAGGTCGTTCATAGAGGTCTCTAGTCTATTTTCACGTTCCGATCTCTCCAATTTCTGTACCCTAAGAGTGGATAACGAACGACTGATTCTCGAGATATCCTTTGTGTCCTAGCTCCTTAGTGCCTTAGCATTTGGTGAAATCTTTCTAATTATAAAAAAAGTTAAAAAAAATTAAAAAAAAAAGGTTTCCATCTGCCATGCTGTGACTCACTCAATCCGAAGGAGCAACAAACTGAGTTGATCAGTTATTGAGGGGCGGCCCCGATTCCTTTTGATAATGAATGAATTCTTATGAGGTATCAGGTGGGCTAGTTGATGTAAACTGTAAGGTGTTACTCTTTCTATTTTAATTCTTATGACTTGATTACAGGAGAAGGTTTGAACAAGTTTGCTTCTTTTCTTTCAGGATATGATCTGAAGCAAGTAAGGTCAGACAATGCAATGGAGTTTGACCCAATCAGGCAACACAGATGTTTTTGCCACTGGATTCATCAACAGACAATGGAGCACCTGCATGGCAACAAACAACTGTCTACTTTACTACGTCAGAAAGGGTTTTAGTCTCACCTGGGAACTCTCCATCTGCTTCCATAATTAATGTATTGCCAAGCTTCACTTCTACCTCTTATAACTATATCTTGTTCTTTCTCCCTAATAAGGACAGGAAGATCCGCATGGTTGACTGCAATAGACAGTTCTACTAGTCTATACATTGAATGGATTTTATTACCCCATGTTTCTTGCCAACTCTGGCTTGGACAATGTTGAAGTGCAAAGCAATGCTCTTCAACCAAGTAGCGTATGAAATACTTGACAGTAAAACCAGGGCATAGCAGTCATTTTGACAGTTGATTAACAGTAGATGGCAATGAAAATGATGTTGCCGATTCTTTAATAATATTTCAATCTAGATATGGTTGGATTGGGTTAATTTATTTATTAGATTGTCATCCCAAGAGAATGAATAATAATCTTTCTGTTTAAGGTTTGTACAGATGGATATCCCATTGCTCTTCATATCTCCCTCTGCGAAAAGAATGAAGATGACTCGCCTATGAAGCCAAAGCACCCAGTAAAAGCCAAGCTGATTTTGCTGTTGATCAATGGTCTATAAAATAAAGTGCGATCTTCCATTTTTACTATTTTATCTGGTAGAATTCTTGTGAGCTTGAGATGATGAAATTTTCCTGGCATCCTGTGCATTTTTATAAATTCTAAATTTGTTGTATTTATAGCTAAATAGTGTAGTAACCACAAAACTACTGCTTGAGAATCTGAGCTTCAGCTTGTAGTACCCAATTTGCGAGGCAACTGTTTATGAGGCAACTGTTTATTTTTCTCAGCATCTTGCGAGGCAACTTTCAATACTAAAAAAGAATGTATTGATGCTTTTGTAGGCATACCAGTGACTTGTACTCTTCTAGATGGAAATGTTCAGTTTTCTAGAAAAATTTGAGAAAACAGAGACGGGTTCTGGGAACAGCCAAGAAATTACTCTATTAAGCCACAGTTTGTGACAACCACCTTCGAGTAAGGACGGTTGAAGCCTCTTTCAGCCACGACAGCCCTCTTATCGCCTATCAGCTTGGCCACCCTGTTCAATACAGAAGTTAGATGTATTTTTGAGATTGTGGATTGATAATGGAAGGAGTTCATGCTAGAACTAAGAGCAGAAAATTGAGAAACCATGTATATTTTAGATCCAGCTAAGCTCTATGGTACACCTGTTATCCTCAATTGTTGACATTTTAACATATATTTCCATTGAAGATTTTAAACCCAAAAAAGGTAGTAATATACCCAATTGGAGGCTTAAGAATGAAATGCAATTTTCACTTCAAACAATTAAAAGGCAAAAACGAAACTCAAAATACATTTGTTTTTTAGCCATTCACCAGAATTTCTTTTATGCCAGTTAAGGAACAAACATGAAACTCACCTAAAATATGGAGAACTGGTATTCTCATTGACAGTTTTCACCTGTCCAATCCTCTCCACAACCTTCATTCCTTCCAAGACTCTTCCAACAACTAAAGCTGATGCATCCAACTCTGGAGAATCCTTGGTGGCAATCACAAACTCTGTTCCATTAGGGTCAATTCCAACCTCCTCTTGGTCAATCACCAGCTTCCCTTGCCTTGCCACTAGCTTCACTTTCGGAGGCGGTTTTGAAGGATCCCTCACAATGATGCTCACAGTTCCGGCCAAGTTCTTCGTCCCCGGACACTCGTCATACGATCTCTGCCATTCATCAATAAGGCTTTCACCCGACAACTCGCTTCCCGTCCTGTTTGCAAGCTCAGCATCCACACCATAGGATCTCACCCCACCATGTTGGACATAATTGGGCATGATTCTCACAAACTCTTTTCTTCTGTAAGTTATACCAGCAGCTCCACTAACAAGATTACTGAATCTAGCAGCTCCAGCTGGGGCATCGTCTCCATATAGCCCTATGATAATGCGACCAACTGGTTCTTTATCAATGGATATATCAAGAAATACTTTCCTGGTTGGGTTTGTGTTGGTGCAGTTGGGAAAGGAGTTTAAGTTTGAGTTTGAGTTTGAGTTCTCTTCTTTTCCTTCATTTACATTGGTATCTGTCATGGTTTCTTCAGCCAATGCCTTGGACTGCAAGAATGGCTCTGGATTTTGAGAGCCCAAAAGGAAAAGTAACAAAGAACTGCTACCAACTGCAAGCTCTCTCCGGGAGAATTTGCAGCACTGTTTGAAGATGGGAAAAGATGGGGGATTTGGTATGTTTTGAACTTGTGGAGGAGGATGCAGGAATTGAGAGGAACAATGAAAGAATTTGGGATTCCTTAACATTTTTCTTTTCACTTGGAAAGCTAGCTGCTTGTATCTTCACTACTACTAAGAATGTTTTTGTGGGTGTAAGCAAGCTTGTTTCTCTCTTTTTCTATTCAGTATAGAGATTTCGTGGATAAGAAAGGTGAGAAGCCAATCCACATGCCTTGATAAGATAGGTGAGACCCAAAGAACAAAAGAAGCCGTAGAAACGACGAGAAACAAACTAAAAACCTATCTCACGACACGCCCGTTACAATTATTCTACACCCTCCTCCTCGTCCTCACTTAGACCTAAATCAGAATTTTTTTTATATAAAAAAAAATTATAAATTTACAATAATTAGATATAATATGTTAAATTATATAATAAATCTAACGTATCTCATTAAATTAAATTTATTTTAAAATTTATTTTTGCAAAGTCCGTAGTGGATTTCCGATTTAGGGCTTATTTAGACATTTGTAGTATCTCATAATAGTTTAAGTTAGATGTTTTATTAGATTTTGATAAATAAGAGAAAAAATTGAATAAAAATATTATAAGTTTAAAAATTGTGTGAATATAATTGTTAATATTATTCTTGTTTTTAAGTTTAGAAAAGTTGTATTATTTTTGTATTATTTTTTAAATTTATAAATATTGTATTTTTTTTTTGTGTTAGATTATGATTCGGTAATGATTAAATGAAAATTTTAAAAATTAAAAATTAAAAAATATTTTATGTTTAGGCTCTGTTTGGATAATGAAAGTGTTTCATCTCATCTCATCTCATCATTATAACTTTTTTAAATTCTCACACAAAATATAAAAAATAATTTTACTTTTTCAAATTTCAAAACAATAATAATATTAAAAAATAATATTCTAATAATATTTTATTCAACTTTTAATTTTTATTTTAATTCATCTCATCTCATTATCCAAACGGTACCTAAATTATGAAATTTTTTAAGAAATTCCACGTTTCATCCTTGTGTCCAAACATAGAGGAGTTTTGATACTTATAATTCTCCTACATTACATTTATTTTTATTTTTTATTTTATTTTTCTTAAACTAATTATATTCTTCTATTGATCATTCTTATGTTACATATTTGATGAGAGAGAGAAATAAAAATAAAAAATAAAAAATTATAGATAATGTATGATACGAAGATGATAAGTAGAATTATGAAAACTTTCTCTAAAATTATTTTCTTTTTTTTCAAATAAAACAAAAGCAAAAGGTCTAGGACCACGACAGTACAAGACAGCCACTGACATATATCTTTTATTTTATTAATTTAAATAAAACGTAATCAGTGGTCCACGTGGCAAGAATAATCAATTTATTTTATTATTTTTTTATGGGGTTAGTGAAGTGGTACAGTTTGTAATCGGTATGACACCTGGCAATCATGGTGAACGTGAACATTCAAGATGGAAGACTACGATTATCAACGGTTGAGAAAGGTCAACCAGCAATTCATGAAGCGTCTATATACATTTCTAATAATGCTATCTATATACATTTCTAAGCTTTTATTATTAGTCTCAAATACATTATTATTCAAAAAAAAAAAAATACATTATTATTAATTGCAATAATTAAATAAATAATCATTCCCACGATCTCACTCTAACATATCATAAGATGCATACTATCTTTTTCTTTCTTGGATCAGTTCTCATTAGTGCTTAGTGACACGCCTTCTGTAATCAAATAATAATTGAGAAGTGATAGTTACAGTCGTGAGTGTGCAAGTGTCGTGTAATTATTTTGTAAAAAAATGAATAAATAGATAACCCACATGAAAAAATAATAAATTTTTAATAGTAGACCTTACTCTTTTTCAAAGTGACTGTACGATACTTATGGACTCCAAGACTGGATTTCCAAACACATAATGTCACCTAAATTATTATAAATAATTTATAAAGATTTACTTAGCCAATGAAAATCGTTTCGGGTAGGTTTGAGCATACGCATCCAAAAGTTTATAAATCATGTTATTCGTAACACTTAAAAATGTAATGTTCGTGTAATATTAGACTAACTTTGTTTGTTTTTAGAAAACATCTCATCTCATCTAATCATTACAACTTTTTCATCTTTCAATACAAAATAAAATAAATAATTCAACTTTTTCAAATTCCAAAACAAAAATAATATAAAAAAATATATTCTAACAATATTTTATTCAACTTTTTAACTTTATTTTCAACTCATCTCATCTCATCCCATCTCATCTCCGAAGACAAACAAGTACTAAATTTAGGTCTTATTCTTGTTAGAACTAGATTCGTTGGATGTGAAACACGTGTCTCATATTAGAGAAAAGATATTTGCAACCGTGAATTGTGCAATCGTCGCGTAATCGTTTTGAAAAAAGTGAATAAAATATGGGACCTACATGGAAAAAATAATAATTTTTTAATAATAGACACTATTTTTCAAAGCAATTACGTGGCGTTTACACATTTCACGATTGTATGTAGAATTACTCCTCATATTATACTTTTTATGAGACGTACATCTTACATCCAACAAATCAAATTATACACCATACATCATTCATTTGACAGTAATTAGTATGTCCAGCACATTAACAATAGAAAAATCTTCAACTTGGCTGTGTCTCACATTAACAATGTCACACAAGTGTTACACCTAAACAAACTTGGAATAAAACTTATAAAATATATTATATTAAAACCATCTTGCACAACAATTAATTATTAAGATTGGTATGGTATTATTAACCTACTCAATTTTCTATGATCCTGAATTGGGGGGGGGGGGGGGAGAGAGAGAGTTTTGACTGAGACCCACAACCAATCCTCGTAGCATTTAAGACTTGAGAAAAGCGCCATTCATTTGTGAACTCTAGAGAGAGAAGACTAACAGGTAAGATGGAGTTTGGCAAAACCATCATAAAAGCATAGAGAGAGAGAGAGAGAGAGAGAGAGAATGGATGTGAGGAAAATAGTGGTACTTGTGGAAGATGTGGACGCAGCAAGAACTGCTCTTCACTGGGCTCTGCACAACCTCATTCGTTATGGCGACTTAATAACTCTCCTCCATGTCTTCCCCTCCTCCACCTCCAAAAGCAAGAACAAAGCTCGCCTCCTTCGCTTAAAAGGCTTTAAACTTGCCCTCTCTTTCAAAGACATCTGCAGCAACTTCCCCAACGTAAGACATAACTTTAATTCATCACCCTGTTTCTCCTTTTCATCATGATATGCTTTCTTAGTTTGTATGTCAGTACTGTGCTTATATTTGTGTTCTAAATTGATATATGATCATCATCGATAATCGTAGGGTTGTATTACAGACAAACATTGAGATTGTTGTTACGGAAGGTGACCAAGAGGGTGGGAAGATCTCAGCCATGGTGCGAGAGATTGGAGCTTCAGTACTTGTGGTTGGACTCCATGGCCAAAGCTTTCTTTACAAGTAAGTTTGGCATTGAATTTTTGAAGTACTATATGTTTGTTCAGTGAATGCAAGTTTGGAACTAAACTACTGCACATCTCTGATTCCCTTGTTAATGGTGATGATATTAATGATTTACACGATACTTTAAGTTCTTGTCTGGTTGAATTTCAGCATCATTCATTCATGATCAACGTGAGTAGTACTGATGCTATTGATCATGGATAAAAGCAGAAAGTTCTAACTTTTGAGATGGCTTTTCTGCAATGAATAAGGGTCAACTGCCAAGATGGGTTTAGGTAGTTTCACATTATTATTTATCATTTTGGATTGCGTCATGAGTTGCAGGCCGCCTCATGTTCACTGTTCAGAGTCTTTAAAATACTCAAAAATCAGCCATAGAGCCAATTTGGAGCATGTCATTAGGACCCCACTTGCCTTGGCAACTGAGGCCGGCCTTGGTTTGCAGTTTGGTGAGTAGTGAGATACAGATCACTGTCACTAATTGCCTCAGCAATGCATGTGGAGTGTTTATAATGGTAAAAGAGCCAAAAAAAATTTTGGGGTCCACTGAGTAAATGGTCAATTTCTCATAATTTTACAAACTGACGTAGTTTAATATAGTTCGTTAAATTGTAAAGTTATTTTTATTATAAAATAGATCTAATAAATCACATGAAACCACGTCAATTTCTAGGATTACTTTTGTGTAATCCTTTTATGACTGTAGTAATTTTCATGATTTATACTCGATTTGAGAGAGTACGTGATTATAATTTCTTGCCGTTTAGATCTCTCCTATCTAATTCTCAGCCGGTAGGGTGCACTATAGTCACAGCATCACGCTTCACCTGAGTAGGGAGATCATCTATAATTGCCTCCTCCTACCTATTTTGCTCATAAAAAAAGAATGATTTTAGGAACTTAGGGAGTCTTGAGCATTCAGATTGGATGATGCATGAATAATCTTTTATTTTATCATAAATTAATGGCTAAAAATCATGCAGGATTAATGAAGATAACAAGCGAGGCATGCATAGTCTGTTAATCCTTCATCTAAGTGGGACAGCAGTTAAGTCCGATGTCTGAATGTTTCATCAAGACAAGAATCAGTAGACCGTAGATATTGAATTTATAACCTGGTATTTTATTTCTATAGCCAATCCACTAATTAAACTCTTTGGTTTTTTTCAATTATTGAGGAGACTATAGTCCTATTTATCTAGGAAACATGAACTGTACGATATCAGAAAGAAAAAAGCTGGCATTAAATGCATTTTCTTCTGAAAAATCCTCTATTATTCTGGATAAGATTCACATTTCAAGAACGATCATTCTACCAAATTTCAAATGCATTGGACAGTAAATTATATACCTATCTAGAATTGTCTTATATGCATCTATGAACAGTAAAAGAGTAATATTATATACAGTTTTAGAGGTATAAATATCGTACATTCTCTTTAAAAATTATTTTTCATAATAAAAAGCATCGGTTCTTGTTTGAGAATTGTACATAGAATATTTTCTTTTGTGTGAGAGATGGATCATTAAAAATGATGATTAAACTCAAAGCCAGTGTTTGCATTAATGATGTGGCAATAGGTTGGCAATGGCCCATGAAAACATTGGAAACAGGTTGAATTGCAGAGTGATGGCCATCAAACAGCCACCACCTCTATCGCCTAATTCAGGGACAGAGGCCTCCAGAGCAGCAGCAGTAACAACACTAGACATGAGTTCTTCAAATACTAATTACATGGACTTTTCCCAGATCGAGATTGCCAGATTACTGTAAGATTCCTTCTGTTTTACCTGCTCCTTCCTTTCAATCTCTTTTGTTGTCAGATACTATATATATATATATATATATATATATTTTATCGGAACCTCTATAAGGCAAAGTTTTTCGAATCTCGAATCCATTCCTGCATAATAAACTCTGATTTCATACACTGTATTTTCAAAAATTTTTTTACAAAGAACTGATTAAATCACTGGCTTCATATATTATATTTTTATTTTTCGATATATTTAAACTTCGAAATAAGTGTTAATTGAATATGATATCAACTTTTAGATCCTAAATTTGAATCATGATTTTAGAGTTCATTTTATTCAGTTAAATATTTTCTATAATGGGCTTATTTATGCAAAGAAAATTGAGTCCACACATGCATGAGAACATTGAGAAGAGCGTTAAAATATAAATTAAATAATTAAATTTAATTTAAATTGAATAATTTTGATTAGACATGTCAGGAATGTGTTCTGCACCAATGTCTTGTAATATTTTAACATGTATAGATAATTTTGTTATTGCTGTGATAAAATAGATAGGATTTTATTATCATGTTAGCATATGTAGCTCGGAAAATATGATAGGGAAATGATTTGTACAATTTTACTGTATGCAAATTTCGTGCATTTTGTTTTTAGAAAAGTGTGTAAATATAAGATCTACATGAAAAAATTAATTTTTTATTAGTTAATTCTACATTTTTTCAAAGAAAATGCGTTAAATTTAAACAGCTTGAGACTGTATCTAGCAAGCATTACTCAATATGGTAATTAAAGACTAAGGTGGTAAATTCTAGATTGTTAGAAGTGGTGAATGTTATAAGTTAAACTAGTTAGGATCAATTTAGATTTTTGTTCATATGATCATACCCTAAATTTTGTAGAAAATTCTAATCTAAGTTTTAATATATATATATGTATGTATATATACACACTCACACATCTTGGATCATTTGCATCAACATGTTTGATTTTTATTTTGAAAATATTTTCTGGTTATTAACATCCCAAGTTTATAAATGGACGAATGACAGCTGTGTCCCTGAGGTTCATCCACCAAAAATTCCATACAGAATTTGCCCAGACCCATCTGCAATAATTTGGAGATCAAGAAATTCAAGGAGAAGATCATAATAGATGTTAATTTCTGAAAGATAAGTGCTAGATCTACAAATGGATTACGCCAGATCTACTTTATAGCGAGATATATTTTACAATCTGACATATCACATGCATCAAGTCAAGTTAATTTATGAGTTTACTTCTGTGAAATTACTTTGCAGATGAAGTAACTCAATTTATTAGGTTATCTCAAAGGCTATGGTTCGGTTGATTCAGGCCACTAATTTCCCTCAAGGAAATTCTTTGGGCATGGCCAGGCATTTAGCTTTGGCCTTTGGCTTTCAGACTTATTCTTACACAGCACAGAAAATACAAATGAAAAGGTGGAAATGACATCATATAGTTGTTTTTTTATGCTTATATTTTCTTTCTGATTTGTACATAATTTTGGTCAGTTCTGCCTTGATGCATTCTTGGTGATTATGGTAATTGAGGACTATATTTCATAGAAAAAAAAAAAAAAAACTGAAAAAACAGTGCTTATGGATGATATTTGGGGATGAGTGCTAATCAATATCATTTTTTTTTTCAAAAGATTAAATTCTTTCTCTTTTTTTTCCTCATCAAATACTAATATTCTATTACTTATATTATTTCTAAAGCATTTTCAGCCCGTTTGGATACAGAAACAATTTCAACTATCTATCTCATCTCATCATTACAATTTTCTCAAATTCTCATACAAAATATAATAAAAAATTTAAAATTTTCAAATCTCAAAATAATATTAATATTAAAAAATAATATTATAACAATATTTTATTCAACTCATCTAAAAACATATCATCTCATCTTATCTTACTATCCAAACGTGCCATTAGTATTCTATTAAGTCACTTCATCACTTCCTTTTATTTTTTATTTTATTTTATTAACCAATCTCAAAACTTCACATGCTAAAAATACCTTTCATTGTATTGACTTTATTATCATAATAAAATCACTTCATTTATTTACATTAAGATTTTTAAAAAAAAAAGTTTGAAGATGAAATGTTTCCAACTATTTATGTTTACTAATTCAATAGAGAAAAAGAAAAGATCCTTTTCATCTTATAATTGTTATAGATTTTCCATTACTTTCTCTTTGGTTTTTCCACCACTTTTTTCTTCTGTCATTTTATTATTATTTTTCCAATACATGAAAAGAATAATTATCTTATTACAATTATTGAATTTTAGTTATTTACCTTTTTTATTTCTTCACTTCTTAACCATTCTACTTTCCTCCGTTAGTTTAATATAAAAGCAAATGCAAAACGGGAAAATGTTCTTAAAGAAAAATACTTTAGATATAAAAAGATTCCACAAAAATAAATCTATAAATTGACGTGACTTGATTTAATATGTTAGATTATAATTTGTAAAGTTACTTTGTGATGGTAGTACTTCTCTTTCTAAAATGAGCCAAAGGTCTAGGGTAAAAAATCATCACCTAAACTTGAAAATAATGAAAATAGAAGATAAATGAGAGAGAGACGATCAAAAGCACAACAGAGTAGATCTTCAGTACTGCCCAATGAAGTGAACCTCTAGGAGAGGTGTTTGAATTGGACAGATTGGTGGTGGGCAGAAGGAGCAAAGCTTGATGAATGGTGGAGCATAAATAATAGACAAAATAGAACTCAAATCCATGGGTACTCTTCATGCAATCTTTGGGGATGCCAGCATTAGGAGAATTTGGGCTCATGAAAAAGAAGCTCGAGAGAAATTGAAGTTGCTTAATGACTCTTACCACATATTTGAGTAAATTACTTGTTCTAATGGACATGATATTTGGTAAACTATATAATGTAAACCATGATAAAATCTCGTTACTTTAATTTTAGTTTTGAGATTTTCCTTCTGCAATGAGTCATCTCATTTTTCATGAGTTATTGCAACCACTTACGATATGGTTATGAGCCACCTTGTAAGTGGATCTAAAGCTTTCATTGGGTGGCTCGTGGCCACCCCAAAATACTAGAGCAAGTCTTAAGATGGTTGTACGGCTCAACACCTCACACGGTGGTCGGTCACGTCGCTTACCACTATATGAGACGGTTGCTTTTCCTCTTTTATGAGTGACTCTCCCCTAATCCTTTTTTTTTTTTTTTCTGAAGTTTTTAAATCTCAGGCACGTGCTAATTTTTCATTAGCTAATACATCTCATTAATAAATTGAATATTTCTTAAAACTATGATTAATTCTACAAATATCAATGTAACTCTTTACAAACTGCTGAAAATTTGTTCATTAATCCAAGTTTTTAATTTATAAAAACTAAAAGAAAAAAGAAAAAAAATGGGGGATGATGAGTGGGTGATGGATTTATAAGCTGACTTTAGAACCGAACAAACGAAGCTAGCAGCCAGCTGGGCCTCAGGGCTCACCAAAGCTGATTATCAAACCAAACCAAACCCCTAGCGCCGAGCTCAAACCAAGACCACAACAACAGCAACACAGCTGTCTCTCTGTCTTGTCTCCGTGTCAGGAGTTGGTGCCAAGGCAGGGTACCAAATGGACTGGACTGTAAATAATGCATTGAAATCATTCAGAGGTACTGGAATTCAATATATGATGCTGTACTCTAAGAAAAAATAATAATCTTTTTTATATTGGGATGCTGCCACTGTGTATTTACAGTAGAAATCAGATGCCGGTAATACAGTTTGTTTCTTAGGTAGAAGTTTGATTTTTCAGTGTTATATGCATAACTGGGAAATAGTGAAAGGCTTTTCATAAATGTTGAGATTTCTTTTTCCCTTTTTGCAACAAAAAAGGGTCATTAGTAGCACTCTACCTAAGACATCTGCGTTGTGCTACGTGCAGCACTTATGAACACTACGTAAAAGGAGAAAGCAAGAAAAACAAATAAATTTAATGTGGTTCGGCATTATACCTACATCCACAATAGCAAGGATTGAATTTTCACTAACTGTCAAAAATAGGGTTACATCATACGTATTTATACTAATCCTAGCCGTATAGAAGTATTAGAAGATTCCAATAATACTCATGTACCGTACACCATGGGGGCGTTGCCCATGCACCCCTAACCTATTAATTGTCCTAGGCAATAAAACAATATATTACAAGCCCAAAAGGTAGATGCCGTCATTCCGCTCAGAACGCTACGCTTCTCTTACTCCACTCTGCTTCAATCCCGACATCAACTTGCTTTTTCTGTATACGTGTTCCACTCGATATGAGCCACATACTACAACAATCTGACATGAGATAACATATTAAGATACAATTACTACTAAAATGTGAACTACTACTTACTATATGCAAGCAATGATGAAAATGAAATTACTCAGCCAAAACCAAGGTTGATTTGCTATTTGTATTTGGTAATTGCTACTGACGAGCATATCAAGAAATTTCACTGTCCCTCTTTTATGTTTTTTGGCTGTTAAACTTGAAGAGAACATGGACATAAGATATGTAAAAACTGAAGCTACATAAGTGTTATTTAAAAAAAAAAAAAATCTGAAGTTTACATTTATGCATTGAATGGTCTTGGGAATTTTTCTTTCCACTGGGATAGTTTTCTTCTTCGTCTTTTCTTTTTTCCTCATAAACCCATTTTTATAAAAGTTTTTTGGGTTCATATAAGGGGATTGATTAGAGTAGATGGGGGGTAGGATTCTTTAGGAAAAAAAATGTTGGCTCAAATCAACAGAAGACCTGCATATTGAAAGTCATGGGGAACAAAGAACAATAACATGGGAATTAATGGATAGAGTGCCAAAGCATGAACTAGACTTTAATAGCAAGGATCAACTTGGTATCTTTGACACTGGAATCTAATTACTAGACTTGTTCTGTAGATAAATTATATATGGCATTCTTGTGAGAAAGATATCCGATAATGGATGAAGTACTCTAGTTTTCTATTGAATGAAATCTAATTTATTAGCAGTTTAGCTGTAGTTACATTTATCCTAGATACAGAGTTCTGACTGGCTTCTTGAACTTCTTAACAGGTTTATGGGTCAATTTGTTTAGACTAGTGTTGCTTTTAAGGGTCTATTGTTCTCCGGACACACTAGTGTTAGAGAAGGGTTTTTTTTTTTTTTTTTTTCCTCTCTAAATGGTCCTTGATAGCTAAAAGATTCTAGGTCTCCTGATTTAATATTTGGGTTTCTTATGGTCTCGTTTGAATACAGAAACCATTTCACCTCATCTCATCTCATCATTACAATTTTCTTAAATTTTCACTCAAAAAATAATAAACAATGTAACTTTTTCAAATCTCAAAACAATAATAATATTAAAAAATAATATGCTAACAATATTTTATTCAATTCATCTAAAACCATCTCATCTCATCTCATTTCATCTAACTATCCAAGTATCGCATTTTTATCTTAGCGTCTAGGGATGCAACCCAAGCACTCTATTGAACTTTCAATAATATATAACCCAAGCTCACTATGACTTTGTTCATTTGTTGCCTCCTGATGTGGATATGGATCCCAAATCCATGATGGATATGCCACTCATTCCAAACATTGATCCTATAGATATTGGATTGGGTTCTTCAGAACAGGGAAATACTATTACTTCAGTGAAACCGAGAAAGAAGACAATGACATCAGTTTATCTCAAGTATTTTGAGACAGGTCCAGATGGGAAGAGTCGAAGGTGCAAGTTTTGTGGACAGAGCTATTCTATTGCGACTGCCACTGGTAATTTTTTCTGCAACTGCTTTCTTCTTGTTATTGTGGTGGTTGTTCTTGATGACATCATAATGCCTATGACATTTTGATCATGCATTTGTATGTGTCTCACTCATTTTCCTTAATTGTTGAAGGCAATTTGGGAAGGCACCTGAGCAATCGGCATCCGGGATATGATAAGCCAGGGGATGCTGTCAGCAATTCAGCACCACAGACCTGCTGTAATCAAGAACTCTCAGCCTCAATGGAAAGTGCCCCAGGCGGATTATGATCATTTAAATTGGTTGCTTATTAAGTGGCTCATTGGAGCTTCTCTTCCTCCTTCGACCTTGGAAGAAAAGTGGTTGGCAAATTCTTACAAGTTTCTGAACGCATCAATACAAGTATGGCCAGGTGAGAAGTATAAAGCAGTATTTCATGAAGTTTTCAGAAGCTTGCAGGAGGATGTTAGAGCATCGAGTTATGTTGTATATAAGCAAGTTTGCGTACTAATCTGCGTACTAATATTCTTGTTTTCATATTCTAAATTTAAATTAGCACTGTTTTTAATAAAGTCTAATTTCTGACTAATCATATTGAATGAGTACGTGTATTAGTGCGCAGAATCGCTTACAACTAAATTTTTCCTATTATATGAGTGTCACATGCCAGTGGATTGATGAGAACTGGTCCTTCCAAAGACCGATGAGAACTGGTCCTTCCAAAGACCTCACAGTCATATCCTAAAATGGTTACATGAATATACCTTCCCATCTCAAAAGAAAGGAAAGGGTCTACAATTGAGATTTTTACTCTACCTTGTACGTATTAGTTGAGCGTACAGTTCAACTTAGGACCCGTTTGGATACAGAAACCATCTCATCTCATCTCAACTAATAATCTCACTACTATTTACAAATCATTTCAACTCATCTCATTTCACTATTCAAACAGACTTTTAGATCGGGCCTCAAGGGCATACAATGATTATGAGTTTTAAAGCTGTAATAACTCATGGTCAAGCATGGTCATCCAGTCATGTTTAGTATATGAATCATTTATAAGGGAAATATTAATTTTCATCTTGAAATTTATCGTCCTTCATCATACTTACCATATGTCGCAAATTAATTGACCCACAAAACCACTTAAAATGTGTTGTATTTCCAAGTGTGATTAAATGTAACAAAATTTAAAATAAAAAACAGCATTACTCTTAGCAGAAAAAAACTTATAAGCAATTCGTTACCACCAACTGTGTTGGAAACTTGCATGTCTGAGAGACAAGTCAACCATATATACATACAAGTACTTAAGGATTACAAAAATGTCACAACTTCAGGAGAGGCGAAATGGTGCACTCTTTGACTGAGACATGTTAACCGAACAAAATTTGAATACCATCAAGACTGACGAGCCCTAATATTAAAACTCAAAAAGTAAAGAATGACAGAGATAACCATATGTTGAAAAATTTTAGAGTGTCATTTCTAAGGAAAATCACAGAAAATGAAGAGCTTTATTGATCCAACGACATAGCTCATGAATATTTTCTAAATGAATAAATGTTCTCTTCGATACTCGCGGACAATGACAGGTACACTAGTGCTTGGGATCTACAATAAGAACAATAAGAGGATCATTAATAGAAATTAATTGGAAAAATCTCAAGCTTCCAGAAGAAAAGTTTAATTTTACCACTAGAGATTTAGGCCCCGTTTGAATAGTGAGATGAGATGAGATGTTTTAGATGAAAGTTGAAAATTGAATAAATTATTGTTAGAATATTATTTTTTAATATTATTATTGTTTTGAAATTTGGGAAAGTTGTAATGATGAGATGAGATGAGATGAGATGAGATAAAACCGTTTCTGTATCCAAACGGGGCCTTAGTATGACGCTAATAAATTTATAGAATGTACTAATTTCTCTGCAAGTATGAGCACAGTTGTATTGTTTGCATCATAAGTAACAATCCCCAGCATGATCACAAATACAAGGTAATGACTAAAATTTGGAGATCAATATCACAAGACTTACCATTCCATAGTCTGTGACAATCATGGAGATATAATCTGAAGGAGTAGAATCATACCTGTTACAGTGTCACAGAAAGACAAGTGTAATATGTCCCAGAAAGACAAGTGTAATATGAATATATGGGAACAAAATTCAGAAATTATTTTCTTTCAGGGATAAAGCTTACATCAAATTTAGAAGCTGCAGATTTTCCTTTTTGGCCCAATTATTCAGATGATTCACATCCACTCTCCCAGGAACTTCTGTAATGGAGTCTGGATCGCCTGCAAGCAATTTAAGACTTTTAGGCTTTGTTTCTTTGAAAACAAATTTGGGGGAAATGGGAAGGGGAAGAATAACTCGGTCTTAATCCCTACCAATGCAGGTTGAAGTAAATGTAACGTAATCAAAGGAAAAAAGAACAATCAACACCAGTTCATAAAGGATGGCATACCTAGTTCATTAGAGCAAATTGAGTCAAGCTGTACCCTTTCATGAAATTTATAGGCTTCACAGCAGATCAAAACTGGAACATGGAAAGCATGAGCAACCATTGCAACAGATGCAGTCCCAACCCTCGAATGTACAGTTCCATTGGACAATACAGAGGCGGCCCCCAGAAAAACTCGTGTAACCTCATTCATAATATAAGAAACAGCATTAATATGACAGTATGTACAGCTCAGGCCATTTGAGACCAGCCTCCGAAGTAATGCTTGGCCTTCCAGCTTTGGATGTGAGTCTACTACTACAACTCGGAACTGTTTCCCCATCTCATGAGCATGTAACAGAATCATCTCAACCACACTTGATGATCCATAAGTAAGAAGCACGTCTCCATCCCTAATCTTTGTAACAGCATGTCCAACTATGACCTTCTCAGCAAGTAGTATCTTTTCATTTATGAAACGCTCGATATCTGAACAAAGTGTAGCTTTTGCTTCTAATTCAGAAAGAGTTAATGGTAGCTTTGTTATACGGCTCTTAACAAACCTAATTGCATTTCCCATACTGATAGAAAGTGGCCTACATTCAATAAAGAATGATACATAACTGCTTATTTTTGCAGTTAAATCTCTCACAAGAGTTTTTTCTGGTGGTGTGGAGTAGTCTTTAATGGCTTCCTTGAAAGATTGAAGCATTGCAATGCAACGTGCATTGCCCCCAGTTATATCTTTGGCTAAATACTGTAATCCAGCCTGAAAATCGATTCATTCCAAGCAGAAATGATTAATTAACAGATAAAAATCACTATGAAAAGCCTAACCCAACACAGGCCTTAAGAACCTTTTTTTGTAAGTAAAAATAACAGGCCTTGAGAAATTTATACTTGTTTCAGTCTGTATCATTGAAACAGGTGTCGGGTAGCTGAAAAGATATTGATGTGCTAAACAGTGGTTATTTCAAATAGAAGCTATTTTACCTTTAAAAACGGAAAAAGCTATATAATACAGGTCCAAGTAAACTGAAGCAGGGTCCCTTGTATGTAGATGATTGAATGCCATCGAAGGGAAAAAACCGAAGGGAAAAAAGGCCAAACATGTACATCCTTGCACAGACAATCCCACAAAGAAGCAACAAAGTGTGATGGACAGGTATAGACAGCCGCTTATTGAAAACTTCTTATACATGTCTAAAACATTCCAGATGTGACGATACTTTTTGAAGTTACAATAACAGAAACTAAACTGAAACTTCGGTAGAAGGGGGGGCCGCTTTAAGAAACTGCTTCATTAACAAATTGCACATTGAATATAACTGCAGATCGCAAAGTAATTGAGCCATTGATAATAAAGAGGATGAATGTATGTGCACGTGAGCATTTATAGTATGTGTCCTGTACAGTTCTTCAATTTTCCATGTGTCCCCTGTCATGTTCTGTCTGTTCCCTATGTCTGGGCAACAAATGTCGTTACTTGTTTAGGTAAAACAGGACATAAATCCATTTACTCAAAGGCTTGAAGCCCCAAAAAACAACCCAGACTATTACTATCACATATAAAATACCTTGTATACTGCAGGATGCACCAGATCAAGTTGGAAAAATCGTGACTCCAGATCAGGAAGCTGAGTTCCATGTTCATACTGAGGCAAATGCCGAAACAATTCAACTCTATTTCTAGCTTCAGTTTGATTGAAGACTGCACGTCTTTTAGCCTTCTCCACACGGTTCTTATCATCAAATTGCATGCGTGGAGGAGGAACGTCTTTCTTCCTTTCTTTATCAGGTGGACGATCACCTCCTTTCTTGTCAGAAGCTGCAATTGAAGATGAGACTGGAGGACCATCTTTCTTCTGTGATGGCAGCTTCAAAGGTTTTTTTGGAGCTGCTCCCCCAGATACAGCAGCAGATTTATCGCCCTCTGATAAATATATTGCATGAACATGCAACATGAGAAATGATTACACAAACCATGTCCACAAAACAAGAAGAGATATTATATATACTTATTCAAAGATGGAGACACATATAAGCACAAGTATGCATGCTGCAGGTGAAAAGCCGACGTACATGCATACAAATACAAGTAAAATATGCACGCATGCATCGATATCCACAAATAGGTTAATAACCACATGCAAAAACATGCTCAAGCTCACAACATAAAATATTACCACACTTGGAGACTATACACTGCCAACAACGAGCCTAAACAAAGGCAAAACAGTAGAAAAACCTTCTGGTGTCTGAGGAGCCATTCATTCAATACCAAACATTGTTTTGTCAACAAGAACACTAAAGACCTACTGCTGGGTTTGGTTAAAATCTGAATCCAATATTAAATTTATAAAGGACGCATATATGATAATAATTATTTCAGTAACTTACTATGACCCATTACAAATTTACCAAGGAAATCATCATCCAGCCTAGATACTATAAGATATCAGTCTAACTGTCACATATGCCATAATATAAACCCTGATTGAAAGTGCGACCAATAATTGAAACAGTTTATGCTGGTAAAAAAATTCATTCTAAAAGCTAAGTTCCCAAACAATACTTCCCAGAAAATACTTGTAAGATCCTTTCTAAGAAATTTTAAACCAAACAAAAAAATAAAAAAGAGCAGACCAACATGCCTCAAAACAATTAATGTTTATGAAGATTCAATGTATTAGTTATATCGTCTGGCATCACCTCAATCTCAACATATTCTGTCCTTGTCATGAGAAAGGAATAGCCATTTTTAATGATACAATGCAGCTCACTCGATGTCGAAAGAGCAATATATTATTTTGCAAGATAATCAGGCTATACAGTAGGAAAAGAAATGAAAATTTGTAAAATCATTAAGCAAAATCCAAGCCGCTTTTGTGACATCTTTAACACTTCATTGAAAGAACCAAACAATATTAAGCAAACGTTAACAATATCCAATGATTTTTTCTAAAAGTGCCAATTCTAAGAAAACATTAACAATTTCTAATTGTTTCAAGCCTCCAAAATGAAAATTAAGACAAATGTAAATAAAAAAGAAGAAAAGTAAAATTTTACTCTTAACAAGTTTAAAAAACATGCCATTATGGGTGCTTAAAATCCCTGGCTAGTGGGCTGGAACTGCCTACCTAAAATAACACAGCATCCAATAAGAGCTTGTAAGTCCACAAAATTCAACTCCTACCCACAATCATGCCCTATTTGGGTAAAAAGGGCAAACCAATATTCAGTGGGTCTGGAGAACTTTGAAGTTTAATGAATTTTGAATTGTTTTCTCACCTGGGAAATAAGGTAAAAAGTTCAAATGAAACAGACCCATTTCACTAACATAAAAAATCATTAAGATAAAACATTTAGAAAATAAGTTATCATAGGAAACAATAGTAGATAGCCAACTAGGGAATAACATATACATAAGCACAATTCAAACCTTTTGCCAAAGCTTTTGCAGCTCTTTGGGCCTCCTGCAAGGCACGCCTTTCAGCTTTGGATGTTTTCGTTTTCAGTGGCTTCAAACTAGATTGCATTTCATTTTGCCCTTCCACATCAGCCTTACCACTCTTTTCTGCAATGGTAATACAAGTTTTAGGGGAGAAATCAATGGTCCACTCCCCATACACAACGCAAAGGAACCACATATAATTAGCACACTTTAACAACCTCAGAAAATAACCAGCATATAAATCAATCCTAATAGATTGACTATCTCTTACTTATATGGCATGAGTAAATTACCAAATCGGGTAACCATAGATTGTGAATCCAAGCAACCAGCAGAAAAACAATAGCTCTGAGACAATGTTTAAACATAAACTCGACAAGTCAATTTTTTTTCACAACAAAAAGCATTCACCAGTTTCACAAACATGCCAAAAGGACCTTGGGTCACCAATCCTTTCAGACATGCATATATATTGAACGAAAAACTCTTGGTCCTAGAGATATAATCCCGTACTACCTTTACCCCAGTGATTCAATCTCTTTTTTTCAAATTGCTGTATGCTCAGGATATAATGATAAATAATCACACCAGAGGTGGAAGAAGAACTAAGAGAATCATATTTCTCCCTAGAACATACTAGAGACTCTTCTCTTGCTTGGCATGCCAAATTCTTTAAAAAAAAAAAAAAAAAAAAAAAAAAAAAAAAAAAAAAAGGAAGATAACATACCAAATTCAACTCGCAGCATCTAATTTCAATTCCAATTCTACAATACCTCAATATAAAACAATACAATAAGACCCCACCCCCCACAGGCACAAAATAAAGAGTTTACAAAATTACAATTTTATTCGGTAGTAATGCAAACACTACCGAATCAGATTCCATTCATGGTGAAACTTTCTAGTAATTATTTTAAAGCATTACCGGGCACTTGGGCAGACTTCTTCAATTTTTCAAGCCTCGGGGGAGCAGAAGTACCGGACAGATAATCCGGAGCCTTCCCCAGAGTGGTATCGAGAAGATTCGGAGAGTGCTTACGCACCTCGTTCTGCCCGTACCACCCATCCGACTCCTCCGAGAATGCTCCTCCCGCCAAAGCTATCCCGCCCGACGGAGACGAGCCCAGCAGGGATTCGGACGGGTTGTAGCTCCCGACCCGCATGTGGTCGCTATCCTGGCGTAATCCGGTCTCAGGAACCGGTACAGAGGGAGTACGGTCAGAGAGGTGACGCGGCGGGGGGATCATGACCGGGGAGAGCGAGTTTCCGGCGGAAGAGTCGGCGAGCGGGGGGGAATCCGAGCCGGCAGGGTGGGAGTGTGCCCGTAGCAGTTGGCTGTTCCCGGTGGGGGTAAAGAACCCAACGCGGCGGATCATAGGGCCAGTGATGGCTCGGGAGGGTCGACGGGCGTCCATTGAACAGGGGTGGTGGGAGTCGGAAAAAAACGGCTAGGGTTTTGGAAGTGAAGGAAATTAAAAAAAAGGAGGATTAAAGGCCATAGATAGAGGAGAATTAAGGTTTGTACATTGTTGCGAGGGTTTTGATTTTGGGGAGTTGCAGAGAGAGAGAGGGGGGGGGGTTGAAGAAGCTATTACTCTCCTTTTCTTTTTAGTTTGAAAGATAAAAAGAAAAAGAAAAGGTGGGAGAAAGAGTATCCGTTTTAAGTGGTCAACGGTGGAATCTGATTCACAAATAATTTTATTATTATTTTTATTCGGGTTAATGGCAATCAGTCATGCGACCTTGTGTTTTGAGAGCAATTTGTCGATTCTACATGGGCTGTATTTTTTTTATATATTTACAAGTCGTTGGGGGTGAAATTCATTTTGTTTGTTGATTTTATAATCTCTTATATCCTCTATAGCTCTTAATACAAGTAGTAAATTACGAAAATAAGACTAAAGGGAGATTGAAGAATATGTTTTTCATATGAAGAGGAATAGAGAGCTCCACGAGTTGTAGAGAAGGAGCAGTTTTTCTTTGTCGAGTTGCTAGATGCCTCACGTTTGTGGTGATTCAATCATTTTATATAGGTCTCCTTCATTCTCAAGAGTAGTTGAGTCTTACTTGTCTAATATCATTTTTATATTTTTATATTTGGGTCAACCTCTTTTAGTTTTATATCTTCCTTGTTTTGTTTCTTTCTTTTATTCTTGGTATTGGGCTTCCAATGAGTTGGATCCAGTTCATTTTATATCCAGCAGATGCTAGTGATTATTAAGATCGATCTATCCAACAAGAAATTCTTGAGATCTTCAATAAAAGTCCACCATAATAGTGGAAGTCTACGAGAATTGCAGAAAAATAAATCTTGAGACTTGTCCTTGATTGTCGTGTAATGAAATGAAGATCTCCATGGATGGACTTTGAGAAGACTTGTAAATCCCTTGTAATGGCCTCTAAGAATGGGCCATTGGGAAGTTTGTTTGTGCAAGCGTAAGACTGTTCATTGTTAGCAAAATGCGTGAAAAAGCGCACTTTTCGTATTTGACAATAGTTTTTTTGTTTTCGTCGATGCTAGTGGATTTCTTGCCATCTTGGGGCAATTTTATGTTTATGTTGTTGTTTTGGCGTTAAAGTTTGAATGTGTTTGTTGTAACCCGCGCTAAGTGGTCAGGGAGCTATAACTCATTCTCGAAGGTAACCCAAACGAAGAGGTTATAGAGCTCAAGGGCTCATTCAACAACTATTGTCACGAGAGGCTTGCTCAACTCACTATTGTGGCAGAGGCGTATATGTGCTTCGTTTGCTTAAGCTCGGCCTGCATGTTGCTGTGTCAAAGGCGTATGTTTGTCTCGTTTGTCGTGGGGTGAGGCATGCTCAACCACTATGGTTGCCAAGGATGTGATAGCCTTGGTCTTTGAAATATGGTCGTCAAGGTTAAGATAGTCTTGGTCACTTAAGCTCAGCTTGCATGGTGTTAGGCTTGGCTAGTGTGGGCTTACTATACTGCGCTATCGTGGCGAAAGCATATGCATGCCTTGTTTGCCTTTTTTTTCATCATTTGTCCCGCCTGTGTATCCTCGTTAAACCTAGGATGTATGAGTGTTGTTGATTGAAACCTACTAGCTAAGTGCTCTTTATGTTGTCATGTTCCTGACTGTCCAATCTCTTTCGAGGGGGACATTCAAATCCATACTTGTTAGCATAAGTAGGATTTACATGACAAGTTTGTGGGAAAACTCTCAAGCATGAGTGAGCATCATTGCTCGAGGGTGAGATTTGTTGCTCTCACCCACGAGCCTTTTTGTCACTCGAGGTGAGCTTTAGTGCTTGCCTTGGAGGAATGCTCCTTGATCAATGTTGGCAATGTGTTCTGCTTGCTTGTTGCTCAGGAACAAGATTCATTGCTCACCAGCTGATGCTCCATGTGCAGTCAAACTAATAGCTCACCACATATGGTGCTCGAGATGAGGTACATTGCTTGCCCGTGATGCGAGCAGACTGAGAGCCCATGATGCTTGTTGCTCGGCCGAGCGTTATTGCTTACCGTGCTTTGCGTTTGGTGGCAGGTCCATCACTCACCATGGTGTTCCAAGCACTAGGGGCTAAGTGCCCACCAAGTTTGTGACCAGGTGAGCTACAGTGCTTGCCCATTGGGAGCAAGGTGCCCACAAGCTGCTTGCTCACAACCTAGATTCGTTGCTCTAGGGCAGGCTTTCGCCCGCCATAGATGCTCCAAGTTGAGGTAGTCAAAGTGCCTATCTTGCTCATTACTTGGGTCGTGTAGCATTGCTCGCCACGTGTGTTGCTCGAATGAATATTGCTCACCGGAGCTTTTACCTCGAGATTCGTCTACAGTTTGGCATGCAAAGTGCTCGCCAAGCATGTGTAGCGAGGCAAGCTTCCTCTCTCTTTAAGTGCTTGACTTGGGGCGAGTGTCACTGCTTGCCTGAAGCCTCCTTGTTGCTCGGGGCGAGCATAGTTGCTTTCTCGTGAGCCATGCTTTTTGCACAGGGAAAACTTCATTGCTAGCCCTTGATGTCTGTTGCACAGGGAAGGCTAAGTGCCTGCTTGGTTTGCACTCGGGGGCGAGGCATTGCTCGCCCGTGATGCAGACGAGCTGAGTGTTTGCCACACTTGTTGCACAAGGCAAGCTTCATTGATTGCCCTTCATGTTGCTCGAGGGCCATGCTCACCCTTGCAATTGTGTGCATGGACGTGCAAAGCATGTACGCACGATGCTTGAAACTTGAAACTATAAATTATGAAATAAGGAGAGAGTGGTAAGGAATTTATCTTCGTGGATGTCTTGGTTTGGTTTCCCTTTTTATCTAGAACTATACTCCTCTCTCGTTGTAGTTCTTTGTTGAGTGCAGAATCTCCTTATATTGAATCAACTTTTGTTGGATCATTCAACCTTTTTTTTTAGAGCGACTTGTCGATCCCATAGATAATGGTGCCAAACTGTTGATGCATTTTTTTCGACATTACCGGAGCTCAACAATAAGGTTTAATGGCTCACGATGATGGTTTGGGCATTGATACGATGCTTGGACGCTCTATTGTGAAATAAATAGTAAATAAAATATAAATAAAGAAAGAGACATATAGATTTACGTAGTTCGGCATAAGAGCCTAGTACACGGGTCGTTTGGGACGAAATCTACTATGTTTTTATGATTTTCCAGTCTCTCATAACCTTCCATAACTTTCAATACAATAGAGAAAATAAGGTTGAATGGAGGTTAGAGAAGATGTTTTCCTTCTAGAGAGAGAGCGCTACGAGTTGTAGTGGTTCCCTCATTTTATAGAGGATTCATTCACTGTTTAAAGTAGCAGAGTCCTACTTACCTTATGTCATTTTCAACTTTTTTGTATTTGAGTCAATTTTTTTTTATTTTATCTTTTCCTTTTATTTTTGACAATGAGCTGCTAATGGACTGGACCCAATTCATTTTATATCCAACATTTCTAATCACAATTGGTCATTGGTTCACTAAGATATAGAAAGGGGAGAATGATAAGTATTTTGATCATTAATAAGTACTGGTAGCTGGATTGGTGTGTAGTTTAAGAGAGGAGGAGAAAATATACAATCTGTTTAGTTCTCTTATAATTTATGCTCAACACATGTGTTGGGCTCGGACACAAGCATATGCATGCGCACCCGTGCTCAGCAAACCAGTGCAGCTAAAGCCGTGTCCGCCCGCCTGCACACAGCCTACCAGGCTGCGCAGATTAGAACCTGTTCAAAACAAACCACAAGGTTGTTGGCAGTTTATGGTGTTTTGCAAGACAATTATTTTTTAAGTATTTTTAATATTTTAAGATATTTTCTTTTCAAACATAATATTTTTCAATTTTTTCATTTAATTATTATCTAATCATTATAATTTTTTCAAATTCTCAAATAAAAAATAATAATACTTTTTCAAATTTCAAAACAAAAATAATATTCAAATAATTTTATAATTTTATAATATTTTTATTCAATTTTTTCTCTTTCATTTTTCAAAATTTAATAAAATATTTTAATTTATATCATTTTACTATTATTCACAGGTATATTGAGATATTCTAAATATCTAAACCGAAAACATGAAAACAAGTGGTTTGGCTCTAACTCCAATGTTGTAAATATAAATAATAGACCATGTGATAAAGAGTTTCATCACAATCACTCTCAAATTTATTAGATATGGGTTCTCCATAGTTCCTATCCGAATTCTAGACTCTTTGATGGACATATAATGTGAATCACACAACATTTCATCATATTTAATGCAGCCTAAAAATATTCAGTTAATAGTTATAAATGTTGTAGAGTCAATTTTATATGTCGATCTTTTTTTAGATTTAGTTTTTTTAGAGTACTTGTTGTTCGGACTCTAGGACCTAAAGTAGGAAAGAGATCAACAACGCATAAAATAGGTTTCACAACATTTATGTGGACATAACCTTAGAGTATCTAAATCTATTTTATTAATATGTGGATGAGTATAAAATAGGCTCCACCATCTCTTTTATCATCATTCTCCCACCATTCTATTATGAGGTATTAAATGATTAAAAATTATTTGTTATTTTCAACTTATGCATCAGTCATTTGATAGGATAACATGTGATATTGAAAGAACGATGATAAAATAAAATTATAAATTATAAATAGAATTATTGGTGTAGTTATACCTAACCCACAGCTAAATAATAAAAGCCAGACATTAACTTGCATTAAAGTGTCTATTCGATCGGCCACTTTAATTGCAAGGAGTAACGATTGGTCTTATTGAGCAGGGTGTGTGGCCACCATGGACAACCACAAATTACATGTTGAGAAATGATACTTGCAAGCGTCGTGTAATTATATTAAAAAAAGTGAATAAATACGGAATCGATATGAAAAGAAATTAATTTTTTAATAGTGAACCTTACTTTTTTTCAACGTGATTGTACGGTACTTGCGCACTTCATAACTGTATATAACATTACTCAAATTATTTAATATTCTCTTACTCAGAGAAAGTCTGGTCATATAAATAAATAAAAGGATACGAAAAAAAAAACAACCAACCTTTATAGACAAAATTCAAGCAAATGGAGAACTCTTGTTGACATGAACGATGACTTTTACCCATGACCAACATCACTCAAATACCTATATTCCAATGCTATTCTCCACTTAAATTCCCTTCAAACATGTCAAGTCGTCACGGGAAATATGGTATCTCACGCCATATAATCAGAATGTAGTAATTTTTTAAACATTCTTAATGATAGAACGAGAGTATCATTTCATCTGTATTCCAAGACTATCTAATAATTAATCTATCTTCTAACTAATCCTCACATTTTGATCTACATTTTGTAGTCCTCTTTCTTTTGATTCTATTCTGAAAACATGCTTTCAAGGCTCACATCAATGATTTGGCTTTGTTCTATTATGTTTATTTGTTAGCATTTGTAGATAAAGAGGTAAAAACCATCTTTTTACAGGAAAATGATAGAGTCACCGCTGGTGGCTCCCACTGGGAGTCACCGCTAACTCTATCTATGTGTTTTTTGATGTGTTTTTTTATAGTTATTTTTATATAGATTTTTTTAATAATTTTAAATATTTAAAAAAATAAAAAATTTATAATATTATTAAAAAATACTTCATTAATCATGAAATAAAAAAAAATTATTTTTTATTTTATTTCGTGATTAAGGAAGTATTTTTTAATAATTTTTTTTTTCATGATTAAGGAAGTGTTTTTTAATAATATTATAAATTTATTTTATTTTCTTTAAATATTTAAAAAAATTAAAAATTTTTTTATAAAAAATAACTGTAAAAAAAATACATCAAAAAATACATGCTAGAATCAGCGGTGGCTCTAGCAGTACTCTTTTTTAAAACAGCACAATCAGTGCAAAAACTGCTTGATTATTTATTTATTTTTCTCTTTTTGGGTGCAAAAAATAAAACATAAGTACTAAAGCATTTAACATAGGAATTATATAGGAAGTAGTGGGGGAATTTCTACCGAGGTTCATATTCGTTGTCCCGCCCTAATAGGTGAACCAGAAATACAAATCAATTTCTTGCAACTATTGAAAGCTTTCATAAAAAATCAGTTACAAGATCACATTTGTTTGAAAAGTTAAAATAGTTTGTGAATAATAGTAAAATAGTTTGAGAAAATGAGAGAAAAAGTTAAATAGAAATATTATAAAGTTAAAATATTGTTTGAATATAATTTTTTAATATTATTTTCGTTTCGAAATTTCAAAAAATTATATTATTTTTTGTGTTTTATTTAAAAGTTTGAGAAAATTGTATTAGATTTTGTGTTTGAATAATGATTAGATAATAATTAATTAAATGAAAAAGTTAAAAGTTAAGAATTAAGAATTATTTTGTATTTGAGTAAAATTTAGAAAGAACATTATAACAAGTTTGAGAATATCTCAATACCCAAATAAGGCCTAAATTATTTATTTCAAGATCTATTATAGTTGTAAAAGATAAATGCTTACTCACAAAATGATCTCATAAAAGATAACTTACCAATTAATATAATTTAATATGATACGTCAGATTGTAAATTTTATTTTTATTGTAAAGTATATCAGATGCATTACATCAAATCACATCAATTTTAAACTTGTTTACGTGAGATTTTTTTATGTATGAAATATTTATCTAATAAAAAAAAATTCAAACATTAATATTTTTATATTATTGTAGAACCCACTTCAATATATAGTGTTTGAAGTGCAGGATGTGTAAAAAAATAAACTTACAAATAATTTTTTTTTTTTTTTCTCATCTCGATAAACATCTCATTTATCTTGTATGGTATATAGACTTTGGAGCTGAAAACCTTATTCTCAAGATACTTTTCGGAATACCATATTTATTAATTATCTAGTGGGTTTGCCCTTCACACATGCCAAATGAAGATGGAACATATTTTGGTGGAAACTCGAATACCATGAGCTTTTTCAACTGAGGTGATTAAAATATAAGAAATGATATTTGTATTCGTGAATTACGTAAACGTCGTGTAATTCATTTGAAAAAAATAAGTAAATATGAGACTCACATAAAAATATAATTTTTTAATAATAAACGGTACTTTTTTTTTCAAAATGATTACGCAATACTTGCACATCCCACGACATTAAGTAATATTACTCTTTAAATATTGAGTAGAACTATAAGCTTTTAGTTCAAAACTTCTTACAAAATAATAACTACATTTGAATAGCAATTTTCATGCCACTTTATCAATTTAAATAATCGTTTAGTGGTCTTTTTTAGAATAATAGGTGAAATATAATCAACTTGACTTTATAATAGCTATTCAAAATCTTAATAAAAAAACAAAATATTTCATGAAAAAAATAATTTATAATTATTAAATACAGAATTTTTAATTATCTTATCGAATTAAATTATTAAATTCAGACAAATATAGTCACAATAATGCTAAAAACAAAAATGAGGTTTATTAAATATTGTGTCCTACATAAAACTAGACCTTATAATTGGATACAACCTCAATTATTTCCATACATCTCTAAACTATATATTAATTACTCTCGACCCTTCAAAAACATAGAAAGACAGATTTCCAAAACCAAAAATGGCTTTCATCACCGGGGGGGCCCTCGAGCTATTAGCCCCCAACCACTTATCACAACACGTCAACACGAACGACAGGTGTGAAGCCGCAGAACTCCATAAAAAATCCCCCGCGGGTAACCGTGGTGCTCACAGATCCGCTTTCCCAGGCCGTGAGTCATACCCGGGCAGTGGACTGGCACGTGCCGACCTGAGAGGGACTTCGCTTACCTGGTTCCCGTTACTATCGTAATAAATTACGCCTGAGAAATCCAACGGCTGACACTTGTCTCCCATTAAGATAGCCTTTTGCCAGACCCCACCGTCACCCCACTCCTCCGGCTCAGTCCGGGCACCGGCATGATTACCGATCCTTTTCCGGTGCATAAATCCGACCGCCTTGTTGCTTAACGTCAACAGGAGCTGCTTCTGCCGGGAAGCAAACGTCGGTGATGAAGGATCCTTTTTGTGAGTGGCCCTGATCGTCCTCGTCGCCTTGGCTTTGATCTTGCGGGAGACCAGGTCGGCTCGCTCGGCGCATAGAGCCATGAAAGTCGACATGGAGATGAACAAGCTGGCTGCTGTTTTCTGCTTCTTCTTCGACAAGCCGGAGGAGCCATGTTCTGGAGTTTTGCTGGACATGTTGTCTCTCGTCGGAGTTTGTGTCGTAGAAAAATGGCAGTGAGAATGAATGTCCTAGTGACGAGTGCTCATATATATATATATAGGCGTAGGTGAGCAATGGGTTTAGCCTTTAGGTGACTGGTGATAACCGGTGGCTCTTCCATTCGATTTTCGAAGAGTTGACGTATCTAGGTGGGTGTTATTTTATTTTTAAGTCCGCATTTAAAATATAAGTTAATAGGACAATGGTAGAGCTCCCGCTGGACACCCGCTGGAGCTCTGTGTATTTATATGTTTTTTTTAAGTTATTTTTTATATAAATTTTTTAAACACTTTGAAATATTTTTAAAAAATAAAATAAATTTACAACATCATTAAAAACACTTTCTTAATTAGAAAGTCAAAAAAAAAAATTCATTAAAAAATACTTCCTTAATAAAATAAAAATTATTAAAAAAATATTTTTTATTTTACTTCGTACTTAAGAAATTATTTTTTAATAATATTATGAATTTATTTTATTTTTTAAAATATTAAAAAATATTAAAAAAAATCTATATAAAAAATAACTTAAAAAAAATACATAAAACACACGTTAGAACTCCAGCGGAAACTCTCAGCGAGAGTCCAAATGGGAGCTCTAGCATTATTGAATATATATTTACACCACATAATTAATGGTGATATTGACTAATATTTTTCTCCATCATAAATTTTGTGGACCATTTTTTTTTTTTATCATATATACATTTTAAATAATTGTTATTTTATTGCTTGTTGAAACAGCCTCATGAAATTCGCCACATCAATATGTATATTACTGTAGATGACAAGATGTAAAATAAAGAATAAAGAACAATATTCTCTGACTCACGAATTGATGCCGAAATTTCAAAACTTGGATTTTGGAGGCCTCTTTTTATCAAAATATTACTATAATGAGTAATTCTAAAGAAAAATCATTATAACAATGTATACTTTGTATTTATTACATGACTATTTTTAGTTGATTGTTTCCAACATTCACTTAAAGAGATATGTGGTCTAGATGATGCCACATCATGTGTACAAAATGGATGTTCCCAATAGTAATTTCTATCTATATTTATTCTTATGTAATTCATCACTTGGTGAGATCATGACAATCAAATACCAACTACTTTCTCAAAATCCATCCTCCCCCATTCTTCACTCTAAAAATTCAAAATAATCATCCTCTCCTCTCTTGTTCCATCTTGTCCATGAATTGTATTTTTTCCATTCATTTTTTTCCTCCAAAATAGAAAAAAAGTTATAATTTATTACTTTTTAAACGCCTACTATTCACATACGCCACACCTCCACATTTCGCATGACATATCACTATAAATTGCAAAACGACGATACGCACGACACCAATGACTTCCTCGACCTCAACTCTTCGAGATTTTGGTCCTATCCCTAGCAAGTGAACCCCATGTTTTAGTACAGCCACATGCTTTCTCCAACAGTCATCAAAGTTTAATTGATCTCTTATTATCATACTACTCTCCCTAGCTAAACGGGAAGTCGTAGGTAGTTGAAGTGGAAATTCTCAACAAGCACATCAAAACAACCGATCATAATGCCCCTTTATCAGTTGTGACCTCCAACTGAAACTGTTTTGTCCCATTAATTGGACCACAAGAAAGGGTCTAATTTTGATTCAACAAGAATATGGTGATTTTTGGAGCAAACTTATGGGAAACTACATTATATTTTTGTGATTTTTTAGATAATTTTGGAGATAAGTTAAGCCGTTAATTGTTTATCGAATAATATAGATTTTTATTAATTCAAAATGTTCTGATTAACATCGATGATAATTGGCAAAAACTATAAATGATTATTATGCTTTTTTTTAATATGGAAGTTGAAAGTTGAATAAAATATTATTTTTTAATATTATTATTATTTTAAAATTTGAAAAGGTTGAATTGTTTATTATATTTTGTGTAAAAATTTAGAAAAATTGTAATAATGAGATGAGATGAAATACTTTCACTATCCAAACAGAGTCTAAAAACCCAAATCTAATCTGATATGATATGTGACTTGAAATGGGGCTTTAGTATAGAAGAACTCTATATAAAATAACACTAGTAAGTTCCTATTTTGTTATTTTATAAAAAAAATTATTTGTATAGTTTTAGAATATGTAAGTTCTTAACTTTTCTTTTAAAAAATTGAAGACAAATCTAAAACTCATTTAAAAAATAAGAAAAAATATTTGCAACTGTAAATTATGTAACTGCTGTGTAATCGTTTTGAAAAAAGTAAATAAAATATAGGACCCATATGAAAAAAAAATAATTTTTACTTTATTCTTTTTCAAAACGATTACATAATATTTATATACTTTATAATTTGCACTTTTATATTGAGAATTACTCATAATTAGCGTTACTGTATTTTTATAAGTGGGGGGTGGTGACGTTCACAACTAGTTTGTGGAGGTAAAACCCCCACTTTGAGTTATGATTCCCACGTGTCGTGCACTCGGAGCTAAGGAAACCCAATAAACAAGAGTGACGTACGGTTAGCCAACACAAGTGTCGTGCGAGAACAAAAGTATATTTAATATTAAAAAATTCTACTCATTAAACTCATTTAACAAAAGTATTTTTTTTTTTTCTCTCTCTTATTAAATATATAGTGTTTGGATAATGTATAGAAGAATTCAATTAATTTAAAAAGAATAAAATTAAAAATCTTTTTAAAAAATAAAAATAAATATGATGTGTAGTGTCTAGAAATGACGAGTTACAAAACTCTTAATATTATTTATTTATTTTTTCTAAAAAAATAAATATAAATTCTTAGACCAAACTTTATTGATTAATATTAAATACAATTATGGATTATATAAATGTCGTATATTTATTTAAAAAAAATTAATTTTATTATTAAAAAATTAATTTTTTTTTTTATATAAAACTTTTATTTATTTATTTATTTTTAAAAGAGTGATGACTGTAAATATCTGAAACTTTATTATTATCTTTTCTCAGTAGTGGGCATGCAACTTGGTCGGCGTATGGCCGTCCTTGCGTCGGAAAGTTTTGTGCGTGTTTTGTGCGTTTCTCATTTCTTTTGGATCCTCCAATTGGTTTTGACCAATTGCAGCCATTAGTTTTTTATTTTTTATTTTTTTCCAATTTAACATTGAATTTGGAATTATAAATTCTTTCCCTGATTCCCAATTTATCTCGTTACACACCACTTGATGCTTGTGAAAAAAATGAGTTCTATATTTTTGAGAAATTCTATTTTTAAGTCGGTGTATAGAACATATTTAATAAAGTGTTTAACTGACATAATTTGATTTAAAAGATAAATTTTATTATTTAAATAATATAAATAGTGTGTTCTATACACTAACTTGAAAATAAAATAACTCATATCTTTTATATTATCGAAGTCTTCGATCTTAATAGGTAAACTCGAACCAATCGATTATAATTTTACAAAAATAGATTAATTACAGATAGAATATTGGGATAATATTAATTAAGAAAGGGATAATTGCCACTTAATTATAAACTGCATTTTTGAATCCATTTCAGTGGATATATACTGGACATGATCCTTGTGTTTCCAAACCAATCTTTCAGATCCATGAAAGGACAGATTCATGGTTTATGATAATTACAATTTATGATCTTAAGAATTTGATCCTAGAGTACATGAAAGGACAGATTTATGATCATAAGAATCAAACTACTGAATATATATTTAAATGTATAATTACAATTTAATCCTACTGTAATGATATATATATAGTCGGAGGGTGCGTAAGCGCCACGAATCATTTTTAAAAAGAGTGGAATCTATTATTAAAAATTAATTCTTTTCATGTGGGTCTCATATTTATTCATTTTTTTAAAGAGATTGTGCGAAACTTTTACATGTTACGATTGCAAATGTCATTTCTCTTTAATCATATGTATGCAACTTGTGTTGTGTGATATTGCTCATGATAATGTCTCAGAGTTTCCTCTCCATGGACTTCATAGATAAGAAGCCACTAAATTCCCTGTGGTAGGCCACCTTCCATTTCTTCTTAAAGAATCTGTAGGCATGATTAATTTGGTCAACTGCAATAATTATATATTTTATTTATTTATTTATTTTGGCTTGGTTAATTAGGTCAACTGCAATAATTATATATTTTATTTATTTATTTATTTTAGCTTGGTTAATTAGGTCAACTGCAATAATTATATATTTTATTTATTTATTTATTTTAGCTTGGTTAATTAGGTCAACTGTGATGATCATTCAATGGTTAATGGACTTTGCTATTGACCACACTCGTGTCAAATATACCATGAATTTTGCAACCCTAATATAAGTTGGTCCATCCTCATCCAAAACCTAGATTTTCATAGAGATCAAACTTATAATCAGATCAAGATATTTTGAATTCGAGGGTTTCAACTAACAGAATCATTGCATGTATTAGTGAAACCTACAACATTTCAGTATTTAAAATCACTCGAGAAATCTGCACGAGTATCAATAAATATTATATAGCCTACTTTATGCCGATCTCTTTTTCTCTTAAAATGGCCTTCAAGTTTGGATGAGAAATTGAGACGATGATATTTTTCCAAAACTTATGACAAAGACACTAAGAGCATTGGTATTGAATTATGCAAATGTAAATAAAATAGATAATTTAGTTAATAGAAGATAAAAATGACCTGCATTGAATTATGCAAATGTAAACCACAACGACTTTCAGTTACAGTAAATCATCTCTTGTGGTTATATTTGACGTTCATTGTAGCTCAGCCAAATCTATTAAACAATTATTTTTCGGTCTGAACGCTCTCTCTCTTCCTACTACTGAATTACATTTTAGTCGAGAAAATGGTCAACACCCATGCGCGTTCTGGTCCCATTCATTTGCTGTCAAGTACTAGTTCTACCAACCACAAAAAATAAAAATAAAAAAATACTAATATTACATACAGTTGTGGAACGCACAAATGCCGTGCAGTCGTTTTGAAAAAGAGTGAGATCCACTATTAAAAAATTAATTTCTTTTTATGTGGGTCCCATATTTATTCACTTTTTTTAAAACGACTGCACGGCGCTTGCACACTCACGACTGCAAGTATCATTTCTATAAAAAAAAAATGTAGCTCTACGGTTCTAACTTGTGCTGCAATTGAGCAGGGTTTTTTTTATTTTTTTATTTTTTATGTTTATACCTTGTGCTCGTCCCAGGTTTTTTTTTAGATAAAAATGTAATAGACATGTTTTTTTCGATAATATTGTATGAAATATTTAGAATGTATTTATTACACTCCAAGACCCATCCACATCTTTATCCAAGTCTCATATTGTATAATATAATATTTTCATATAGCTCTTAATTTTTTTTTAAAAATAATAGAACAAAAAAAAATTGAAAAAAATTATTAAATTTATAATATTTTATTATTATTTTGACTAATATATGGATAATCCAATGTGAGAATAAATTTTAAGTGGAATAACCAAATGTAAAATCATGTCATTAAATTTTGCATTTACATTTATATAATTCAATGCTAATGCTATAATTAATATGATTACTCGTGTTGATCTACTTAATTAATTTTCATCTGTCCTGATCATGCAAACCCTTCATGTTAGGGTCACCACCAAAAAGTGGCATAGCTACTGAGAAACAGCCAAGAATTGGAGCAGAAAGAATTGAGTAATATTATTCATGTGCAGAAGCAACAGTAGAATAGGAAAGACCTTGGAAATGGACAAGGAATTTGTATGATATTGGTAAGATTATTAAGAAAGAAAGAACTTGGAGATGGACAAGAAATTTGTATGATATTGGTGAAGTTATATGATCTAAAATGATAATATATAGATTAGGAAAGTCCTTGGAAATGGACAAGAAATTACTTCCCCCATACTTGTCCCTTTTTGCAATCTTCTGTTGGTGGATATTCTTTCTTATGTTTGGAAAGGAATTGATGAGGCAAAGAAGATAAGATTTCGCTGGAAGGTTATAGATCAAATGAAAAGGTAAAATTGGCTTTCAAGAGTACTAAGAACAGATGAAATTACGAGTAATTCTACATACAATCGTGAAACGCGTAAATACCGCGTAATCGTTTTGAAAAAGAGTGAGAGTACATTAGTAAAAAATTAATTTTTTTTTTTTTTATGTAGATTCCATGTTTTATTTATTTTTTTCAAAATGATTACGCGGCAATTGCATAATTTACGGTTGTAAATATTTTTTCTTATGAAATTACACACAAAAGTTCAGATAATTACTCTTTAGTGTGGCGTTGGCAAAATTTGTACTTGCCATCCATCTCTCTCTCTCTCTCTCTCTCTAAAGAGTCTCCTTAAACTAAAACCGCCAAGATACTAAAAAAACAGAGAGAATGGGATGGTACTCTTACGGAGCTGCCCTTAATTTTCATACAAATTGAAAAATGATGAGAAATTATCATGACAATCTTATTCAATTTCGATCCGGCTCCTTGTAATGAATATTGTTAAAATGACCTCATATGGGAAATTCTCTTTGACAATCATACATTACTCAGAAGAAATATGCTACCAATAACATCCCATCAATTATATTTGTAACCCAATTTGTATTCATAACAAGTTTGCAACCTGGAATTCATATCATCTAGAAATTGTGAAACTGGACTAATTAAGGAATGAGAAAAGACACGCCTCGTTTGGTTATACTGATGAGATGGAATCAGATAAAAGTTGAAAGTTGAATAAAATATTATTAAAATATTATTTTTATTTTAAGATTTTAAAAGGTTCAATTGTTTATTATATTTTGTGTGAAAATTTAAAAAAATTATAATAATTATATGAGATGAGATGAAATGAGATAGTTTAGTTTGTGTAACCAAATGAGGCCTAAGAGTAGTAAATTGGAGTCTTTCTTTACACACATGACAATCCGAGGTACCCATTGCTAGACAAGAAAGATGTCCACACCAAACTCAAAGACAACAAAATCTTTGGACTCTGTATACAGTTGTTGTAGTCTTTCAATTTGTATTTCAAAATTTCTTATCTTATCTTTAGATTTAAATATATAAATATCATTATAAATACGTGAATATGCATTAAGCTGGTATCACTTGGCATCAAAGCCACTCTAGCTCACCCCACCCGATCCTATATGGCCTCTTGAAGTGCATCCTCCACTACCTTTGTTTTCCCCAATATCACTCTTTGTCAAACTCGACGGCACCAACTAACTCAACTAAACTACTTAGTTCATACCAATACTGCATGGCCATGACCTCCTGAGCACTGTTGATAGCTCAAACCCTTTTTCTCCTCAATTTATTGTTAATGATAATGGGAAGACCATATTTTCTATTATGCCAGAAGAAAGATCAATTTATTTTGGCATAGTTGAATGTCACATTTTTTGATAAGGTTTTGTCTACAATTTATGGACTAACCATCTCTCGATAAGTTTGGAATACCTTGGCAAATCGGTTTGCTCCACACTTTCAATCTCGAATCTCATATCTCAATAGATAGCTCCAGACCTTGAACCAAGGATTTTGACGCTGCTTTGACTATTCATTAACAACTAAATACTAGCCTAACCAGCTTGTAACAGTTGGCAAGCCAGTAGATGAGAAGGATATGATATTCTATATAGTGGGAGGCCTAAATCTTCCTTATCACCAATTTATTACCTTGTTGAGCTTTGCAACTCATGATGCTACTATCAACTTTGATGACTTTCAAGCTGGATTGCTTAATTATGAGCAACTTATTGAAGCACAAACTAAGCATGTTGCAACTAACGGCAGTATTGTCTTCTTCACCCAAAAGCCGAAATAGCATTAGTTCAATAACAAAAACTTTTGCCAGCTTTGCTAATTTTTGCATGTCCCACATCTGTTCATCTCACTAATGATAAGCGAGTTCGAGTATTAAGTTATCTTAAGGGAGCACTTTAGTTTGGTCTTCATTTCACAAATTGCATGGCTCTCTTCAACTACACGGCTTTTATGATTCGATTGGGCTGGTAGTCCTGATGATCGCAAATTCATAACAAGGTATGCCATATATGTTGGCCCATGCTTAATTTCATGGGCTGCTAAGAAACAACGTGTGGTAGTTAGATTCAGGATAGAGGCTGCTAAGTACCAGTGGCCGAGCTATATTTGCTATGAATATTGTTTCGTGAACTTCAAATTCCACTAATTTATCTATGTTTCATGCTAGGACGAAACACATTGAAGTGTACTACCACTTCATCTATGAGAATATTTTCAACAAGGATTTACAAGCTCATTACATTTCCACTTACAATCAACTCCAGGGCATATTCACAATAAATACATGAATATACGTTAAGCCATCTCAATTCTTCTTTCTCCCATAACACATAATCAAATTACACCCACTAATAAAACCATGATGATGGGTCATTCTAATCTTTTCCAGATTGGTCCAATTGTCGTTAGCCCCCATATAACAACCTTGGAAATGGGCACGTTTGTCCCACGTTACCAATTAAGCACACTTGTCGTCTTAAGTTGTGTCTAAATTTGCCTCACTTTCTGGGCCTTGGCTGCACAGGGGAGTACTCGTGCGCGGCCAAATTCAGCCAATCCATCCAGGTTGGTGACTCTGGGATGGACCTTTTTTTTTTTTCCAGCCCAGGGAGAATGTTCCTTCTAGCGGAAAGTGAAAACCCAACTTTAAAAAATAAATCCAATATTTAGTTGAAAACTTTTCCCTCAAACCCATCGTTAGAATATATATATATATATATATATATATATATATATATATAGGTCTACAATGAAATTAAAAAAAAAAAATTATAAACTATACAATGTATTTGGTGATGTTGAACATTTTAAGTATTTTCATGTGTTAGTCGCATTTTAAAAACAAGATTTCCCGAACAACTTTAATTTGTTGATTTTGCTCTCGTTTGCTTTTAATTTTATAAAAGAAAAGATATTTACAACCATAAATTATGCAACATCCGCATAATTACTTTAAAAAAAGTGAATAAAACATGAGATCTACATGAAAAAATTAATTTTTTAATAGTGAATCTCACTATTTTTCAAAACGATTACGCAGTAGTTACACACTTCACGATTGTATGTAGAATTACTCATTTTATAATTACTTTCTCCTTTCAAGTTATTAGTATATATGATGTGAACTATACAATGTATGCATTAATATTGCTCATCTCTATTTTTTTTTATCTCTTATATATATATACACACACACACACGGAAAGGGTCCCGGGTGCGTTAGTCCCGGGGTGCACATGACATAATGATTTAAATAAAAAAGGTGAAAAATCTGTAACTTATTTGTCTGGGAAAAGAAAATACAATGTTAAAGAAAGATAAAAAATGAAGATTAAAAAAAAATCTAAACTTCAGCAAAATATGAGTATTGGTCTGCATCTATATTAGATTATCTATTTACTCTCTATATAATAAAAAATATTATTAATTTTTTATTTAAAAAAATTGAAACAAAAAGAAAGGAAAATGAGTACACTGTTAGAATAAAAAGGACATGAAAAAGAGACATCAATTCATGTGCGCTGCGGGGCTATTAAGGGTCTTTTGGTAAAACATGATTATTCATTAAATTCTACAAGTGAGCTACACGTCAAATGATCAAGAGTCTTAAGGACCTTTTGGTAAAACAAGATCATTTATTAAATTCTACAAGGGAGCTACACGTCAAATGATAAAGGGTTTTAAGGGTTTTTTGGTAAAACATGACTTAACAGAAAAATAAGAAAAGTTAACGGAAAAATAATAAAAGTTACTATTAACAGTTAGATAGACACTTATTATAATAGAGTAGATATATATATATATATATATATATATATATATATATATATATTATAATTCAATGTTTGACAATCTGCTTTTAATGGCCCTAAGTTGCTTGAACGCAAAGGAAGTTTCATTGGAAGAAAATGCTCGACAATTCTGCTCCCTCTCCGCATCAACTGGACCTTATTAAACTCTCTCTCTCTCTCTCTCTCTCTCTCTCTCTCTCTCTCTCTCTCTCTCTCTCTCTCTCTCTCTCTCTCTCTCTCTCTCTCTCTCTCTGTGTAGAATATAGAAATAAACTAGCTATGGTGAATTTATATGGAAGCAAACACTCTCGATCGGCCTATGTCAACCTTCTGCAACATTTCTTATATATGCTAGCACATTAATTCAAGCTTCCAAAACCCTTTTTCTCTAAAAACTCCACTTTTTCTCCCTTTATCCCTTCAAATTCTCCCTCTCTCGATGCCATCCCTTGATTCCCTTCTCTCCACAGCCCCTACCAGACCATGGCTTTGAGGCTTTTTCATTTGTTCGCTCCCATTCTTTGGCTCTTTCTTCTCCTGTTAATTATATTCTTTCATGGTTCATGTTTTAGTTTCAATACCAAGAATTTCATGAGCAGCATTGATCACATGAATAGTCACATATCCATCTCTCATCACAGTTTGAGCAACAGGAAACTAATGGCTAGTAAAATCGACTTCTCCGGGTTCCTCCGGCATCGGCATCGGCATCGGCATCATCACCACCACCATCGTAGTCACATGCCAGCGCAGCCTGGACCAGCTGGAAGTGAGATTGACCCACTTTATGGAGTTGAAAAACGACTTGTCCCAACTGGTCCAAACCCATTGCACCATTGAGGTTCTTTCACATATTCTTGCAGCTGATAGATCTCTTTGTAATCTTTCTTTATTCTTCTTCTTCCTTCTCCAAAGTGGGAATTCTGAGATTAATTTGTACGTATCATTTGTAAGATAATTCCATACTTCTTTAGATACCCAGAATTAAATTGATTAAGAAAAACATATTTGAGTATACATATTTGAACATCATGTGTAATATATATATATATATATATATATATATGTTTGATGAGTAGTATTCTTTTTTTCTTTCTGGTGTTAACCAGAATCATAATTTTGTTTATCTTTACACCAAGTTAGCTAGATCAAAATGCTCAAATAATTTACTGATCTCTATATATGCAAGATATTGATCAGGGATTTATATATATATATATATATATATATTATATATATTCAGTTTACTATGTATGAAAACCCAATTAAGCTCGAAATTGCAGGACAGCTAGCTAGGTTTAATTAATGATCACTTAATTATATGATCATCTGTTCTGATATGAAATTAAGAAATTAACCTCATGAATTCATGATCAGTACGTAGTGGCTGTGACGGCACGGCATGTCTGCATCAACTTTGAGGTTTGTTGTAACAGTAACTTTGAAAAGTATTTCACTATAATATAATTGCATGATTCAATGCATGCATACTTGCACTCATCATGAAGGGGTTGGGTTGACTTATATATATATATATATATATATATATATATATATATATATATATATATATATATATATATTCCTTTTTATTCTTTGTGAGCTTTATGGAGTTTTTCTTTTACCATTCTATGATCATTCTGTTTCTGTTTCGTTGCATTCATGATCATATGGCACTATTTATAATAAGAAAGAAAAAATAAATTTCGAGATTTCATTCTTCCAATAATTTTGAAAATCTTACTTTTAAACTTTTAATTTTGAAATTAATTAAAGAAAGAGGTTATACTTTGGAAACGAGTTATATATGAATTATAATAAAAAAAAAAGATAATATATTATATGTGAGCGATAAACTAAGATTTGGGTTTTCTGAATAATATTTTATAATAGTAAATTATATTAAAAGATTTTAAGTAGCACAGAAATTATATACCATATAGCTAGCTACCCATCCAAACATGTGGGTTTTCATTAAATATATTTCATTCAAATAATATTATAATATTTTTTTTCAAATTAAATACAATAAAAAAAATTTACTGGAGATCAAAATTAGCTAATTTAATAATGACAAAAAAGGCCCACTTAGAAAATTTAGACATTATACATCCTTCAATATATATATATATATATATATATATATCAAAATTAAGTTGAAAAGGAAGACATGCAACTGAAACATATTTAAAAGGTCTTACACGTATTTAGTGTACTTTTTCATACACGTTGATTATACTATCACATTAGTAACTAATCTTATCGGATATTCATAAAATCTAAAAAATTATAAATAAAGAACTATAGAAAAAAACTTAAAAGATAAAAAAAAAAAAAACAACCAATGGTCAGATATATCTGATCATCATGATCAGTGCTACAATTGGTCCTAGCTTGACCCTTCAAAGGTCGGCGATCGAGCCACCCCACAACACTTCTGTAAGAAACTAAAATGGAGAAGAAGCTTGAAGGGGAAGAATCTATTAAATAGATAAAAAGTTCTCTGTAGTTTGTCTTATCTGAAAAAAGGAAAGGTTACAATTCGTGTTGCTTTATACAATTGCCAAAGAATCTACTAACAACCTACCATTATTGTAAAGACTCTAATGCCCCTTCTATACAACTCAGCAAAAAGGAAAAGACAAAATACTAACAGAAATATAAGGTTCCTAAAAATAGAATACAAATAGAAATTTCATTCTTCCTCACTGATGAGTATCTCCTTTCCCTTCTTTATGGACTGCTGTAGATCATTCTCCAATGAGTTTTGCTACACAACCTCCACCATATTCCACACTCTATTTTTTTTTAAATTTTTAAATTTTTTTTGAGTTTATTTTTTTTAAATTATTTCAAATTTTCTATTCATTATTCATATAATAAATATTTGATAAAAGAAAAAAAATAATAAAAATTAAAAAAAATGTGGAGTGTGAAGTGTGAGGAGGTTGTGAAGATTTATTGTTATACCCCCCGCAAGATAGAGAGTAAAGGTTTACAACTCCCATCTTGGATAAGTGGTGGTTGAGGACTGTCAAAGGCAAAGCCTTGGTGAGGATGTCAGCTAGCTGATGAGAACTAGCAATATGACAGGTATAGATACTGCCCCCTTGGATCTTATCTCGAATTAAGTGGCAGTCAAGCTTGATGTGTTTGGTTCTCTCGTGGAAGACAGGGTTGGCATCTATGTGAAGGGCAGTTTGGTTATCACAATGAAGTAAGGCAGCTTGAGGATGTGAAACTTGGAGTGTAGATAAAATGAACCTCAGCCAAGTTAACTCAGAGTAGGTGGCTGCCATTGAACGATACTCTGCCTCAGCTGATGAACGGGAAACAACTGATTGTTTCTTGGACTTCCAAGAGATCAAAGAAGAGTCAAGAAATATGCAATACCCAGTCACGGATCTCCTGGTATCTGGACATGATGCCCAATCCGAATCACAATAGGCGTCAAGCTGAAATGAAGAAGAATTATAGAGAAGAAGGCCCTGTCCAGGAGCACCCTTGAGGTACCTAAGGACTTTCTGAGCTGCCAACAAATGTGCATCAGTGGGGGTAGCCATGAATTGGCTTAAGGTATGGATACTATAACAGATATCAGGCCGAGATATGGTGAAATACAAAAGTCGACCAATTAACCTTCTATAGACACTAGGATCTGGTAAAGGGGTTCCTATGGACTTAGTGAGTTTGAGATTTTTATCCATAGAAACTTTAGTTGGTTTGCTGCCCAAAGTGCCTGAATCTGCCAAAATGTCCAAAGTGTATTCCTTTGGCACAAATGAATGCCTTTAGATGATCTTGCAACTTATATACCAAGAAAATACCTTAAGGAGCCAAGATCCTTTATTTTAAACTTGCTATGTAGAAAAGTTTTCAAGGCATTTACAGAATTTAGATCATTACTTGCCAAAATGATATCATCAACATACACTAGTAGAGCTAGAAAATAACCTTGTGTCTCTTTAGTGAAGAGACTATAATCAGCCTTGGATTGAGAAAAACCAGATTCAAGTAAGGAAGTGAAAAATTTAGAATACCACTGCCTTGATGCTTGTTAAAGTCTATACAAACTCTTAAGCAATTTACAAACTTGGGTAGGTGATCCTTTCTTGTAGCCGAGAGGTTTGTTCATGTAAATGTCTTCATTTAAATCCCCATGCAAAAAGGCATTATTTACATCAAATTGATGTAAATGCTAGCCTTTGATGGATGCAATGGCCAAGAGACACCTCATGGTTACCAATTTGGCAACGGGAGAAAAAGTCTCTTGATAATCCACCCCTTCAAGTTGAGTGTAGCCTTTTGCTACTAACCGAGCCTTTAATCTCTCAATAGTCCATCAGAGTTGTATTTAATTGTATAAACATACTTACAATCGATAGGCACCTTACCAGGTGGTAAATCAATAACTTCCCACGTCTGATTAGCCTCCAAAGCAACAAGCTCAGTATCCATAGCTTGACACCAACTCAGGTCTTTGATGTCTTGTTTATATGTTTGGGATTCATTGTGAATAGAAATGGCAGTAGAAAAGGCTTGATGGATGAGAAAATGTATTATAAGATAGTGTGTGCAATGGGAAAGAAAGTACATGAGGAAGGCATTAGCTTCTGGTCCAACAATTTGATGGGATGAGTGAGAGTTGTCTGTTGACAATGATAATCCTGCAAATATTTGGGTGCACTCCTAGTTCTGGTGGACCTGGGAGGAAGGGGAGGATGAGTGGAAATTGGAGATGAGGCACCTGTAGTAGGAAGAAGTGAGGTGGTGAAGACTCAGAAGGAGGGGCAGAAAAATTATGAGGAGAAGAGCTGAGCTCCTCGAGAGGGGATGGAGCTGAAATGGGATGAATATCCTGAAGTGTAGGAGGATCCTGTGGGTGAAAAGAGGAAGTAGAAGGAGGAGAATGTAATGGAGGGATGGAGCAGAAATAGGATGAAAATCCTGAAGTGGAGTAGGATCCTGTTGGTGAAAAGAGGAAGTAGAAGAAAGAGAATGTAATGGAGGGGAAGGGAATTTGACGAAATCTGAGCTAGGACTGTTTGTATGAAATGGAAAAAGTGTCTCATGGAAAATAACATCTCGGGATATAAAAATCTGCTTAGTGAGTAAATCGAGTAATTTATATCCTTTGACCCCAAAAGGATATCCCTAAAACACACATTGCCTACCCCTTGGATCAAATTTCTTCCTTCCATGAGATAAGGTCGAGGCATAACTGAGGCAACCAAAAACTCTCAAGTGTTTGTAATTGGGTGGTGTATGAAAGAGTTGCTTATATGGTGTTTTATTGTTAAGTAAAGGAGTTGAAGTCCTATTAATAAGACATACAGCAGTTAAAACACAATCACTCCAATGTTCCATAGGAATATTGGATTGAAACCTTAAAGCTCGAGCTACATTCATGATGTGTTGGTGTTTTCTTTCGACTATCCCATTTTGTTGGAGTGTTTCCACACAACTCCTTTGGTGAAAAATACCATTGTTATTAAAAAATTCTTTCATTTGAAACTCAGATCCGTTGTCACTCCTTAACACCTTAACTTTGGTTTGAAATTGAGTCTCAATGAAATTGCAAAATATTTCAATACAAGTCCTTGCATCAGATTTATGTTTGAGCATGTAGACCCAAGTGGTCCTTGAATAGTCGTCAACAATAGTGAGAAAGAAACAGGAACCATCAATAGCAATAGTGGAATTAGGGCCCCAAATATCACAATGAACAATATCAAAAGCATGTAAAGATGTATGCTCAGATTGTGGGAATGGAAGACGATGTTGTTTAGCTAAAGGGCAAACATAACATGGTGTTGGATTATGTGTATTGAGATGGTGTGTTACAACAGGATTATTGATTAAAGACAATCTAGAAAAAGGGATATGTCCAAGGCGACAATGCCATAAACTAGAAATAGAATCAATGTGAGTTGCAGAATTAGAGATGGGCAGATCCTTTTGAAGGAAAATAGGTAAGGCATCAACCAGAGCCGATGGTGAAATACAATCTCTTTGCAGGTGGTATAGACCACCTCTCACTTTACCCATCCCAATCGTTGTCGAAGAGGCTAAGTCCTGAAGAAAACAGGAATGAGAGAAGAATATTAGACAACAGGAAGAATGGTGAGCAAGTTGCTTGGCAGAAATTAAATTGAAAGTAAAGGAAGGCACACACAGGACATTGTGCAGTATCAAATGTTCAATTAAATGCACTACCCCAACATGAGAAACAAGAACTTCTTCCCCATTAGGTAACTTGACCATATATGAAACTGTAGCCGTAATGGTGGTGAAAAGGGAGGTGCAATAGATCATGTGATCTGCTGCACCTGTGTCAATAATCCAAGGTAAAGTATGTGGATGAGAGATATGTTGTGTTTTGTAGATAAACAGGTGACCATACCAGATACTCTAGAGGTGCTGACATGATGAGAAGAAGGGGAAGAAGAGGGTTGAGCAACAGAGATGTTAGCCATAGCTGAGCTGGTGTCTTTGGGGTGCAGCAGAGTAAGAAGTTGATGATATTGGCTCTTGGTAAGGGCCATCGTTTCAACTGTTGCATCCTCTTGATCACCATCAGAAGTAATTCGAGATTGATTGACAACAGCTGCAAATCCCTTGGATTTTCCATGAAGCTTGTGTCCAGGTGGATAGCAATGCAATTTATAACACTTCTCAGCAGTGTGGCCAGCAATATGACAATGAGTACACAAAGGAGGGTTAGCATTGCCAATCTTAAAACATTTATCAAGTGAATGGCCTTGAATTTTACAGTGGGAACAATAGGGTCTATTTGATTTATGGCTTCCAGAGTTGTTAAATTTGGCAGCAGGTTTGGTAGGATGGTAAGTGTTTTTAGCCATCATGGCCATGAGATCAGAGGAGAGGGAGGGAGAGAGCATTAGATGTTGTCGTTCTTATTGTTGGATCATAGAGAAAACTTTGTTGAGAAGGGGTAAAGGCTCAAGGAGCATGATCTGGTCTCTTGTGTGAGAATAGGAGTCTGATAATCCCATGAGAAATTGAATAACACAGTCTCTATCATATCAATCATGGATGATTTTTAATTTGCCACAGTCACAATGAGGGAGGGGATCATACACAGCAAGTTCATCCCACAAACCCTTCAGGCGACCAAAATAGACACTAACAATGTCCTGTCCTTGTAACAAACTAGTGAGATTACGCTTGAGTTGAAAATTTCTAGGACCGTTTTGTTGAGTGAAACGGTCCTTAAGTTCTAGCCATAATATCCTGGAATCATCAACCAAGGAAAGACTGGATTGCACAGAAGGACTTACAGAGTTCTGAAGCCAAGAAATGACTAGATCATTACACCGTTCCCAAGCTTCAAACAGTGGATCTACAAAATCAGTTGGTTTGGAAATTGTCCTGTTGATGAACCCGAGTTTCTTCTTCGCACAAAGAGCTCGGCTAACGGCACGCGACCAACTAACATAATTGTCAGCAGTCAAGAGATCTGAAACCAGTCCAGCCGCTGGGTTGTCGCCATTCTCAATACGGAATGGGTTAAATGGGTCTGAGAAGTTGAGGAAACGATCGTTGGAGTTCTTCCCTTTTGGTGATTTGGGAGCATCTTCCGTGGGAGGAGTTGTCATTGGATTGAGGATCAAGGGAGCTCTGGTACCATGTAAGAAACTAAAATGGAGAAGAAGCTCGAAGGGGAAAAACCCAGAAAATAGAGAAAAAGTTCTCTGTAGTTTGTCTTATCTGAAAAATGAAAGGTTACAATTCGTGTTGCTTTATACAATTGCCAAAGACTCTGCTAACAACCTACCATTACTATAAAGACTCTAATGCCCCTTCTATACAACTCAGCAAAAAGGAAAAGACAAAATACTAACAGAAATATAAGGTTCCTAAAAACAAAATTCAAACAGAAATTTCATTCTTCCTTACTGACGAATATCTCCTTTCCCTTCTTTATGGACTGCTGTAGATCATTCTCCAATAACTACAAGAAAACGGGTTTTTGTGACCAATTTGTTACAACTAAAAGATTATTCATAACCAATTTTAATTACAAATAATAATTTCGCTGGAATTAACTGGTCGCAAATAAGCAGTTTTCTTGTAGCGTCATGAGGATGAGATTAATGTATTATTTGGCTTTGTTGATCGGTTGATTTTAAGAATGTAAGAGACAACATCATGCCGTATACGTACCATGACTTGCTCTTGGAGGATAATTATCTCATTCATTAGGCCATGAAGGTGAAAGATTCATGTAGCTTATTTGGAGAGGGGGAGAGAGAGAGAGAGAGATATTTTCTCTCATTAAATTAATGGCAGGCATCAGGTTTTGATCATCGAGTAAATGATGCTATATACAGTTTCGGAGTGTGCAAGTTAAAAAAATAGGATCCATCATTGAAAAAATAGATTTTTTCATATAGCCGGTGAAACTTACATAATTTAAAACTATATCTAACATTACTTTTTTATATTTTACTCAATACTATATTACATTTTAGAGTATTGCTGCTAGGGTGCCACCCAGCAGTGACCGCTGGGCATGCCCCTAGGCAAAATTTCCTTCCTTAATTTTTCTTATTCATATTTTTAAACATTTTTTAAAAAATATCAATACACTAATAGTCAATTCCTTAATCAGTATGTAAAAGAAGAAAAATATTAAAAAAAATTAAATGCATGAGAGGTCAAAATAAGGGGACAAAATGGAATGGCATATATAGTGAAATTATCCAGAATAAGTGAAATATCACGGCACCAAATGAATGAACGAGATCTGATACTAACACAGTTAATCAGTACTGCAGGTGTTGTGTATCCATTTTTTTTATTTTTTAATGAGAAACACGATTCATATATAAACCTTTAAATCATTTGATGTTATGTAAAAAGATAATTAAAATATAATGATAAAGTGATTATTAATTAATATGCATATTTTATTATTGATTTAATTATCTTCCTCCTTACACTTATTGTTTGGCATATTTGAACTAACTAGCCGTCATTTAAATGAAAATTAAAATAACTATAGAGTAATAATTTTTATTTTATGCATAATTTAAGTATGTACCATCATAATTCATGGTGCATCATTTTAGAACATAGACCACCACGTCATGGTAACTTTGTCACACATGATACATCCATAGGAGCAAATAAATGGAAGAAAAAATGGAAGAAATGCTACTTATGGACCTATGGTGCAACTTACGTTAAAAGCTTTGTGTTGGACATTTTTGAGTAATGTAAGTCATAGTTTATTCATTTTGGCTTTGGAGTTCACAAATTTCGAATTTCTGAGTTTGTATCTCAATTTGACCATGAATTTCATTGCATTGAGAGCTATATATGTAGGTAATGTCGTAAATGAACTCAAAATAGAATTTGGTAATTTGATGTTTGTTTCCCGTTCATAATTTTTTCGTCTGTCGGATGCCAATAATGCGGTGACGCGATATTAGAGTTCTTGTTGATGGTTTAAACAATAAATAAATGTAAAAATATAAAAATTAAGAAGTTGTTCAAGACACAAGGATTTACGTAGTTCATTATTAAAACCTACATTGACAGGTCTTGAGAAAGGAAAAATTCACTATGCATAATAATTTATACAAGTTTTCATCCTCTCATACTAGCTCTTTGTTTCAACATTTATGGAGATAGGAGGAAGAATAAGGTGAATATACCCAATGTGTAGTCCTATTTCTCTGTTCCATGTCCCATTTTGTTCAAGAGAAATGATAGTTACAGTCGTGAGTGCATAAATATCGTATAGTCACTTAAAAAAAATGAATAAATACAAGACCCGCATGAAAAAAAAAATTAATTTTTTAATAATAAACTTTACTATTTTTTAAAATGACTGTACAATACTTACGCAATTTATAATTATATGTAGCATTAAACTGTCCATTATCTTTCTCAGCCTTTCGTCACTTCATGATCTTGAGCCTTGTGGCTTTGTACGCTGGATTTATGCCCCTCTCAAAGCTCATTAGACAAATGGGCTTCTAATATATTATGGGCTGGGCTTTTCAAATTGGGTTTGTGAGGAGTGCCCTATTTACATCAAACAATCCTCTAATTCCCAGCCAGCCCAATGCTTTTGGTCGTATCAACTCCCAAGATTAAGGAATACGTTTCCAAGAGAGAAGAGGAGAAGCATTTGGGAACATGAGAAACGAGCCCATACATATACATACATATATATATATGTATGTATATAAAAGAGCACTGGCATTGAAGCCAATGCATATAAAAATTTTGGCTTTATATTAGTGAAATCCTCTGCATTAGAATAGCTAAAATTTAAGAGCTCCACTTATGAGCTACAGTAAATCCATCCAAACCTTTATGCATCTTTGACTAGACATTGTTCATAGCCAAAATATATATTTTATTTCAAAATATTGCTATCTCTAATTATTAATTAACATTATCAATAATAATATTAATTAATTGATTTTGTGCATGGTTATTAATATTGCTATCTCTAATTATTAATTAACATCTCTTTAGTATAGTTGCAAAATATGAAAACAAAATTTAAAAATATTATTCTTAAAAAATAATATTATATTAATATTTTGACTAATATATGGATAATTCAATATTGGGTTATATGTTGAATGACTTTGGTTTTAGACAAAACATGTAATTTTAGATAAATTTTGACTTTAATTTTGACTAAACTATTGTCAATGCTCTAAGGGGTTGGATTCTCATAAGAAAAGTTATGAGCTCGACAGTACACTAAAAGCCTCTCATTTGAAACAAAAAACTTTACAATTTAATGTATAACTTCAAATCAAGATATTTTATAAAGTTTTTTCTTTTAAAAAAAGTCTTTGCAGACTCATCTCATTTGGATGTTGAGATCGTCTCATTTCAACACCCAAATATCATTAAAATAAAAATATTTTTTAATTTCAATTTTTTAATTTTTAATCCAATTATTATCTAATCATTACAACTTTCTTAAACTTCTAAACAAAACATAAAAAATAATTTAATCTTTTCAAATCCCAAAACAAAAATTATATTTTAATAATATTTTAACTTTATAATATTAACTCAAAATCTCATAAAACATATTAACTCAAATTATTTCACTATTATTCACAGATTTTTCATCTCAACTCAACATCCAAATGAAGCCTTAGGTACAGTTTGAAAAGTGAGTTGAGACGAAATGAATTGAAATAAAAGTTAAAAATTGAATAAAATATTATTAGAATATTACTTTTTAATATTATTATTATTTTAGAATTTGAAAAAGTTGAATTATTTATTATATTTTGTATAAAAATTTAAAAAAATTAAAATGATAAAATGAGATGAAATGAGATAAAATATTTTATCCAAATGACTCTTAGTCTTTCTTACTACTTTTTATTTGAATTGGGTGGGAGAGAGAGAGAGAGAGAGAAACACGACATGATTAAATATATAGAGTACGTGATTTAAAAGATCGAAGTACAAAGGTTATTGAGCATTATCACAGTAACAGTGCGGATAATGATGTAATTTATAGCATTATTGTAATACAGAACTTAAAAGTAAGAGAAATATTTTATTCACAAAGGAATTATATAAAACTAATTCCATAAATTGGTGTGACAAAAATAATCATACAAATTGACGTGACTTGATATGGTTCATCAGATTATATAATTACTTTTACTGTAAAATAGATCTATTAGATAATATTACGAGGTCGATGAAGTCTCCCACTAGCCTCACACTTAAAGGTAAAACGGTCGGGGATCACCCGTTAATACCTTCTCGCCAAAGGTGACATGGTCGAGAAACCCTCCCATTATACTTAAAGTAAAACGATCGAGAGATTTCCCGTCAATACCTTCTCACCAAAAGATGACGTGGTCGAAGAACTCACCCACTAGCCTCAAACTTAAAGATAAAACGGTCGAGGGATCTCTCGTTAACACCTTCTCGCCAAAAGTGACGTTGTCGAGGAATTCTCCCACTAGCCTCACACTTAAAGGTAAAACAGTCGAGGGATCTCCCGTTAACACCTTATTGCCAAAAGGTGACATGGTCGAGGAATTCTCCCACTATCCTCATACTTAAAAGTAAAACGGTTGAAGGATCTCCCTTTAACACCTTCACCTTTTGGTCGAGGAACCCTCCAACTAACCTCAAACTTAAAGGTAAAACGGTCGAGGGATCTCCCGTTAACACTTTCTCGCCAAAAGTGATGTGGTCGAGAAAATCTTCCACTAGCTTCACACTTAAAGTAAAACGGTCGAGAGATCTTCCGTTAACACCTTCTCGCCAAAGGTGGCGTGGTCGAGGAACTCTCCAACAAGCCTCAAACTTAAAGGTAAAACAGTTGAGAGATCTCCCGTTAACACATTTTTGCCAAAGGTGACGTGGTCAATGAACTCTCCCACTAGCCTCATACTTAAAGGTAAAACGGTCGAGGGATCTTCCGTTAACACATTCTCGCCAAAGGTGACGTGGTCGAGGAACTCTCTCACTAGTCTCATACTTAAAGGTAAAAAGGTCGAGTGATCTCCCGTTAACACCTTTTCGCCAAAAGGTAACGTGGTCGAGGAACTCTCCCACTAACCTCAAACTTAAAGATAAAACGGTCGAGGGATCTCCCGTTAACACCTTCTCGCCAAAACGTGACGTGGTCGAACACCTCTCTCGCTAAGGTTGTTAAAAGTTAAGATATTAACAACGTATCTTTGCGCAGATTACTAAGAAATAGAAAAAGGTGCTTAATATCCGATAAACAAAATTTCATGGCGTACAAAGCATCAAAAAAGTTAAGTTGTTCTCTTACGGGTTACAAAGTTTTTTTTTAAAAAAAAAAAATAACAACACAATGTCCTTACACGCAAAGCACCAAAAAAATTTAAAGTATTCCCTTACGGGCTACAAAGTCTTTAAAATACACAAGTCAGGATGAGTGGGGGAAAGCATTTGGCATCTCAACTCGACCAATGGAGTCACAAACATGAAGAGTAACCTCACTGGCACGAATAGATTTCCAGTCCAAAGTGTGCAGGTTCGTCTCTGGTTCACAAAGAAAAAGCTCACGAAGTTGTTTTATACCAAGTTTGAAGCCTATATCCTAGGCTCGCGATCAAACTTTGGGAGCGGCTGCCAGTTGGGGAAGAACCCAATTGAGGTCTTGTTGGGAATTCTCCAAAGCAAGAGTCAGCTCAGACACATTTTTCTCTAAAATAGAGATTTTCTTTTTGGCAGAATCAATAACTCCACTAAGTTGAAGATATTCATGGTCACTATTTTTGAGATGACTCTGTACTTCAATCAGAGTTTTTTCAGCCTCAGCTTTCACACCTTTCGCTACACCAAGCTTTATGGTTAGTTCTCGCCACTCATCTTCGAGGGAAGCCAAGCGAGAGGCGTAGTCAAACTTGGTCATCTTTACTTCTTCAAGCTCTACCTTCACCCGATTATAGCTGGCAGCCAAGTCATCTTGCTCCTTCAAAGCGAGCTCCACCCGAGTGACCAATTCATCTCATTCTTTGTTAAAGGCCTCCACCCGAGCAGCCAGGTCATCCCGGTCCTGCACAGCCACCTTAGCCTGGTGAAGGCGAGCAGCTAAGAGCATTGGTAGTTGCTTCTTCATCTTTAAATTTAAAGAATATGTCTTTAAATTTATCTACATTGGCTTATGCATCTCTAAATTTTTGCATAGCTATAAATAGTGTTTCTTCAAATTTGAAGAAGCACTATTCATTCTTCAAACATTATTTTACTATTTTTTTCTCTCTCCTACCCATTAAAATCAAATTTGTAGAATTTATGTTAAGATAATTTTGATACATAAAATTTGTATTAAGTTGATAATACAAAGTGGATGTTAATTGTAACATATATATATATAATTAATTTTAGGAAACAAATAAAAAATAAAAAAATAATAATATTTTATTATTATTTGGTTCAAAGATGCATAAACTAATGTGGGAGTTTTTTTTTCATATGCAAAATCATTCCTCAAAAATGATGATTTTACATATGAAGATGCATAAACCACTACCAATGCTCTTAGTCATCTCGCTCTTGTTCAGCCGTCTTCACCTTGTCTAAGCGGATGGCAAAGTCATCTCGCTTTTTCCCGATCATTGTCTCTTCTTGACGATAATAATTAGCATCCGCAGCAAAACTCACCAACTCTTCCCGAAGTGAATTAACTTGAGCACGGAGGGCAGCCAGTTCACCATCAGCCGCGCGGGAACAAGCTTCCAGCTGGGTCAACTCATTGACCATCTGTTCCCTCGCCTCTTTTAGTTGTAACCTATCTTCCACGAAGTCGGTGGCAAGGCGATCAACCCCCTAAAAAAATAGTCTTTTTAGAACTGATGATCAAAGAATGCAAAAAGGAAAAACGGGTACAAAGAAATTACCGGTGCAAAAATATCTCTAAGATGTTGAACAGTAGCATTGAAAGCTTCTGCACAGCAAGCATGTGGGGACGGCGAAGAGGTGTTAGCAAAAAGGCCCCGAAGAGAAGCTTCCTCGGTAGGTTTAAAAGGAACAGAAGAAGGAGTGCCAAAATCTGCATCAACGTGAGGACCCGACACATTTCAACTTCATCCCCGGCGAGGAGGTGCCTGGTCAATTTGAAGATCTTCCTCAGGAGCAATCAAAGATGGTTCGTCGTCTCCCCTAGGAAAAATGCTAAAGGGAGGAGAATGGATTGAGACCTTACTCCCACTAACGAGAGAAAGTGTTGGAAACACAAAAGGTAAATCAGGAGTAACTCCGCCAGAAATTGTCAAGGCAAGGGGGCGAACTAGACACTGCTGTTGTTTCCTCAACACGTTCCTCCTCGCCATGATCCACCCGTGGAGATTCCGTGAGAACAGAAAAGGACTGAGTAATGACCGGCGGGGACGAGGGCAATGAAACTAAAGGAGCCTCGAAGGATTGGAAGTCTGCGGGCGTAGATGAAGACACTATAAGTAGATCGGGATCCAAAAGGGCAACATTATCCTCCTCCAAAGGGATGTCGACGCCTTTCTGTTCTAAATCATCGGTCGGTAAATCCTCCCCCAAAGGTTGTGCAGCAACTTCAGCAGCAACCTCTGCCGCAATTATGTCCTCAAGGTCCTCATCGGCTAAAGCCATCACATCATCCAAGGAAAAGGCTGGTGGAGCCACAAAGGTGGTCAGTTTACTCGGTTCCTCCCAAGGAGATGCCAACTTGATGTTCCCACCTGCCTAGGAATCCATTTTGCTCGGTTTCTCCCAAGGAAGAGCCAACTTAATATCTCCATTCGACACGGGAGGAGGCAAAGAACCACGCTTTGATGAGACAGACTCATCTGAACGAGGCGAAATACGAGCCCTTTTAAGTTTTCTCTTCTTTTGCCCATTTGCACCAGGGCAGTTTTTCCTCTTTAAATCACCCGCTGGCGATAGGGCATCCAAAAACTCACGTCCTGATAGATGGGCCTGACTGGGAACCATTAGGAACCTTTTAATATTGCTAGGGGTCAAAAGCACATCTGAAAAGCATACCTTGGAATGGGCCTGGGCCCAAGCCTCAACTAACTTCACACGAGCCTCCTCACGAGGGGAAAGAAGAACCTCAAAGTCATCCCTATCGGGAACAAGAGACCAACAAGCCCTAATAGGAAATTCCCGAGTAGAAGCTTCATTGGCGGAGAATTTCTAACCCGAGCTAGAGAGAGAGAAAAATTTGTTCCCCCATTCTTTCGCTTGAGAATACTTGCGTTCTAAGTCAACCAGTTTACTACGGGATCTAAAACTACAAAGGTTCCCCCCCAAACGCCTAAACCCATGTACGAACAAAAATTCATGGGCTATTAGGTTAGGGTACTCATCGCCCACCGATTCCAGTACCCTTTGCCACAACACACAACAAGCCATCAAAATTCTCCAGGTGTTGGGCACCAATTGAACAAGGGCAAGCCCTAGGACGTCTAATATGTCACGGACTGATCGCACAAAGGGAAATCGAAGCCCCATAGTAAACATGGCAAAATAAAGGGCAACATAAATGGACATACATTTTGCATCAATAGCTTTCTGGTTTGGAGTGGGTACCCTCAAACCAACAGAGTCGGGAATATTGAAGTTGTTTCAAGCATTCTCTAGTTCGAGAGAAGAAATAGTTGAAGACCATCGAGAACCCACGAATATAGACACTGGAGGAGAAATGGCAACTCAAGGAGAAGAGTCGCGGGGTGGTGAAGGGCCACGAGCAGAAACCACAGCCTTGCCTTTATAAGAAGAAGAAGCCATGAATGAAGAAAAGAAGTCGCGAGAAAAAAGGGGGAAGATTGCCCAAACGGTAAGCAAGAACTCAAAAAGTTAAGCAAGAAACGTAAAAGAGAAAGAAGTTTAAAAGAGGAAGGAAAACAAGACCCCAAGAAGAATTAAATAGGAGTTGAGGTGAGTTGACGATTGGCAGACAAAATAAGTGGAGGCGAAACAGCACCCTGACACACACCTCGAAAAATGAAACGGGGCACAAGTTCAAGTCCCATCATGCTATGCGTAATAAGACTTCACGAGGTAACTGGAGAGGACACCCTGACCGGTTAGCCCCACATGGGCCTGGGCCTTTGCTTAAAGCCTGAAGCTTGCCCCATTACCGAAAAGCTCAATCAATACCGAGAGGACCCAGCCCACTGCCAATACCGACTGGGTAACCACCCAGCGGCGGTAGAAGATAAGAACAGTTATCATTTGAATTTACTAAGGGATAAACCTTCATATCCAGATTTAAATTTGAATAATGGATAACCATTATTGCCCAAAAAATGAAAACGGTTCAAAAGCTCTATATAAGAGGAGAACTCAGGTACGTAAAATCCATTTGATTTTTTGGTATTAAAGAGTTACTTCTCAATCACTAACTTAGGCATTGGAGGCGTTGCCTCGAACCCTCAAGCCGCCTTACTCTTTGGTTGTAGGCGATCGTGAGGTGGTGGCGGTAAAATACGTCCATAACAATAGTAATTTTCAAAAAACAAATATATATGTAGATCAATAAACCATGACGACCAACTCTGAGTTGACGATTATTGAAAACAAATTGATAATAATGGTGAGCCATATAGAGAGATAAGGAACCCGCGCGTAATGAGTAATGCTAGAAATCACACACTCTCACTCTATTGCTGATATAATTTTTTTTATTATCTTTAAATTTTATCATTTTTAGTATGGATTTATCAAGGTATATTAAACACCTTAAAAAAAATGTTGAATGCCATGGTGGTTTTCGCATACCTTTTAATATTGTTTGAAGGGAAGAGTTTTTAATTAAAATAGTTTATAATTAAAAAATCTTGAGAGATGGTATCATGAATTATTTTATGTTCACGTGATTGTTACATGTCTATATTAATTTATTTGTACATATTATAAATTATGTACTTCACTTCATTTTTGTACTACACACATACACCGAATTGATCCTTCAATAAAACAAAGGTTTTATCCCAAAAGGGTCCAAACCCTTCGACTGCTTCTCTCTACTAGGGTTTTCATTCGTTTTCTCTGCTAGGGTTTGATCTTTACATATAGTTTAATAGAGTTTATAAAATTGGTGGCACCCATTAAGAATATCTATCCAAACATTGCAAGTCCTTAGAGCTCGTTTGAATATTTGGAGTATCTTAAAATTTTGTGAATAGTAATATAAGGAAAAAAAATGTATTGATCTTCAATCAATTGGTTGATACATGGTTAATAAATTTAACCATTGCTGTGTATCAACAAGTTCACGATGAGTGAGGATAATTTAGTCACAAAGAGATCACATAAAAATATACACATAAACTGATGTGGTTTGATATAATACGTTAGATTATAAAACTAAAACTACTTTTATTATAAAATAGATCCTATGTATCATATCATAAAATCATGTGAATTTATATATTTACTTTTATAAAATATCTTTGTGATTATAGAACTTTTTAAATTGAAAATTACACATGGATAGTATTTTTATTACCATCTTGAGAGTATTGCTTTTGGGTATTTGAAATTGAAAAATTATATTCATTATTTTCACATGACCATACATCATATATAATTTTTTCTTCTTATGTATAAATGATGAGTAGAAAACTGAGTTAGTTTAAGAAAAATAAAATCAATTTAAAAAAAAATTAAAATAAATAATATGTATAATATGAAGATGACGATCAACAAAACTCTTTGAAATTATATGACGTTTTGGCCTGAGAGTCACATGATCCCTTAAAAGCTCTCCCTTCGAAAAGATTCTACAAGAGAGAGTACTTGGTTCTATCCTCTGCTGGAGGGCTTTTGGCACTGTGAAGATTTCAAGAGAAAGTTGTTGAATGTTTTGGTGCAGTTACTGTTGCTGAAGCAGTGACTACTCGATCAGAAGGGAACAAGCTGCAAGCTAAGACCACCTTTTTTCTCAGAATTTAGGTTACTGTTGGTGATGCAGATTGGAAACCAACAAACAATAAAAGAAGAAAGAGAAAGGTCGAGAATTGAAGTTGATAGGGTCATGTACGAATTATATATATATATATATATATATATATATATATATATATATATATATATATTATATGCATATAGAGCAATCAGATTTACTGAAGTTGTAGGCAGAGGATTCTGTATATAATAATTAAAGGAGTAAACTGCTACATCTTTTAGGTCTTGCTGTTTGAAATTTGGTCGGACATCAAATTGGTCTGCAATAATAAAAAAATCAAAAATTAAAAAAAAAAGCCATTAAAAATGGTCAACAAAAAGCAGCTATTCTCTGTACTTTGTAATTTTCTCCCCCTTGCCTTTAAATGGAGTCTCGAGTCTCACGCTCTCTAAGGGGTCGTTTGCATTCAAAACCCACCTCAATCCACCTCAACTCATTTCATCTCATCATGACAACTTTCCTAAATTTCTATACAAAATATAATAAACAATTCAACTTTTTCAAATCCCAAAATAACTTTTCCAAATTTCCACACAAAATATAATAAATAATTCAACTTCTATTTTACTATTTATAAACCATCTCAACCCATCTCAACTCATCTCTGAATCCAAACCACTCCTAAATCCAAACATTGCTCCACACATTTTGGATCTATTTTTGTTATGATTGAGAGAGTATAATTGTTGTTTAATATTTTCAACTACTTCATTATTATTAATAAGTTATTTATGATTATTTCATTATTATTCTCATTATTATTTACAGATTATCTGAAATACTTAAATCCCTTTTACAATTTTAAATGAACTAAGATCAACTCAATTCAGTCTAATTTTAAGTTGAATCTAACATCTAAATACCCAACTCTCAAATCATTAAACTCATCTCAACTCAAAATTTCTTTACATGTGGAACATACAACCTTTTTTTCAACTCAACAACTCTTTCTACGTTGGGTTCACAACTTTTTTCAACTTACTATAAATACATTTAAATTCATCTTAACATTCAAATACATCTAAACTCATCTTAGGTGGGCTCCACTAAACTCACTCCACTATTTCAACTCACTACTATTCATAAAGAATTCAATTAATCTCATCTCAACTCGACATCTAAACGGAACCTTAGTATCCAAACCGAGTCATATGAGTTTTGGTTACTCCTCCACTTTTCTCACTTTACCTTTTTCCCTATGATCTTTAATTAAAAGTCATTTTTATATATTTTATTTTATAATGGAAAATTGCTAATATATTGTTGTCTTCTAATTGTGATTGAGCAACAAATGCTACACCACCACCAACTTCTTAGGCGATCAATGTATAATTTATGTCACGTGGATAGTGTGTGGTGTAAAAACTTTCAAATAGAATTATTCATAAATTTATAGAAATCTCATCTCAATCGGATTCATGTGCATGTGGCTGCTACTGAAAGCATAACATGAACTCCAAGTGTTATTAGTGTTCATGCCATAAAATTTAAAATTCTACACATTTTGCTTCATTAAATTTCTTAACCTCATATGTTTAAGATTTGACAACCCAAGTCTACAAAACTTTGATTGGTTAAAGCCTTCGTATTGGCCTATCTTATTGTTTTTCCTAAAGCCTTAAGACAATCCAATTTATGATCCGTCATCATGTGGAAACTAGTTGAAAGTCTGATATATTATCGCCATCAAATAACCATAACATTCTTTGGCTTGGTTTAGATATCAAAATCATCCAAATTCATCTCATCTCATCTGATTATCTCAATATCCAAATACCACAAACACAAGCACAAATACTTTTCAATTTTAAATCTTTAATTTTTTCATTTAATCGTTACAAATTTTCTAAACTTCTAAAGAAAATACAAAAAATAATTCAATTTTTTCAAATCTTAAAATAAAAATAATATTAAAAAATTTATATTCTAATAATATTTTAACTTTATAATATTTTTATTGAACTTTTTCTCTCTCATTTTACAAAACTCCATAAAAATATATTAATTAAAACCATTTTACTATTATTCAGAGATCATCAATCTCATCTCACTATCCAAATAAAACCTTAAACTTTTCACAATTCCATCTCATCATAACCCATCATCTCTCCCCTCATTTTAGCTTTTAGCCCTCAACTTGAGAGCAACATGATTTTCCTTGAGATGCATGAAAGTCTTGCAAGGATGTGAAAAATATATAATATCTTCTTTAATCACTACAACTCATCGATAATATCCATAAGATTTGCTTACCAAAACATCACGCATGGCAGAGTAGAAACCCTAAACAGTCCTATTAATGAACTACTAATCCAAACCATCCTCAAGGTAACCTTTTTCTTAAGCCGCCCCTATAACAATGTATAAGTAGGTATTAAATTTGTAACGTCTCGATGGAAGACCCAAGTCACATAATCTATATTTCAAAAGAACTAGTTAATGATACAATTTGAATATTAAGTTGGGTTGGTAATAATAGTACTTTGTAGATCCTATTGAGACGAGTTTAATATTTTTTTTTAGGTTGAGATGAGTTTAACTTTTTAAATTGAAATGTATGAAGTAAGTTGAGATAAATTTAACTTATTAATTATGAGAAATTGAAAAAATAGTGAATCTCATCAATGATTAGTCTGAAATGAGTTGAGTTTGGTCCCATTCTCCACCAATGTGAAATCTCATACATGATTTGCTCTTGTGATCACAAAATTCCTCTTAGAAAAGAAGGGCCCTGCATAAAAATATAGGATAGAAAAAGGATGCGGAAGTAGTACTAATGATCAGCTTGACATGTATATACTGTCCTCATGCAGTAAAGCAGATCTGAAAAAGGTTGGAAGAATCAGAAACAGAAGCAGCCATGGCCAGCATGATATGTGTGACTATATCCTCATTGTAAAGCAGATCTCAGGAACATTGGGCTGCGAGACTGAGCAGCATCGAAACATGAAGGCAAACGACATTACGTTCGTAGGTTAAAGTGCTCTTTGACAGCACAGACACATCATGCATCTAAATTAAATAAATGGTACAGATTAATAAAAAATAAATGGGTTTATTAAAATTTACTAGACCTTATTTGTTTCTCTGAAAATATTTTCAATTTTCAGAAGAGATTTTAAATCTATATAAGCTTTTCTTTCATTTGAATTAACACATATAAAAATTACTTCATTATTTTTTAGCTTGGTTTCCAAAATTACTTTCATAAAAACCCAAAATATACATGATCTTGAAAAAGAAAATTCTTCATTAAGCGTTTTTTTCTAGTGATTCTACTCCTTTGAAAAATAGAAAATAAAAAATAATTTCATGACACATCAAATAATTTTCTCTGTGCGCTTACAGAAGAAAGGGGAGATTTTTTGGTACACAAAACAGCTATCCTGCCTTGGATTTTCTATAGAAATTCCGGATTCCTTCTATTTGTGTCCTTGGATTTATAGGCACAGTACTATTGATTTGATAATTTCTAAAACTCAGCCTACAAATCTTGCTTTTTTTTTTTTTTTCCTTATTTTATGTGAAAAAAATACTTACTTAACCTTTAATTAGAATAATAAAAATTTAATTGAATTAAAATTAAAAAAATGTTGGCAGTCCACTCAGGTAGCCTTTTCTTAATTTCTCTTTAAACTTTATTTTTTAATATCTATTTATTTAGTTTTGTTTTGAAACTTATATTTGATTTTATTAAATTTAAACGATCGAGAGCATTATATTTTTGTTAGTTCAATATATTTATTCTTTCATATCTAATAGTTTAATTGGATAGAAGATGCATATTGAAAAAGAGTCCTTCTATTCAGCAGTTATACATGACCACACACTTGCTATGGGAAAAAAAAAAGATAAAAAAGAAGAAGCATGTGTGTAGTGTATATACGTATATTAATGAGTATAATTTTCTGAAAACAATTTATAGTTTGTGCTATAAAATTATTAGTTTTTTAATAGTGAATCTCACTCTTTTTCAAAACGATTGCACGATGCTTGCAGACTCCACGACTGCACGTAGCATTACTCTTTCTAAAATGAGAAGTGCTACAACCATAAAAGATCTCATAGAAGTAAATTCATGAACTAATATAGTTTTATATTATTCATTAAATATATTTAACAATAAAAGTAACTTTATAATGATCTAACGTTCTATATTGTTTATATATTTATGTTTGTGTGATTTGTGATTAAATTATTTCTAATTTCGCAATTACATGTACCAGTTCTTGATACTTTGTGCTGGTGACTAGGGTTGTAAAAATAAATCAGAGAATCAGAAAACCAACCTGAATCGACCTAGACCGATTGGTTTGGTTCGGGACTCGTTCCTCTATTTTAAAAATTGGTCATAATCGGTCCGGTCTCGATTTTATAATCTAATAAATTCTCAACATATTCTTTTTAATAAATAGATTTTTTCTTAGTATATTAATCATTATATTATAACTAATATATAGTTATAGTATTATATCAATAGTATTACTATATACTAATAGTATTAGTACATTACTAAGATTTATATATATTAATATATATATAAGTATAAGAGATTAGAGATTTAATATATATTAAAAATTAGAAAATCAAATCAAATCGGATAGAGATTGATAAAATTAAAAATATCAATTTAAAAGAATAATAGATATCTATTCTTAAAAATGTAAAACCCGATTCATATCAAAATTGGATAAAATCGGATCGAGTACACCCTACTGGTGACACGGATTTGCGAGTTCACAGGCCCGAGCATGGATGCAAACACGTACAGTTCGAGAGAGAGAAATGTAGCTAGGTTGGAAAGGGTTTCAGCCCCCTACGAAACACGTACATGACAAAAAGCTGCTGCCGCACAACCCTGCAAATACTACTACTACTGTAGCAAGCGCCAGGCAAACTGAATCACCAACGCATACACAGACAGACACACACACACACCAAGCTACGATTGCAGGTGAACCGACGCAGAGCCTCATGAGCTCTATAATTACAAATTTACAACCCACTCACTCACCGACTCTTAACATTTCTCTCACAGCTTTGTGCTGCTTTTACGTACTCCTAAAACAATATCTCCTTAGCTCAAACCCCGCCTACCTGCACAGCAGCATCAGCTGCGGTCTGAATTCAAGAACTGCTAGCTGGTGCGCATCATTTATTTGTTTTTTATTGCTGCATCTTTCTTTTCCCGATTTGTCGCTTTCAGTTTCCGTTAATCGGTCCTTCCTTACCTTCTTGGCTTGAGCTCCCTTTTATCCTTCTTATTTACGTAAATGTGCTGTACCCAGCAATAACAATAATAATATTATTATTATTACTATCATTGTGCTGGCTTTTATGAATTCCCATCGCATCTTTTTGACAAAACAAAAAAAAGATTCAATGAGGCCGGTGGCCGATGAGTGGGCGCAAACTTTCTGTGTTTAAAGCCAAACTTTGATTGGCAGGAAACGGTTAGATAAATGTGCCTGAACTTCAGAAATTAGTTTAAGGGAAAAATGTTGCAGATCAGTTGAAGTTGCAGAATCCTAAGGTTGGTATAATTTTACTGACTGAAATCTATCTGTTTTCTTTATCTCGAGGCGGGTTTTTTCTGCGGTTTGTAATGCAAGTTTTGCTTGTTCTAATGCACATTTGATACACGTAAAGTGTGTTAAAAGAAGATCATTTCAAGCACAAACAACAATGGCTGCGCTGCTGCACAAGAAGCTGGTACTTCTGCTGATGCATGGGAGTGTTAGAGAAAGCTAAATTCCAGGTAACATGTTTTCTTTTGTAAGCAACTTAATCCCAGATAAAAATGTAGATATGTTTGGTCGATCGATGCAGCTTCTCTTTTGTTGGTATTTGCTTTCTTTTTCTTTAGTTTCCTTTGTGAGGCAGCTTGTGCAGATCATGCTTGATTGTAGTTATTTCTGTCTTCCCCTCACTGTGCTGTGGATCGAAATGGATAGTACTCTTATAGGTAGAGTGGTTCTGGCTAAGTCCCATGAATTAATGCACCCCTCATCATTCACTTTTACCCATTCCCTCCATACTCTTGAGTACTGTGCTGTGTTGCGGTCAACGTAGGATGATTAATGCAGTATTCCTAGCATGAATGGACCCCTCTCCTACGCTTTCATGCCCTATGCCTTCCCCCTTTCCTTCGGCTTCCATTGCTTTATCCGGTCCCAAAAAAAGTTCCCTTATCACTTACGTAGTAATTGCTAGAAAAAGGCTGAAATCAAACAATTTTATCTCATTTCATCTAGTATAATTATTATAATTTTTTTTTAAATTTTTACATAAAATATAATAAACAATTCAATTTTTTAAAATTTTAAAACAAAAATGATGTTAAAAATTTATATTATAATAATATTTTATTCAACTTTCAACAAAACATATGAACTGTATAATCAAACAAAGCATTAGGATATGCAAGTATCGCACTCTATAAAAAAAAATAGAATAAAAAATAATTTTTTATTTAAATTTCAAATTTATCTAATTTTTTTTAAAAGGAATATAGGATACCTCCAACCATAGAAGAATCCACTTTATTTAGAGGCCTCATTTATATTAATATGGATTATATTGTCTGTAAATGGGCCCCAACTGAAAACTTTTAGATTTGGTTTTTGATTGCTTTCCCAAATTACCAAAATGTCAGCGTCGAATATGGGTAGGAAATCTTTAGTAGTAGGCCCAACTTTGTGAGACTATAACTACAGTACCACGTAAACAGTTAGCCATTATAGCTTGTGAAGTACGTTAAGGTACTCCTGGATATTTCTTTCCATACTTGCATTTAGGGGCGGAGTCAGAAAATGTTCTATGGGTGTATGAGGGAGAATTAAGTTTTATCAAGTTTACCTTTGGCAAAAACCATATGAAATAAAGTCTTTGGGATGTTATGAAAATTCAGCTCCCCAGCTTACACATAGTTCCAGCCTTCTTATATTTTCAATAAATCTCAAAAATTATGAGATGCAATTGATGGGAGAGGAAGCAGCAGAACATATTGGATTGTTTATAAAGAGGACAAAGAAGAAGAGGTCATGCTATGATCATAGGGTGAACATCAAATACACAATGGAATACTTTTAATTACCATTTTTCTTGAAAATTAAATAGGCAATATATAGTATAAAATAAACTCATTATAACCCACAAGTAAAATAGCAAATTCTTTTTAGGTGGAAAATCCCTTAATGCAAAGGAAAAAATTATGGGATCTCATCCAATTAGGTCCCGTTTGGATGTTGAGCTGAGTTAAGATGAGTTGAGTTATATATGAATAATAGTTAGTTAAGATGGTGGCGTGAATTTTGTAGGGCTCACCTAAGATGAGTATAAATATATTTATGAAAAGTTGAAAAATGTTATAGGTCCCGCGTGTAAAGAGATGTTGAGTTGAAAAAGGTTGTAGGTCCCACGTATAAAAATGTTTTCAGTTAAAATGAGTTTACTGATCGATTTGAGAGTTGAGTGTTTGGATATTTGACTCAGTTTGATGTTAGTTCAGTCCAAGTTCCAAACAAGACCTAAAACTAATTCCACTATCATTTCTCATCAAAAGAATAGAGTAATGCTACGTACAGTCGTGGAGTGCGCAAGCGCCGTGCAGTCGTTTTGAAAAAAAGTGGAGTCCATTATTAAAAAATTAATAATGGATTTACATATTGTATTCTCCAAAACGATCTCTAGATGCTACATGCATATCAAGAATGTATATCTATATTATTGGTTCAACATATAAATGATCATCACTAGACAAGTGGATTGCAACCAAAACCACTAGAAAAATCTCACCAAGTGGCTATTAGCCACAAGCAAACAAAGAGGAATTTCAACAATCAACACCCATCAATATGGAGCTCTCATCATAAAAAAAACAACATACTAAAATTTTAACGAAATTAAACCACAATCAAGCTTTTTCTGTCTTTTTGCACGGCATTTCTCTATCTTCTCTCCCTTGATGCATATGTGCGATGCCACTAGCTCTTTCTTTTTAATTCTTAATGCCCTTACTTGAGTAATTACCAAGTTGCCTTTATTTTTTTTTTATGGCTTATTTGGGTTCCATCACATGGAGGGACCACTCAACAAATCTCCCGCTCTTGGCTGAGTGTGAGGGACTCTATCAGGCCTGCTTTTATTTTACATAATTCAAGCATTTGCAGATGCAATGGTTTTGTCATTAGAGTTGGCAATATGTGATACGACACGTGAACCCAATACGAATGTGACAAAAAATTGAAGGATTTGACTTTGATATCAATGAGTTCAGGTCAAAACAGGTTGACCCATTAATACACGATTAATAAATGGGTCAACCTGTTAAGACACGATTCATAAACAAATCAATAACAAGTCAATTTGCTTAATCTGAAATCAACCCACAATAACTCGTTTAAATTTTATTTCAAAATTATAATTTTATATTTGTTGAGTTGTAATATTAGTATTTATTAATATGCTTATGTTTTTATTGTTGTGATTGGTTTGTAACATTTGTTTTATTATAGGTTTAAATTTGAGAAATATTAATATTTTTTGTTAGTATGTAGTCTTATTTTTTTTGGAGATATTGTGGCTACTAATAAATATAGATTTTAACTTTTGTGAGAGATTATATTAATTAGGTCAAATGGGTTCTGAAGGTCAAATCAACCTATTTACATAAAAAGATTTGAAATGGGTTGTATGGGTCGTGTTGTGTTGAATCATTTCTAATTAATTATTAAACGGGTCGTGTCGTGTCACCTGTTATTTAAGTGAAGTCGAATGTCCATGACTTGACATAACATTAACATTACCCACGAACACAAAGTGTCACCCTTATTTTTCATCATCTTTGACCCATTCTCATAGTATAAATTTTCTTAATTTATAACATGTTCATCTCCAATGCATCACAAATTTAGTGATATCTAACATCAATATACTTGGATCTTGAATTCAAAACTGATTTCTTACTAAGACAAATAGTATTTTGATTGTCATAGTAAAAAAATAGTTCTTTGCTTTTGGTCAAATTATTCTAAAAACATTTTCATTCATATCAACTCCTTACTAGCTTCAGTGATGACAATATATTTAGCATCTGTGGTAGACAAAACACTTCATTTCTATAGTCTGGATTGCCATGACATTGCTCTTCCTGAATATGTAATCAATTACCATGAAATAGACTTCCTAGAATCAATATCACCAACCGTATTTGCATTCGTGAACCCACCAAACATATATTTACCATAAAGTACAAACACCCCTTGAAGTGCTTCTAAGATACCTAAAAATCTATTTTATAATTGCTCAATGTTCTTTACAAAGGTTAGAGAGGAATCAACCATCAACTCCAACAACATGAGCAATATCAAGCCTTGTGCATACCATCCATGGCATATATTAAGTTACCCATAACTAATGCTTAATGCATATTTTGCCTTGCCCATGTTAAACATGTCTAGTACCTTCTTAATATAACTCTCTTGAGATAGCCATCACTAAGCATTCTTTCTATTGCGAAAGATCTTCTTGTTTTTTTTTATAAGTAAATAAGTAGCTGTATTGAATAGAATGAAACTAGGTAATGCCCAAGTACACAAGAAGTATACAAAGTGAGACACCTAATTACATACCAGTGAACTGAAAAGAAGATAAAAACTTAAGGACATTCTCACCCTTCAATACAATACAATAGAAGAAAATCACTGTAAAAGAGAAAATATAAAAGAATTCTAAATTTCCCCCACTGCACGCTCATTGTTATTAAAACACCTTTCATTCATTTCCGACCATAGACACCACATTAAGAACAAAGGTATCATACACCATGCTGCTGCCAATTGTGCACTGATATGCCTCATGTTCCAGCACGCTAGAAATTTCACCACTCTTAGACATTACCCAATTCAGTCCGGCTCTATCAAGGATACCAGCCCATAATTCTCCTGTCACCTCACAATGTAAAAGCAAATGATCTATCGATTCTCCATAACTTTTGCACATGTACACCACTCCATGACCACCATACCCCGCTTCCTTAAATTATCAACCGTCAAAATCTTTCCAAGTGTAGCTATCCAAGTAAAAAACGCAACTTTAGACAGAGCTTGTGCTTTCCAAATACTCTAACACAGGAAAAAAATGGGTTGTTGTACTGTCAAAGCCTTGTAAAAAGATTAAATAGTAAACTTTTTTCTCCCCATGTGAATCCACAACATACGGTCACCCCCATTTCCTCCTACCTTTACTGAATATAAGTAACTAAAAAAGGCTGTCATCTCATCAAGTTCCCAATCCCGAGCATTTCTATTTAAAGTGACATTCCAAGTTACCGCCCCATTGGTGCAACACAACAAATCTAAAACTGCTGCTTGCTGATTTCCAACCATGTTAAATGCGACTGGAAAGACAATGGAAAGAGGTCTCTCCCCACTCCAAGCATCGAACCAGAAGCTGAGTCTTGCTCTATCACCCACTCCAAACCTAATATGTTTTTCAAAGGTGTTCCACCTCTTTCTAATAAATTTCCATATGCTTACTCCATATGACCCCTACCCTCCTTAGAACACCGTCTCCCCCACTCATTACCAAACTTGTGTTCAATTAGCTCTCTCCACAGTGAGTTCCCTTCTATTTTATACCTCCACAACCACTTACCAAGAAGGGCCTTGTTGAAGATGCTTAAGTTTGGCACCCCTAATCCCCCATTCGCAATTGGACAGCACACCATTTGCCAATTTATAAGGTGAAATTTGACTTCCTCCCCCATGCCATCCCACAAAAAAGATCTTAACAACTTTTCCATATGATTAGCCGCTCCTACCGGCAATGGAAAAAATGAAAGATAGTAAGTAAGAAGGTTGGAAATGGTACTTTTAATAAGTGTTAACCTTCCCCCTTTTGATAGATATAGCCACTTCCACCCCGATAATCTTTTCTCAATCTTCTTTACCACCTCATCCCAAATGCTCTTTGCTTTAAATGATGCCCCCAAGGGGAGTCCAAGATATTTCATAAGAAGTGAAGCAATTTTACAGCCCAACAACTCTGCTAGAGAAGCAATATTACTCACAACCCCCACAGGTACCAATTCCAACTTCCTCAAGTTCACCGTAAGTCCCGAAATAGCTTCAAAACACAACAAAACCACCCATAGAGCTTGAATTTGGTCACTAACAACATCATAAAAGATAAGCGTATCATCCGCAAATAATAAGTGAGGAACATACCCGTGACAACCTTTTTTGACATAGTTTCAAAAAGTGCATTTCTCACGAAAGGGATACTAGAAATCTATCCAACCTTGACCACCATCGATTGTTGGACCAAGTATAGGCCCCCCACCAAAGGAAGACCGACGAGATTCAACTCAAAAATCAACTCTGAAAAGTTTTTCATTGCTCTTGTCAACATAGATGTCTGCGCCCTCTTACTAGGGAACCGAATAATATTGAAATCACCACAAAAAATTCAAGGTAAATCCCATAAAGAATATAGACCCGCCAATTCCTCCCACAATAAGCTTCTATCACTATCCACATTGGGCCCATACACACCAGCAAGAGCTCACCTCCAGCCATCCTCAATATTCCTAAAAGATACAGTCATAGAAAAGGACCCGATGCAATTCTTTACCATCTCCACCACTCTTCTGTCCCACATCACCAACACACCTCCCGAAGCTCCCGACGAAGCTAAATAACATCACCCCACAAAGGAACAACCCCACAAACTGCGGATTATACTTCTATCAACACCACACAATTTAGTCTCTTGTAGAAAAACAATATCACTCTTACAGAGAAGAGATCTAATGCGAAGACGTTTATTCACGTCATTGATCACTCTTACATTCCAAGACAGTATTTTAGGCTTCATTAACAAAAATAGAGTCCCTCCCTTTTGTTCTATCTCTCCCTGAAGTTCCGTCCTTATTATCATAATTGATAGAACATTGCAATCGTTTCAACTCTCTCTCCTTTCTAATAGTTGACTTCATGACCTTGGCGCAACCAGCTTCAATGGCTATTAGGGGAGCCATGAATTGTTCTTCATATTCATCACATGTCAATCCCACCCAACCTTGAAGCTCCCCGACTTTTTTGAGCACCCATTTCCTTCTCTTCACTGTCTTTAAAAATTAAGGATTACTTCCCCAGGCTAGTCCCCTCATCCACTGATCTGAGGCTGTCAGGACTTTCTGTGCCTGAGGTGAAATCAAAGACTCGGGAACAGTGCCCGAAACATCATCGCGGGCACTGGCCATAGCAAGCTCGGGGACAACAGCCTTGCCGCTGCTCACAGACACCTTCACTAACCTCTTCGCAGTTGTTTGTGCACCGGAGGGCTCCGATGAGATGGTCTAAGCAAGAATCAAGTCATCGTGAACAAGCGAGGTAGCATTAAGCCCTTCTTTAGCCTTCGAAAAAAAACTCTGTCGGAGCTTCAGCAGCCTTCGGCGTTGTTGTCTGAGGTATCGCCAACAACGGTGGTGCGGGATGACACATCGATGGGCCACCAAGGTCCTGCAGCTTCTTCCTCCAAACTTGCTTCACTGCCTAGGCCTGGGAGACAGGCTAGGCCTAGTGCTCCACAAGGGCCTGCATGAAAGGCCACTGGGCCACTTGAGGGCATTCCGTTGAGGCCACTAGCCCATTTGAGGCCACTGCCTTTCCCTTACCCAGCCCGTTACGAGAGCCTTCTTCCTGGCCCATACCCTAGTCCTTCTTCGCCCCCTCTTCATTGCATCGTTTCAGTATTGCTATATTAGTCTGCAAGCAACCTACATGCTTCTCCATTTCAATCAAGGCATGCATCAGAGATGCCCAATTCGACCCCGACACACTCTTGCCATTCCCTTCACAGAGCTGTGCCTTCAACAAAGAAGAAGAAACGTCTGCCCTCTCTGCATGTTTTGGAGCTCGAGACAAGGCTTCTCTGTACAAAAAGGAAGCTTGGTGGCCCTGTGACGGAGGAGAAGACATCCATGGGCGAGTCCCTCTGTTATTCCCTCCCAAAACAAAGGATCTTACAGAGAGTTCCTCCAACAAATCTCCGAAATTTCTCTATCCTACACCCTTCTTCCCTTCTGGTATCACTAGTAACTCACGCCGTCTTGCTTGACCAAACTCCGATAAGGAGAAAAAACTCCTATAGGAGTTACGTTGCCTCTACACCACCCAAACTTGAGACCCATTTTTTCGCATTCTAAGAAAAACAGAAGGGCCCCCAAAGGCTACACCTTCTTTCACCATGGCAGCCAACCACCCCAACGATACTTGATCAATGGAAATGTGAGTCACTACACGACAAATACTCTCCGTGATTCTCCACCACCTTTCATTAACCTTCTTAAACTCAAAACACTTTTGATCAATGATAACATTCCTACTCAACCCCATCACAACGCAAATACTCATAATGCGATGAAGAATACTAAGCTAAACACCACTGGACTCGACCACCATTAACAGGAAAGTAGCACCAACGAAATGAAACAACATTTTTTCTTAAATGTACAAAGAGAAAAAATTAGGAGAGAGAAAACTACTAAGTGATGCAGTGAAAAGATCTTCATACCAAGAATCTATTTTGCAAGTCCCGAGCCTTTCATAGCAAAATACTTACTCAAGTCGCTTTTCGATTTTTCAAGTTTTTCATAATCATGACCAACTACCAACATGTCATCAACATATAGCAAAAGAATAATAAATTCACTATCATAAAACTTCTTAATAAAGGTGCAATAATTAGATATAGTTCTATCATACATTTAAGAAACCATAAAGGACTCAAACTTCTTGTACCATTGTTTAGGTGTCTGCTTGAGTCCATATAAACTTTTTCAGTTGACACATATATGTTCTTTACCCTTTGCTACAAGCCTTTCTTGTTACTGCATATGTATTTCCTCTTCCAATTCACCATGGAGGAAATCAATTTTCACACTAACCTGTTCAACTTTTAATTTCATTCTGGCAATCAAACTCAAGACAATTCTGATAGATGACATTTTTATCACGAGTGAGAAAGTTTCTTCAAAGTTAATGTCTTTCTTCTTATTGAACCTTTTCACAGCCAATCGTGCCTTGTGCTTTAGTTGTGAGGTATTTGGTTCAATGTTAATTCTGAACACCCATTTATTCTTCAGTACTCTTTTACCCTTTAGCAGGTTTACCAACTCATAGGTTTAGTTCTCATACATAAATTTCATCTCTTCTTGCATGACTTCCAACCACTCCTATTTCTAGTCATGCAACATAACCTCTTGGTAACTTTTTGGCTCTCATTCATCTGAAATTCAAAACATACTCATCACTAGAATACCTTTTAAAAAACTAACACTATAGTGGATCTTCTTAATTGTTTTGGTCCCACATGATCAACTACAGGCTCACCATTTCTAACAATATCGACATGTTCTTTTGGTACATCTCCCACATGTTCATTATGCATCACAGGAGGAATAAAACCCAAATTCATTTTGATAAGTTCTTCATTGAAAGACCTATGCCTTTCAATCTGATCTAAATCTTCAATGGTTTGGTTTTAAAAAAAACGACATATTCACTTATCTGAATTTTCTTCTTGACGATATCTCGCATTTCAAACCAAATTCCTCGTATTTCTAACCCAAGAATATAGATTGCTTGTACTTGCTATTAATTTAGGATGTCTCATCATTATTAACATGAACAAAAGTTTTGCAGCCAAACAACCTCAAATACATGAGAAATATGTTTCCTATTTAACATTTCAGGAATGTCATCATCCAAAGAAATTGATAGATAAAGGTTGACCAAGTTAATTACTATCCACATTGCCTAACCCCATAAAGATCGAGGCAATTTTGCAAGACGGCATAAACCTGGTTCTTTTATAAAGATTTTGTTCATTCTCTCTGCTACATCATTTTGTTATGATGTGTAGGAACAATTTTCTCAAGCCTAATGTTATGATTTCCACAATACTATTCAAATGTTCATTTGTATTCCCTACTAATATTTACCCAAACACATTTTAACTATTCCTTATTGAGTTTCCACTTTCCACCTCCAAAGTAATTGTGGTAACCTTCATCATCCAATTTTCAAATAGAAATCAAATGAGCATATTAGGAACATGTTTGACATCTTTGAGAAGAAATTTGTGTCCAATATCGATTTTGAACTACACATCTCCTAGGCCCACAATTATACACTATGCTTTGTTTTCCATCCCAACCCAACCAAAATAGCCACTGGTATAAGAAAAGAAGAATTCTCTATATTGGGTGGTATGGAAAGAAGTTGTTTCAATTACTTACGTAGAGTCCTGACATGCAATTGACTTTAATTGAAGTTTTATCCATTTTCTTGAAGTTGACCTTCCCTCGCTTTTACTTTTTCTTCTGGCATCTTCATTGAACACACTATCTTTCATAATACTCATAGTTATCATACCATTCGAACTAAATTACTGAAAGACACAATTCATGAAAATTATTCAAATGTTTTGCAACACTTTGCCCACCCCTGTATTTTAAAGTTATAAGCCTTCTTATTATAAGCATTTTGTTTTGTGCAATCTTTCGGTCATAAACACTTTCTCGTTTCTTCCAAAGATTGTAAGCATCAATTTGGCTACATAATAGAAGATACTTTGATCAACCCATTGCCTAATATGCCCAATAGTTTTCTTATTCAATTTTTTCCATTCCTCATCAATTTTATATTTTAGTTTGGCCCGAGCCAAATCAATAGGCTGAAACAACTCTTTGCAATACAAAACATCATCCATCCTTGTGTCCCAAATTGAATAATTAGAAGAAGAGTGTTAATCTTACTACTAAATGAATCGTCCATTTAACTTACAAATAATCAATGTCCAAGCTCTATTACCAATTTGGTAGTGTGGACATCAAATGCACGATATGGTATTTTTTGTATAAATAGGCGATCTATTATAAAATAAACTAACTAATTTTTTTTTTTAAAAAAATTCAATCAACACATAAACAAGAGAGCAAACTTTCTTACATAGAAAACCCCTAATGGAAAGGAAAAACTGCAGGACCCAGTCTAGTTAAAACTTTCACTATAAAAAATAATAGGTTATAGAAAGAACAATTTTCGTACGGGACCTACTCAAAAAGGATAGATGTCGAGTAATTGGACAATCTTTGTACTCAAGAGATCTCCTCCTCTTACTGAATGAAAAAGAGGAAGGAGTAGAAAAAAACAAATGCTAGGAGAGGTTGCATTGTCTCGCACTTCTTATGAAAATGAGAAAGGAATGATATTTACTTTGTTTGAATTATTTTTTAGGTCGTCTACATCATTTGTGTTCACTAGGGCACTAATGAGCCAAGGAGGTCACCACACTTCCTGATCATCATTTCTCAAATTTGAGTTATGGTTACATGTCTTTCTCCTTAATATGCATGTTGACTTGGAAAATCTTTTAAAGCGCTACTTTGTATATTGTTAGGGAAAATGTATCTTTCTACAGTTTAATTAAGTATAGACAAGCTTTTTATAGGTCAACAATTGAGAATTGAAACACAGTTGTACACCCCATCCCTTTAGGCCTTGTAAAATCAGAGGAATCGGATGCTACTAACATTAAAACATACATTATTTGCGCTAGATATAAAACATTAAATACATTTAATTAAGCATAGACAAGCTTTTTATAGGTCAACAATTGAGAATTGAAACACAGTTGTACACCCCATCCCTTTAGGCCTTGTAAAATCAGAGGAATCAGATGCTACTAACATTAAAACATACATTATTTGCGCTACGTATAAAACATTACATATATTTATAAAATCACCAAATGCTTTAGTAAAAGAAATCTATAAAAAAATAAAGCATTTATTCGGTAGCATTTATTGAAAGAAAACAGTATGTCACTTGCTACACATCGTGAAAAATAAATCATTGAATTGTAAAGGTAAAATCAAAATTCTTTCTTAGTGCCTTATGCTTCATTATCAATGTCACCCTTCTGGACAACATCTTCACAACCTTTCTCACCTAAGTTGGGAAATCATAAAACAACTAAAATATATTGAAGACTCAATAAGACCTACATAATGTAGTAAGCATTATACAAATATAGGGTTGCAATTAACATCATCGTTTTTTAAGAAAAATCTTACCTTTAAGTATGTATGCATAAACATTTACCTCATATTATAAAGAAAATACAACCCTTTTTTTCTTCAACCTCAAGTATTAATCATTTGTTACCTTAACTTCATCCTTAATAGATGTGACACACTGTTAACCCTCGTGTGTTAGGGTTAACGACCCTTGCGATCAATGTTCAGCTCATAGCTAGCGGATAAAAATTGAACCTCAAGAATGAGTCATCACTAAGTGGACCGCTAGTGATACATTTCGATTTTGTCATCCATTCCAACCCATGGTACTGTCCTCATGGCCCATTCATTAACCTAATCAAACACATGCAATCATACATTTTCATTTTCTTTTCTTTTCTTTAACATTTTCTTATCTTTCATTCTTTAAAATAAATAGTCATATTATATAGTATTTAGTCACACCATCATTCATACAGTTCTAAAATCATATAACATATTTAATTATAAATAAGATTCGTAAAAAGGGACTATCAACAATGGCTTATATATACATATATATTCATTTATAAACATTTACTACATATACACATTTGCAAAAGAAAATTTATAGTTTGCATAAATCAATGTGTCGAAGAACATGATCATAGCCACTTATCTCGGTTCTCATGCAAGTTAAGCTAATCATGCGTGACTCAAGTCTTAAATTGAACCTATACTATTTTAGGCAATAACGTAAGCTTTTTGATCGGTTAAACATTATGTGTGATATGCTTCATGTATGAAACCTTGGGGGATCTAAGTTCTTCGGTTACTACTCTTCCTCACATATTTTGCTTGTCAAGCACATTCCTTGTCTACTCCTTGCTTGCTTACTACATTGCTCACCGAGCACTTTGCTCGCCTACTCCGTGTTCGCCTAGTACCATGCTTGCTTGATGTATTACTTGCTTGACCTTGCACGCTTAACATGTTGCTTGTCTAAACTCGGTCTCCTTATTATTTTCTCATTTTACCTCAGTCTCTTTATTACATTGATCGCCTAATATCAGTCTCCTTGTTACATTGTGCCACTGAACCCAAACCTAACTTGTTCATATTACAAACTCTAATTTGAATCATTCTAAGGTTCATGAATACTCTCATGGCTCATGAAATACCTATCATCCCAAAATTACTGATGGACTGTACGTTGCACACTTTCATGTACGTTAATCATGCATTCAGTTTAGGTGTAATCTCGAGGGAGCTCTCTCTCCCTTCGATTTACACTAATATGTCATGATATGATTATAGGTTTAATACACATAGTGAAGGAAACAAGTAATTACGTAGGGCAGACCGGAAACACCCAAGGTAAGTAGAGACTGAGAGAGTTAGGGTTTTGAAACCCTAATTTCATGCGGCTTGAGGGTTGATTAAGGGTGGCTCCAACAAGTTTCGATGGCTATGAAATAGAGTGGGTGTGGTTAGGAACTTGATGCTACGACAATGGTGATGGTGGTTGATTGTGTGCATGGCGCGGGATGTGTGCATGGTGCATGTGGCTCAGCCCGATGCATGTGTGTGTGTGCGGGGATGTGCATGTAGCAAAAAAACTTACCAATAGCAAGGGTGGTGCACAGCGTGGAGGAGCTGGAGGTATGGTGGCTGGACGAGAGATGCAGGGAGTAGTTTGGAGAAGAAGAGTTGTGACATGAATCTTAGAGCATCAAAGTGTGCATGTCGTGCAGCATCTTAGGGTTTTTATAGCCAACTGGGTTGGGTCAAAAGGGAAAATGGGTCTAAGATTTTCCAAAACGGGTTGGGATTTTCTTGGGTCAATGGGTCAGGTCATGATTTGGGCCCAAATTCTTGAGTCTTAGGTTACTCTCTTGGTCTAATTCCCTATTTCATGAGTTTTTTAAGCTTTAAGATTCAACTCGAGCACTGGCATTACTCCCAAATGAAATCCTAATGTTTTCTATTCACCTTAGGAAAGATATTCAAGCCTAGTTATATGTCCAATCTAGGCTAGGCTCTAATTAGTTTTATCCTATTTCTTACCTAGTATAAGACATTGGTTTAGGTTTATGCGCAAAGTGATGTGTTACAAAGTAATACCTAAAGCATGTCAGAGTTTCCAACAGTTGTTAAAATATTGAATAAGGATCTAGAAGCGGTTTGGGAGCAAAACACCCACTTGAAGCTAGAATTGAAGAAGGAACTTGACCGCTACTTGAATGCCAAGTCCACATGAGAAGACGACATGTGTTTGTAGGCCAAATTGGATTGTGCTTGTGAAGAAAGAGAATGAAGCACTTGAGAAGTCTAAAAGTTCCTTGGATTTGGATTTTGAAAAGGTAACCATCGAGAATCCTAATAAAACTAGCGAGTTGTTTGATGTTTAAGTAGACTTAGTAGGGATGAAGTTCCATGCAAATGGACTACAAATTGACCTTTGCCAATAGGAGATTGAGTTTTTTCAAGTTAAGTAATAAACTTGAGGGTAAAGATAGAGAACTACCCTTACAGGCGGAGGACTTTTGGATCGAGAGGAAACTCCTTGCTTCTTTGAACTATTAGTAGGTACTCATCAATTAGTTGGAGCTATCTTTAGAACTAGAGGAAGAAGTGCAAACCATGACTTTAGAACTGATGTTTAGGGAGGGTTTCAAAGAATTTCCCAAGTGGATGAAATTCTTTTTTTTTAACTTTCATCAAGCCTAAAAAATCTTGTTTTGTATAGTACAATGAACTTTGTTCCAGACTATTCTCAAGAGGTATATACTTTTCTCTTGGTGTGGAAATAGTTTCCATGCTACTCGACCCTGTGGTGAAAGAGACGTGTAGTGAGAAAGTTGAGTCAATTGATCAAAGTTGGCCACCATTTAGTTTTGTTTGGTTCTTCTTGATATAGTAGATCATGAGAGATTGGTGGAGGAGGCTTCTACTAATTTGTTTGAGTTGAGAGGAAATGCTTACTCAATCGTTGGTGCAGTGAAGAAACTTCTAGGTTCCACCAAAGGTCGGATCTCAACAAGATATGTGGCTTTACTTTTATGAGATATCTCCATAAACCAAACATTTCTCTTACTTTTAATGTTAGAATGTAAACATCTTAGTATTAAAAATGTTGGGCTTTTTGTGTGGGGCTTGGTTTACTTTTGTAGTTACCTGATTTGATGACTCGACAATGATTCATTACGATTTTTTGGTGGATTTTCAACGAGACTTGGGCCAATAGGCGCATGCCGAAGAGAATTAGGATTTACACGACCCCTAATTAGGGTTTACACACTAATTAATTACCCTAATTAGGGTTTCGCCACCCATATATATATTGTATTTCTAGTACGGTCACTCATTGTAATTGTTGCACTGTGTATTCAACTTTCAAGAGAATAAAATCTTCTGCAGCTTTGTAGGCGTAGGCACATTACCGAACTACGTAAATCTTATTTTGTTGTGTGTGATTGATTTCATTTTCTTCTTTACATTTTTCTTCTTATTGTTCCCAACAAAAAATATAATAGAGGATGATGTTTCTAATATTTAGATTTCATTTAAATCCTTATGAATATAAGTGTGTCATTAATAAATACTTTTATCTAAACTCAACTTGATTTGTCAAAGCTTAAGTTTATAAGATCTAATATTCATATAATCTAGTCTCAAGTTAAAAATTATATACATATAAACAAGATGAGAAATTCTATTTGCAGTCCTCAAGTGAGGACTGCATGTGCAGGCACATTATTAAATGAGAGAAAACATCATTTTAGGAAGGATAATTTTGTAATTTTAAAAAATTTTAAAGTTAAAATAGCCTAGACTTGCATTGCAGTCCCTATTTGGGAACTGTACCTAGCATTGCTCAAACAAGATATGGTTTATTAAAATACAAGAGTGTCTATTTAACTTTTAACATTCATCTATACACAGTTTTTCAAATTAATCAAACTAAATGCTATGATCTTGAACATAATCAAGCAACTAATTACTAACTTATAAATTAACTTATATAATCTAAATTAAATATTAATGAATAGCTTTGCAAAATATAAAATATTCTGTTTCGAAAATAAAAATTAGTGCTCTTTATAAATATATATATATATATATATATAATATATTTATATTTCATAACAGATCGATGATTTATATATATTCATGAAAACTCTCACGAAAATCTAGGCAACGTGTAGTCAATTAATCTGACCTCCTCAAAACTGAGTAAAAACACGAGTTGTGTGGTCCTCAATCCGCAACAATGTTAAATTAGATAAAAAAACACTTAAACCTAGTTCTACCTAGTTCTGCTACATGAGTACTAGATCATCGAGGGACTCGATTAACGCTCATAAAGAACACTAGTCCTCTTTTCATTTAGTTTTTTTTTTTTTTTTTAACCGCAAAGCATGGTTTTACATACCCTAGAAGATATTATTATGATCTGTAGCACGTGATTTTTAGACCGATACAGGCAACAAAAAGTTATTAAATAGAATCGCTTTTAATGTGTGGCCCTCATAGAAAAGGAAAAAGGAAATTAAACACAAGGTGAAAAGGGATTCAGAAGGTAGTACGTGGATAACTACAACTAGTTGGGGGGTTGGGGTTGGGGTAGGGGGCAATAACTTTCTTTTTACTAATAATGAGTTGCAGCCAACCCGAACGAAAAGGGTCATTTTCAAACTGCACCAACTACTGTACGTACAACACTTTGGCTTTCATTTGATCATCTGTAAATCAGCCAAAGCGCTTTGGTTTTGGTTCCCCCACTTCTAAAACTGGTCCAGCGTTCACTCCAAGACAAAGCATATTACATTATTATTAGGGTTTCTAAGGTCGTTCCTGCATATATAGTACTGATGATCATGATCATGTAGCTACCTAGCTAGGCTTTTCTTTCATATATGGTACTAGTACTACTGCATGGGGTTCATAAAGTTCTCATCAGGAAGTGGAGTACTGGAATTATTAATGGATCAAGAGCATGTTCGTCATGATCTGATCTCTGTCTCCCAGCTAGCTGATGATCATCATGATATCTTTCTGCATCTTTTTTTAGGGTTTAGTTATATATTGTGATTCAAAAAAACTTTTTTTATTCTTCGCATCAAAAAGTGAATAGAGATTTATGATCAGGTTTTCAAGCTCAAAACAGTGAATTCGCATCTCAAAAGTAGGACTATATATATATGGTCATGATCATCGATCTTGCATGTTTTTCTTTCCAGCCAGCAGTACTGTAGGAATTAAAGCAAACGAACAGTGTTTATCGATATATATTGTAGGTATAATTGGGAGTTGTCAAACTTCGATTATATATGTTTGACATATATTTTCCTGTTTGTTTATGCCCTATTTTTTTTTTTTTTTTAAGGAAAATAGGTCCAAAGAATATTGGTAGAAATCTGCTCAAGTCTGATAATTAGGGTTTCCGAGTTAATTGGGTTCAGAAATAAATGGTTTTTTTACAAGCTGAACTTACAAGAAACTAAAAGAAAATAAAATAATATTTTTCATGTTTGTGGGTTGGGGTGCTTGCTCTATTTCAAATTAAAGGAAAAAAAATTAATTAGATGGTAATCAATTTGGAATCTAAATGAATGTCATATTGATCATAGATTTGTATTGTAACATCCTAATAGAAGATCCAAATCACATAGTCTATACTCTAAAAGGACAAGTTAATGATACAATTTGAGCTCCATCGGAATCTTATAAAGAACGAGAAATTCTCATTCTCAAACAATGTGTGATCTATATCCTTATCATATGAGATATCACATAATGTATCATGTAACCCTATAATCAAGCATTAATGTATTTGAACAGAAGAATTATATATATTAAAGAGAAAGAACATACATATAAGCATTAATGTTATTCTTATAGGATCGAAAAAGAAAAATTGTATTTATAGGTCGGTGCGAAGAAATACTCTTGACACATTAGACATACTAATTAGATTCAAAAAATATAAATTCAAAATGTTAAAATCTTAAGATGAGATTTGTCAACGGTTTGGAGTGACTGATTTAGAACTAGAACTAAATTAGCTTTAAAAGATGTTGGATTAATTTACACCAATAATCTACTTTTTTTCTTAAGTATATATTAACCTACAAGCTAGCTAGCATGCATATCCTTGCGACTGTAATCAATTCATGTAATTAATTTGTTTGCTTTATATATATATATATAGAGAGAGAGAGAGTTAGTATCTAAATTGATACTGCTCATACAAGCATATACAATTATGTTTAAAAAAAATAAAATTACAATAATATTCTTTTTAAAATGATATGTCTTCGCCTTTTACCTCCATTCATTAATGGGAATGCACACACAGTCTCGTAATCTCCTATTCAGGACTGTAAATAGAATTCCTCATATATATATATATATATATATATATATAATTGGGTGTCTAGAGAGAGTAGTAATTTAATTAGGATACGCATGCATATATATTTGCTCGATCACCGCTCTAAATAATTAAAATAATTACACTCACCATTGAAAAGATTAATTTATCCGATTGAATATAAAGAGAAACAAAAGAAGAAAAAAGGTATAAATGCACAGCACTCTTTAAGAATACACCAAAAAGAGAGAGTAATATTAAGAAACTGATCCCCGTTCAACGAAATCGGCTGCTGCATATATATGTAAAGTTAAAGCAAAAGCCAGAAAGACTATTATGACTCATTCAACTCTGATCTGATCACTCTTACAAGACTATAAATAAAACCTGCCAAGACGATATATATAATTTACTCACAATAACTAAGAGCATGCACCTATAGCTTCCTTTTTTTTCTTTTTTTCTTTTTTTTTTTTTTTTTTTTTTTTTTTTTTTTTTACGATATTTCCAAATTAAATACCCTAGGGGGTTGGCCTCAACCCACCTCGCTGTAAAATATTTACAGTTATTAATTAATTAATATAGATGAAAAATAACTAAAGTAGATCTTCATTAATGGTCAGGTCTTAAAGAATAGATACATGTATATATATATATATATATATATATATGCACTCTTTCAAATTTTAGATCTTAATTAATAGTGCATGTCTCAAAAGTACTGATATATAGTATAAAGGTATTAACAAATTGTATTTTTCTCCTAAAAAAGAATGGATTTGGCCTCTTATGATCATTCTGAATTAGATCATCATGTCTTGAGTTTTATGGAAAGCATGGTATAAATTATGAAACATTCTACTTATCATTCCTACAGTATATGCTACATATCACACTTTTTTTTTCGATCCCTTACCAAATGTGTGATGTATGGATGATAAGTACTAGAATAACTCATTTAGTTTAGTAAGAATAAAAAATAAAATAAAAAATCAAGTCATGTACATAGTACTAGTGTATGGTGTACATAGGGATGATGAGTAGAAATCTCATAAATTATTAGTAGTAGTACGTACTACCAAACGGCTGAACTATTTTTCATAAACATACTACTGATAAAAACATATATATACTGATCATCACTTTGAAAGAAAGAAAAATTGCTGCACGATAAGTCCCTTAATCCAATTAGTTTATCCTCGCAGCTTATATAGCAAGCATGCATGCATTCCCCTAATGGCTCATCATAAAATATTGTTCAAAAGTGATAACGTTTGATCATTGAAAATAGTTAGTCATTTTCATCACATATATTGACCATGAATAAGCATTTTTCTTTTTCTTTTTTTTTTCTTTTTTTGTTTTAATAAAAGGAGGGCAGCACCTCCATCTTTTATTCAAGACAAACTCTCACTTATGGTGTAGGAAAACTGTAAATGAATAATACTAATCCAAACTCAAACGACAAGAAAGCAAAATACACATCCAACAATAAACTAAGGCCTAATACTATGCAAACCAAGATAATCCAATCGAAACAATCATCTCACACGTAGGGGCAATTCATCGGAACTCACATATGTACAATTTAAACCCTCCTCCCCTGCCTTCCTAGAAAATCTGTCACTTTATTATCCTCTCCATATTGATGAGAAACCGTATAAAGAAAACCATGAATCGCTTACAAGAGCTCTTCCCAAAAATCCCATAAATATCATACCATACAGGACTTATTTCTAAGCCATTGTACCACCAAAGCCGAGTCACATTCAATCTTAACTTTATGAATACCCAATTCCCTACAAAGCAATAAACCACAAGTG